>JABTXL010001700.1:2426297-2444367 GCA_025134845.1 Neodon shergylaensis
GAGCACAGGATCCTGAGTTAAGATAGTATGCTGGGAGCCAAATGTATCTGTGGAAGAGCACAGGACCCTGAGTTAAGATGGCATGCTGTGTAGTTTTATATCGGCTTGACACAAGCTATGGGCACGGGAAAGGAGAGAACCTCAATCCTATGCCTCTATAACATTAGGCTGTAAGTAAAGTCGTTTTCCTATTTAGTGATTGTTGAGGGAGGGCCCAGGCCATGCTGGGTGGTGTCATCCCTGGACTGGTTCTATAAGAAAACAGGTTGAGCAAGTCATGAGGAACAAGCCAGTAGGCAGCACCCTCCATGGTCTCTGCATCAGCTTCTGCCCCCAGGATCCTATTCTGTGTGCTTCTGTTGTGACTTCCTTCAGTGATGGACTGCAGTGTGTAAGTGTGAGCTAAATAAGCCCCCCACTGCCCCCTGAGTTGCTCTGGTCATGGTGTCTCATCGTGGAAACAGGAACTCTAATTAGGACAGATGCATTCTTAGGTACTTAGAGGAGGTAGCCACAAGAGTCCTCCATCTGCGGAACAACATCGGTTAACTGGTCTATGAGCGACAGTGTGGTAGATTCTGTCACTCAGCAGTCACAGACACTAAGTGCTGATCATACAACACTTGCAGTGAAGACGTGGAAATACAAAAAGAAAAACGCAGTTTCTGGGTAGTGAGCTGAAAGACCACTTTGTCCTTCTGAGGAGTGTGTGAACGCGGTTTATGAATGATTACACCAAGGACAGGGCCTTCATCTTCACACTAGAGAATATTACTTTAGATGGCATTTCCCCTGTGGCCTCAGAATATTTTCTCATTGTTAGTTAGCTGTTTATTGGTAGAACCAAGTCAGCTGGTTTCTTATGCGTTAACCCAATGTCTCCTCCCCATGCTGCCTCCCTGCTTTTGTTTTTATGAGTTTGGATGATCTCCGACATGCTTGCAGTGTGTTTTGATCATATGCACCCTTCTAGTACCAACTCTTCTCGATTTCATCCTCCATCTCTGCCACCCTATCCCAACTCCGTCTCCTCTTCTGAGTTGTTTGTGTTTTTCATAACTCACTGAGGCCAGTTTGTGCTGTCCTCATCCTCATGATGAATGTGGTCCGGTCTGATCTTGTGTGGGTCTTGTGCAGATAGTCACAGCTGTTATAAGTTCATGAATACAGTATGTTCATCATGGCCAGAAGACATTGCTTTATCCCCAACTTCGGAACCTCTGCCTCCTAAGAGCTTCCTGCTCCCTCTTTCTGAGATATTCCCTGAGCTGTGTGGGTGACGGTATGATATAGTTGTATCTGTTATGGCTGAGCGCTCCACAGGTATTTATTTTCTTCACTTGAACTGATTTTCTGCATTGATTATCACCCACTGCACAGAGAAACCCCCCTGATGAGGTCTGAGCTTACACTAATCTAAGGGTACAGCAACACTAATGTAACGAGCAGTTCTATGCTGTGTTCGTCTAGCACAGTGATAGTACTGAGCTCACCCCAGGCACCTCCGAGCTTCTTAGCCATGGCTTTAGCGTCTATAGTCCAGGCATGTGTTTCCTCCTATGGAGTGAGCATTAAATCCAATCAGAAAGAGGATGCTTACCCCCTATAACGTCCATGCCACCCCTACTTTTTACCACCTCCTGTTCCAGCCCCCTAATGCTGGCCCCGTTTTCTGCTGACTTGTGGCAGTAATGCTGGCCAGGTTTCTTAGCTACAGATGAAAGAATTCATATTAATTACTTCATGCACAAAAACAAAAACATTTAAGGGGCTGGGCGATGGTGGTGCATGCCTTTAATCCCAGCACTAGGGAGGCAGAGGCAGGCACATCTCTGTGAGTTCAAGGCCAGCCTGGTCTATACGGGCTAGTTCCAGGACAGGCTCCATTGAAGGAAAGTAGTTAAATAACTTAGGAGAATGTGAAGAGATGGCCTTTAGTCAGGCTTCTAGGGATACCCTCCGGGCCACATAGAGAAAGGGGTTGCTGGGAAAACTGTTGTCTCTGTCACAAGCAAAAGCTTCGGATCGCTCTGGTTCCAGAATGACTTGCCTCTGTCGTGCTGGGCACACGCAGATAGATGTCTCGTGCCCTGCCTTCTTCCCACAAAACTCAGAGCCTTGGTCTGAAGACAGACTTTTCTGTCCTATCAGCCTGCTCCCAAATAACCACACAGAGATTTAATAGTAATTATAAATGCTCAGGCAATAGCTTAGGCTTCTTACTAACTAGCTCTTACAACTTAAATTAACTCATATTTCTTATCTACCCTCTGCCACGTGGCTGTACCTTTTCTCAGTACCTGCTCATCTCCTGCTTCCTCTACATCTGGTGCACAACTCCCTAGATTCTTCCCTGAGAATCCTGCCCAGCTATCGGTCAATCAGCTTTCTACTAACAAAAGGAGAAACACATTTTTGCAGCGCACAGAAGGAATAGCCCACAGCACTGGCCTCCTTGTTTACAGCTGTAAATGGTGTCTTCCTTTAGGCCACTGGAAATCACTAGGACTTCTCCGTCAGTCAGCTGAGCACCAGGCCTCTTGGGTAAGTGAGCTGTTCTTGGCCTTGTACCTGCAGCAGTTCCAGTTATACTGATGTTTGGAGTGCAGAGGTCCAGCAGTTTGTAGCCGATTATGAAAGATGCCCGTGGCCAGCAGTTAAAAACTCTGCAAATGTGTTCAAGAAGTGAGGTGCCAGGCGGGTCTAGAAAAGACATCCAGGAAGTGGAATAGGTAGCAGGTGTCCTGGTCTTGGACTTCAGGTATTAAAGCATCTTCTTGGCCACTGTGCCCCACGTGGCTAAGGACTGGGGAAGAACTGGGAAGCCAGTCAGCAAGAGATTGGCGCTGGATCTCGACTGCTGAAACAGGGGGCTGAGTTTGTGTGTGAGAGGCAGTAAGGAGAATAAGTGGGAGCATTAGGCTTTGGGGTGCCTTCTGCATGAAAGTGATGTCAAGAGGACACTGTGCACGGGAATTCACCAGCACATACTAGAGCACAGACCCGTGGAAGTTGCGTGTGAACAATTAGGGCAGTACTGGGCAGTCAGTCACATCCCAAACATCCCTTCGATCAGGTAGAATTGTGGTGACAGTGACCATTTAATTTGGCTGCTAAAAGGCCATTTGGGCTCTTACTAGTGTACTTTCAGTAGGGGTTGGCTTCTAAATCCAGGCAGATAAAGGTCTTCTTGGTCCCCAGAGTAGAGGTCCTAAGATCTGAGCCAACTCATAGGCCCCTAACACCTGAACTCACTGGACAAGGCAAGAGGGCTAAACCCCAAGCCAAGAACAGAGGGCCTTACTTTTTTTTCCCTTCAAGATCTGGCCATGTGAGAGGTTTTAGGAGGTACTAACGGAACCCAAGGCTATGAGAGGGGATATTGCTGCTGTGATTTGTAAGCAAATGAACAGATTGTACATGCAGCAAGTTATTGTGCACACAAGAGCAGAGGTGACTATTATCAGAAAATACAGCTCACCACCGAATCAGCTGATGCATATTTAATGATAAGCAAATCAAGGGATATTAGGGCTATAAAGACCCTCGACAATTACCTGGCTAAACCTTCTCATTTGCACAGATGAGCAAAACAAACGCAGGGCTGAGCCCAAAGTTCCTGCAGCCTCTGTCATCTGGCTGTCTGCCTGTGCCCACGCTGCACAGGTGGGGCTACAGGAACCGTCCCTGCCCACATGTGTCAATCTCATGATCCTAATCAAAGATATCAAAGCCCTTGGGGTGAAAGAGGGAATGGACCGAGCCAAGTTGTCAGGAGGCCCTGACAGTCCGTGGGTTAGGAACCTGTAGAGCAGACTCTCCTTTCTCAGAAATGACCTGAACTTGGCTGGTGGCCAGCCCACCCGACTGCCCATTTGAGCTACGGGCAGCTTAAGGGTGCTTGGGGTGGGTAGGTATAAATCTAGGGGGAGTCAGATGCTCCTCCTTTGGATACCCCAAAAGTCTCCACCAAATGTCATGTTAACTTCTGGTTCCTTAGGCTCTGTCTTGCTATCTGCTTCCACAGTGATCCATGAGCCTTAGCTACAGAGATTGTGTTGTTGTGTTGGGAAGGGACTTCACAACGCTGCGTTTTGATCAGCCGTGGTTTTCCGTGATTCTCTGTGGTCTCCATCTGTTGCAAAGAGAAGTTTCTGTGATGAGGGGTGAGGACTGCGCTTATCCTGTAGGAATAAGGACAATGAGTAAAGTGATGGCTGTAGGTTCTTCTCCAGGACTCATGGCTGTTATCAGCCACCAGGGGTGGGCTAATTTACAGTGCCAGGCATAGGCTGTAAGAGCCATAGGAAAAGAAGTTTGCTGTGCGATTGTGTCTTCTACAGATGTCAGAGACGCTATACCTATGAAGTCTTGCTAACATGGCTGTCTAAACACGACCTAAACAAACATATTAACATGGACAGTGAAAGCCCACGAGACTTTGACCCTAAACAAGGAACTCCAGGCAACTGAGGGATGCTGGGGGCAGAAGCAGGCTTCCCCAGGGAGGCATGCACCAACGGGTTGTCTGATACCACGTGGTCAGCCCTGAAATCATACAAGTAAGATCAGATGGACTGAGGAGCTTATACTTACATCTTTAGGGATGCACACACGTAACCTTTAAAGAAAAGAAATTCATGAATTTGAAAGAGAGTAGGGGTGGACACATGGCAGGGGATAGAGGAAGGAAAAGGAAGGGGGAAAATTATATTTTATTATATATATAATTTTAAAAAGCCATGTTACTTCCAGGACAGGCTCCAAAACCACAGAGAAACCCTGTCTCGAAAAACCAAAAAAAAAAAAAAAAAAGTCATGTTACATTTATCCCCACTGTGAGGTGGGGCTAGGTGAGGCCTTTAAGAAGGAATGAGGATGGATAAGGAAAGATTGAGGTTTATGCTGGATTTGCTATGGGTTGCTGGGATACCAAAGAGGGGTTTGTCTTCTGACCCAGACCAGCAGGACAGTCTTCAGAGAGAAGACCAGGAGAGCAGAAGGTAAGAAGATGGACAGAGAAGATAAAGTTTGAGATCAGAAGGTCTTGCACAAGCTGCCTTACACCAAGCAAGCTTATTACGAAGTGCAGCAGCTTATATAGTATTCCTAGGAGGCCATGTGGCAGGGTAAGCAGCTCACACAATGGGACAGTCAGCAAGAAGCTAATCAAGCAATGTTGCAGAAGAACAGAGGGTTTTTCGAGAGCAT
Organism: Neodon shergylaensis; assembly: GCA_025134845.1. Classification (NCBI taxonomy): domain Eukaryota; kingdom Metazoa; phylum Chordata; class Mammalia; order Rodentia; family Cricetidae; genus Neodon; species Neodon shergylaensis. The sequence goes on from JABTXL010001700.1 coordinate 2,431,509, forward strand.
TACAGACTGAGCACACAGCAGCCTTGGGACCGATGCTGCCAGTCTCTTCTGGAGGGAAAGCCAAGTTCCCAGGAAACAAAACCTTAACTCCTTCTTGTCTCAGTTCCAGACTGGCCTTGCCAAGTCCACTTCTGAGCAAGGACCCAGAACTGAGTTCCTTTTCTTCCTTCACAGGTCAAACAAACTTCCTTTCTTTATAAATCCTTCACGCTGTAATATCTATTTGTAGCACCAGAAAGTCCACCCAGAAAACGCCTGCCTCTGGGAAGCTTGTCTTATCCTACATTTAAACCCAGCTTCTTCCCTCCTCTTCATCACCAGCTCCTCCTCTTTCTCCCCCCCCCCCGTGTGTGTGCCACACGCGCATGTGTTTAGGTGTTTTTGCACACATGTGCACATGCGTATGGAGCCCAGAAGTCAACTTTAAGTGTCTGTCTTTTACTTGACACCTTATTATTTTTGGAGCTAGGGCATTTTTCTGGACTTAAAGTATCTGGTCAGCCTGTCTCCACCCTTCTCTGCCCATTGATGGGGTCACAGGTGCTTGCGATAACATCCAGCTTTCCTATGTGAGTGACAGACATCAAACACCATACAGCAAGCCCTCTGCTGAGTGAGCCACCCATCTCTCCAGCCCTTCATCTTTCTGATCTTGTAAAAAATTGTATTGTTTGTTCTTTTAAATGTGCTTTTTACTGACAGATGAAAAATACTCCGATAAAGTTATTTTACTGATAGATAAAATTATTAAATTGATTTTTCCTGATTGCAAGAATGATTCTCACTGATGTGAACCATAAGCATATTCATAGGGTACCATGTAAAGTTTTCCTGCATTGTGTCCTATTCAGTCAGGGTAAGCAAACATGTCTCCTCAAGGCCATTTCATTATCATCCCACACACCTTCAGCTTTTCCAAATACACATGGCATTGTGCCAGGCTTTTCCCTTTAGGCCTTCAACCAGCTGCCAAATCATGACACAGAGACTTATTGTTAGTTGTGAATGTTCAGCCTAGTCTAGCTCTTTTAACTCAAATTAACCTGTTTCTCTTTATCTGCCTTTTGCCTCAGGGCTTATTACCTTTCTCCTGTAGATCTTACTTTCACTGCCTCTCTGTGTCTGGCTGGCTGGTTTCTGCCAGCTTCTTGCCCTGGGTGTGTCCCTCCTTCTCCTATCCCTCTCTTGTTCCTTTCTTCTCTTTTCTCAAGCCCAGATTTCTCCTCCTATTTATTCTCTCTGCCTGCCAGCCCTGCCTATCCTTTCCCTGCCTAGCTAAAGACCATTCAGCTCTTTATCAGAGCAGTCAGATGTCTTAGGTAGGCAAGGTGAAACAGAAGCAACACGTCTTTACATAATTAGACACACGTCCTTATATCATTAGACAAGAGCAGCACAAACAAAAGTAACACACCCACCTTTACACAGTGTGATAGCCTGCAGCATAAACAAGCATAACACATCTTCACCTAGTTAGAATAATATCCTACAACACGACAGAATCAGGAACAGTCAGGAGACTGTGCAAGAGCAGCCGAGAGCCTTGCCCCATCTATCACTAGCCTAGCCTCCACTGGGTACCCTCAACCAGCTCTTCTCTGCAACCATTCTTCTTGTCTCTGTGCTTCTGTCTCTCCGTCTGTGCGTGTCTCCACCCGTGAGAACATGCAGTACTTGTCTTGGGGATCTTGGTTTATCTCATTTAACATAGTTCTCTCCAGCTGTACACTTGTTGCAGCGTACGATAGGATTCCAACCCTTTGATAATGGCAAATTTCGTAATTACCACATTTTCTCTATCTCACCAGCTAGTGTGATAGGCAGAGTTTGCCTGTTTCCACTGCCCGGTCCCAAAAAGCCAACTCAGAGTTTGAATATGAATTATAAGTGATCAGCTGATAGCTCAGGCTTATTACTAGTTAGCTCTTACACTTAAATTAACACATATTCCTATTTTTGCTTTTCCACGTGGCTCACAGCCCGTTCCCTCATTTTTACACATTCTGCTTGCTCAGCAGCTGGCTGGTGCCTCTCCTCACTCCACCCTCCGTCTTCCCACCATTCTGTTTGGCTTTCCTGCCTAATTTTTTGGCGAGCGACTGGCCTGCCAGCTTTTTATTAACCAATGAGAGCAATACATATTCACAGTGTAGAGAAGGATTATTCCACAGCAAATGTGGCTGTGTGCTGGCTAGTTCTTCTCATCTTGACACAAACTAGAGTCACCTGGGAACAAAGGCACCTCGGTTGATTAACCGCCTCCATCAGACTGGACTGAGGGCGTGTCTGTGGGGGCATTTTACTAGTTAACCGCCTCCATCAGACTGGACTGAGGGCAGGTCTGTGGGGGCATTTTACTGATTAGTGGTTGACATAGGAAGACCCAGCTAACTGTGGGTGGTGCTACCCCTGGACAGGTGTCCATGCTTGTATAAGGAAGGCAGATGAGCAAACCATGAAAAGTTAAATGAGTGATCATCGTTTCTCCGTGATCTCTTAGCTCCTGCCTCCAGGTTCTGGCGTTGAGCTCCCGTGCTGGCTTCCCAAAACAAAGGACTCTAACCCATGATCAAAATAAATTCTCTCCTGCCCAGTGTTAGTTTGGGTCAGTATTTAATCATAGCAACAGAGAAACAGACTAGAACAGAAACCGTCACCAGGGACACAAAATCTTGCTGTGACGTACCTGACCATGTGGCGTTTATACCTTGGAATAGCCTGGGCAAGGATGTGGAGGATTCTGAAGCTCTGAGTGCTTACGGCCTAAGGGTCCATTGTGGGAACTTCAAATATAATGGCAAAAGCAATGCAGACAGACAGTGGAGCCCTGGCTTGCAAAGTTTCTGAGGGAAGTTTGAGAGTCCCTTGAAGACTTTTGGGATCATTTGGAGTGTATTTTGTGTAGAAAAATCTGTGGTTTCTGGGCAGCCCTGAAATAAAACCTGCGCTTTAGCAGGACAATAAACGTTAGCTGGTTGGGCTGAAACCCAGCTGTGATTAATAAGAGACCAGTGTCATAGAGGTTTTTTTCCCCTGGGAAGTGTTTCCTCAGGGTCGGCACACAGAAACTGTGGTCCAGAGAGGGCTATAGCTTCTTCTCAAGCTGGAAGGCAGCCATGGTATTATGTAAGAGCCTCCCGCATAGCAGTGGTTTTGAAGGATTGAAGGGATCATGAGGGGCAGCTTGAGTTTGGCACTGTAAGGGGCCAGAAGAGGCCATTGGCTAATACACCATGGAGACCACAGTATATTAGAGATGCCAGAACCAGTGGCAGGGTGCATGGCACTCTCTTAGCTTTGGAGGGGTGGGGGTAGGGTCTCTGGAGGGAGAGGGAGGGATTGGGAGGAGGGGGAGAGTGGGAATTTGGACTGGTATTTATTTTTTAATAATAAAAAAGTAATAAAAAAAGGGAAAAAAGGCCAGGCTACCTTCCCCCAGCAGTTGAATCTAAGCAGAAAAACTAAACCCAGCCCCTCCCCGCTCCTTACAGTAAGCTCAGCCCCTCCCGCATCCTTGCAACTTGCCTATAGCTTCACCTAGTGCCTGGCTCTAAGACTCCCTGCACCTCCATGTGAGGGCGCTCCCTAGTCAAAGAACACTGTTGCTCAGAGCTGGGACAGTTCCATCAATCCCAAGGAACAACCAAGGCTGGAAAAGGAAGGCCAGGGCCAGGCTAAATCACGCTGTGTGGAACTTCCAGCCACCCCTCTGGGAACTTCACAAATCGGCGTTGTTCAGGAGATCTGAAGGCTCCTTCGTTCTGCAGGTGCCGGTCCTAATGCAGGTGCTTGCAGGATCTGAAGGCCTGCCCCCCTACTTGGTAATGCTTCTGTGCCTCCCACGCGGTGACTGGACGCGGCTGCCTTAGCAGAAAAGCACTGGAGGCAGACAGCCGACCAGAGGGGCCCCGGGTGGGGAGGCTTTAACAAAAGCAAAGAAGAGAGGTTATCCAACCAAGGAAGAGACTAGAAAGGAGCGAAGTCTCCGTGGAAGATGAAACGGGGTGAACAACACGCAGCTGAGAGTCAAACACGCAGGAGAAAATAGTGCAAACCTCCATACACTTCTGACTTCTTTTTCTTTCAGGACCCTAGCGTCTTAGCTCTGGGTAAGGCCTACCTAGAGCAAGGCGCCAGACCCTGGAGATTTGAGAGGCCCTAACAAGTGCTCCCTAACCTCCTGGTTAACGAAGGGGCAGCAGCACCTCGGACCGCGCTGGCCCTGAAGGCACAGCATCTTCCTCTCCACCGTCTTAGGAGGCGTCCAAATAAACAGAAAACGATTTGCAGAGCAGTCAGACCCAAATTCCCCTGCAGGCGGCACTTTATGCTGCACGTTAATGGCCCTTCGTCAACATCAGCTTGTCTGAGCTTCCTGATTACTTCGCACTCTGAGAAACTGCTTTGCCATACTTTTTTCATTAGCGTCGCAAGTTATGTCATTTGGAGCCACATAAGGTGGCTAATGTCTTTTTAAAAAAAAACACTTTATGCGCAGACATTCATGATTAACGATTAGTTGTAAAGAGTCTTAGGAGCGCGTTTGCACAGCGATGACGAAAGGCCTCGCGCCTCGGCGCTCTGCACTGCAGAGCGGGTCACTGGCTCTTCGAGCTGGCTCACTGCCCCAGCTTGTAGCTGCTAAGGCAGGCGGTTCTGTTTTTTTGCGTGAATCAGAGGAGGTAGGACAGCAGATTCGCCAGGAAGAATGATGTCAAATCCACAGTCCTCTGACCTGGGAGAAGCTCACATGCTGAGAGGCTCGGTCTTGATGGGAAGCAAAGGGGTGTTTTCTTGATCTGAACGAGGGTCCCGGACAGATTTGGAAACTGAGGTGCAACTGTGGGAATCAGGTGTTTATTACAGAATAAGCACACTATTGGGGAGCTATTGTCTCGGTCGTGTGTGTGGCTGTGTGTATTCATGGCAGGAAATGTGTTTTTAAAATGCTAGTCAAGGGGATAGAGAGGTGGTTTCATGGTTAAGAGTGTCCACTGATGGTGCAGAATACATGGGTTCAGTTCCCAGTGCGACCCCAGTTCCCGCGGCTCTGTCCCCTTTTCCTGGCCTCTGCATTCACATGGTACGTGCAAACTCATGCGCACATAGATGCGCGTATACATAATGAAAAGGAACTTCAAAGCGTGAGTCAAGGCAGAGGCCCTGCAGAACTGTCACTCTGAGTGACAGCCATTTGCCCTCAGAATACAGCAGATGCAGGCAGACTGCAGTGGCTCGTAACCAGTGCCTAAGCAGTCTCGCGAAGGCAAGCTGGCAAAACTCAACGCTTCCTTTGTGACATCTTACCTTCCCGAGAGATGTGAGCAGAGCAAATTCCTCCTCTGAAGAAACGGAGTTAGCAGTATGCCTCCGTTCCTTGACACGGCAGCTGCCTATGGAGACCTTTGAAGGCGCTGGGGATGATGTTTGGGGGGAAAGACAAAAGCCCCTTCCTTGGTGGAGATTTTCTTTGGGAGTCATGTTTCCTGAGCCTGGTTTCCAGGACATGGTGGAAAGAGAGAATTGATTTCTGCAAGTAGTCCTCTGACCTACACACACACACACACACAGAGAGAGAGAGAGAGAGAGAGAGAGAGAACATAAAAGGAAATAAAAATTTAAAACAGAAAATGTAATGGTTGTAAGAGCTAAGGAAATTAATTAGAAAATGAACTGGGCATGGTGGTATACACCTATAACTCCAGTATTCAGGAAGGCGAGGCAGGAGGATTGCTGGTTTAAGTTCAGCCTGAGCTTTATATATATGAGATCCTGTATATAGTGTTATCTCAAAGAGCAAGGGAAAGAACGGAATAATGGTGTATCCTTCGAGAGCAAGGGGCGTATCAGTGTTCTGTTTCCTTATAATAAGTGACTACACACTCGGCAAGTTAAAACAGCAAGTACATTTACTATCTCATGGGCCTATGGGGCCAGGAGTTTAGACCCAGTTCATCTCTGCCCCGACTCAGGTCCTCACGGGATGTAGGCAAGGTGTCTGCCGCAACATCCTCACTTGGAGACCAGTGCGGAGTTACCCTTTCCCAAGAGCACCCCCTGCTGCCAGTTTAGTTCCTATGGCTGTGTGACTAAGGATCTTTTGGGAAGGTGTTCCCTGTGAAGACTACTCTCCGATCCGATCAGTCTCCCAGTTCCACTGACCCTCTCAAGACATGGCCACCTACAGCAAGGATAGGCCATGCTCTGGTCACCAGAACAGTCTCACACCATTGCAGCATCATTTCGAGAGTGTCATTGTCTGGCCATAAAATGTAGCCCATCAAGAAAATAACACGCTGTTGTCTCGGACACTTTTTATTGTAAGGGACAAGAGACAGGATGATCACCGCTCTGGTTGGCAGCATGAACCCAGGAGAGTGGAGCCTACAGATGAGGCGGACAAAAGTCTCATGCGATAGCCAACTTTATTCAGAGCATCGGACGATTTATACTCTGAGGGTCAAGAAGAGTCATCTGAGTAAGGTGTTCAATCGAGCCACACGTGGCCAAAAACCACGCTTCTTTCCATAGAGACACGTGAATAACAGCAGCTAAAGCCACCTCACTCAGAGAAGCACACTCCAAGAACAGGTCTGTGCTGTGAAGAAACTGCGGTCACAGACTCTTGTCTGTTTTCTGGGCGTTTTCTCACAAGCACTCAGAATGCTCACATGACTCCATTCTTGGACTGTGTTCTCACATCTGCCCCCGCCCCCTTCTAATTTTTAAGAGCACGGTATCCAGGGTGGTTTTGATTTGAGGTGTAGATAAATCTAATTGCCATCTGTTGCATGAGTATCCTATGAGCAAGCAAGTTATAATATTAAAATGGTGGGATCACTGTGTGTAATACTCTGTCACCAAGAACAGACATCCAGACTATGTCCAAGATATTGGTCGCATCTCATATTGATCAGAAAAATCCAGAGAATTGCTTGAAAAGAGACGCATGTGGCTAGTAGTTCTCGTATCTTGTAGAACGTAAGCCCGTGTTTCCCTTTAATACGAATACAAATGTGATGACCTCTGCAAATGGGAAGCTACTTAAAGCCCAAGGAAAGACAAAATGCAATTCCTTCTTCAGGTGGATGAATGAGTTTATTAAGGTCCCAAGTTCCATTCATAAACACAGAGTCATTGGTGAAGTAACTTTTCCCTTGGTGCACAGGGCGTGAACTTGGCCCAGGTGGGCAGCCTTGACTTGTGATGATAAGGTCACTGTCTCCTTTTGCCCTTTAGCTGGAGGCGACTTCCACTGGACCCTTGCCCTTGGCAGGTGTCCTCGATGGCCTAGAGCTGGAGGAGTGCATGGCGTCTCAGTGAATCCATCTGCAAAGACAGACCTTCCCGATTTTTCTTCTGGAGAAGTAAAATTGAGTCAGGTTAATTCATCAGCTGCCAGACAGTTGCCTGACTAGAATACGGTGTCACGGTGTCAAGGCTCCCCCAAGGTCTCTTTCAGTCCTGTGACTCATTTCCAGTGGCGTGTGAACGTCAGTGATCTGTAACTTGCAGGCTGGGACACCATCCTCTTTGGCTGTCTGGAGGCTGTGAACTCAGTTCTAGGGCATTGTTTCCCAAGGCTTTGGGGATTTCAGTCACTGCCCTGGGGAGCCTCTCAAGGTGCAGCTCAGATCTAGCAGGTGTGGATGGGACCTGGGAGCCCTCACTCCTAACAAGCTCCTAGGGGGTGGCAGAGTTGCTGGTGTTGCAGAATATTATTTTAATATCGTTACATTTGTTTATGTGTTTATGCTGTGGAACGTTTGTTTAATGATGCAAAGGTGTGTTGCATTTTTTTATGTTGCATTTGTTTAACTCTGTGAAGCTGGGTTACTTTGCTTGCCTAAAACACCTGATGGTCTAAGAAAGCTGAACAGCCAATAGCAGAAGAAAAGATAGGCAGGGCTGGCAGGCAGAGGAGCATTCTGGGAAGAGAGGAGAAGAAGCAAGAAAAGGAGGAGGGCATCAAGAGCCAGTCACCCAGCTACACAGCCAGACGCGAAATAGGAAGCGAAGAAAAGACACACAGAAACAGAGAAAGGTAAAAGCCCAGAGCCAAAAAATAGACCAGTTCATTTAAGAAAAGCTTACAAGAAACAAGCCAAGCTAAGGCCGGACATTCGTAAGTAAATTACGCCGCCTGCAGGTATTTATTTGGGAGCTGGGGGCGGGTGGCAGGTGCCCCAAAACTCAAGAGAGTCAAAGAGTAAAAACAACTACCTGCTGGTGCTAAGACTTCTTCTGGTTTTTCAGAAGAAGAGGGGGCACCAGAGAAGGGAGGGGATGCGAGGCTCTCACTCACCAGAGGGAGGAACCTGGGTGGGAAAGAGGCTTGAGAGGCAGGAGGTGGGTGGGACTCAAGTCACCAGAGAATCATTCGGATGCCTCACTTCTTAAGCATCATGGCCAGGTGACTAAAGACAGAGTCATCCCCCAGGGTCCCTCCACCCCTTCCTGTGTGCACCTGTATCCTGGGTCATGGCTTTATGTTTTAAAAGACACCCTAAACCCCACCCAGCCTTTACCCCACATTCCTTGATGATGGCACTGCTCAGGGGAAAACAGTCTCTCTCTCTCTCTCTCTCTCTCTCTCTCTCTCTCTCTCAATTGTTGAGTCAAGATTAAAACAAAGGGCTGGGGAGATGGCTCAGCAGTTGGGAACATTGGCCAGGTCATCGTAACAGCAGGGTTTGGAGTCCAGCATCCAGGTATCAAGGTGGGCATCTCTTGAGGTCTCCTAACCCCAGAGCTGAGTGCTGCAGAGGCCCTGGCTGCTTCCCAGCCTAGTTGAGAAAACATGGGCTCTAGATTCCAGGGGGGAGTGAGAGAGGAGGGAGGAGCTTTGGTGTCCTCTCTTAGCCTCTGTGAATGCACAGAAGTGCACACACAGACACAATGCACACACTTTTTTAAAAAAAAAATTTAAAGACGGGACCACACTTTGTAGCCCTGGCTGGCCTGAAACTCACTGTGTAAACCAGGCTGACCTTGAACTTGTAGAGATCCACCTGCCTCTACTTCTTAAGTCTTGGGATTAAGGGCGCGTGCTACCATATCAGCCACAAATCTTTTAAAAAAGGTATTTAACAAGAGTAGCAAAAAGATTTAAAATAGTGAATTCACATCCAAAGACTGAGTTTTGAGTAACGCGTTTCTTCTGATGGGAGGGTCAGGAGAGAACAGACCATGAAGGTCTTGAGTCTTGAGAAGTCATACATGAAACCTGAGTCACTCAGCCAAAGTGTCAAGTTTCAGGCTTTGGCGTAGGCTGCAGGACTGGAGCTGGGCTAGAATGGCTCGCTCTAAAGTGTTTGCATTCCAAGGCTGTTGATACAAGTTGCAGGAACACAGGCAGGAAATCAAATGACAGGAGTGTGCATGTATGTGTGTGGTGTGGGCACGCGCAGGTGTATGTGGCGTGTGTGGTGGTGCGTGTGTGCATTTATGTATATGTGTGGTGTGTGGGGGGGTTCGTATGTGTGCATTTGTGTATGTTTGGGGTACCTGTGTTGCAACGGAGAAGCAGAGGGAATCTGGACCACTTAGGCTATGAACTGGCAAGAAACCATTGCACGCTTGCAGCAAACACTCACAGGGGGCCGGCCAAGCTCAGCTACGGATCCTGACCAGCTGGACCCAATGTGCTAGAATTTAGCCAAGGGTATTAGTGGGAAGTCTCTTTCTCTGGAGTTTGAACAAGGAAGGCTAGAATAAAGCCTGCTACCATCACCCTGGTCCTGACTTTTGTCTTCCTGAAACAGAGTTGAGACCAAGTCTGCTTGGCTCCTCCTGGCTCCAAGGATGAGTCCAAGCCTGCACACAAGCAAGAAACATCCAGGGGAGATAACTACGGGGTTTGCTTTGAAAGAGGCACCTGGATGAGCCCCAGGAACTAGCTTTCATCTCAAGTGGTGCTCAGAGAGCAGCAGGCTCCTGTGCCAGGGTTTTGTAGACACAGCTGCGAACTGGAGAGAGAATGACAATCCACCACTCTCACCAGTGAGAGCCGCTAGCAATACCCAGGGGCAACTGCATTGGATTTGGAGCAGAGTCCAATTATAAGAGCATCCAGTCTTCAGCAAATATTCACGAAGCATTGGCGATTCCAGAAACACACAACTCTTCACTTCTTGTCTTGGAGCAGAGGGCCAATAACCTACAAGAATAAGACAGTGTGCTAACTCAGCACTTGGCTAAGAGAGTTTATGCTCCCGTGTGAAACCTGGAAAGTCCATCTGAGCCTTTCCCGAGAGGCTGTGCCCAGGGCCAGGGCTCTGAGTTCTGTTGGGCAGCAGAAGGCAGTGGCTGGAGAAGCAGAGGAGGGATTGAGGCTGAAGAAAGGCTGGGAGTAGGAATCAACATCACATAGTCGCCTCTGTCGCCCCCTTGGTGGCTGGAATGTTATTTACAAGAATCTTATAAAGAATCTTAATTCTGCCTAATTAAAACCTATCAGTGAGACCAGCTGTGGTGACATCCACTTGCAATCTCAGAGCCTGGAAAGCAGAGACCAGCAGGTCCCTGGGGATCCCTGGCCAGCCAGTGTCTGACATTCTGTTACCTTCTTATCTCCTTTAGTGCACATGTACGTACACACACAACACACACGTATGCATGGATACATGTATAGATGGACACACATGCATACATGCACACACTTGTGAACACAGACACACACATGCACACACCCCTCAAACATCAGCAGCTTCTTGCAGCCTTCTGAATGTTAGCCCGAATCCTGGACAAGGCCTGTTACTCCCTGTGTGATCTACACTCTGGCTCTCGGCCTCATGCCCGCTCACACTCTCTGGTCCTTCACATCCTGGGTGACTGGCTGCTCTCAGGACCCCTCAGCTGTGCTCCCCAGGCTCTCTGTTCCTTCTAGACGGGGCCACTAACCATCACTTTGCCTGGTTGGGAAGGTTTGCCAGACCGTAGTATTCAGCTTTAAACCTGAACGTTTCATTTTGAGTCTTTAAGAGTCTTTGGTAACCCTGGCTTCAGGTCTGGACTCTGCAGGCCTTTCTACCATGGGGGTGCTGTGGAACTCATTGACATCCCCCACTTTCAGCAGAGGCCCAAGTTCCCTCTTGAGGAGCTTTCCCCTGCCTGACACCTTTCCCCACCTGGTGCCCGCCCCGATGTGGCTTGTCTTCAGTCTCTTGGCATGTGAAACCGGCACCCTGCTGACGTAGCTCACTGCTGGAGTCCCAGCCCCCCCTGGGTGTCCCCGCCTGGAAACATGGCGTTCCTGGCTGCTGCTGCTCGCATTCATACGCTTTCCCATTCGCAGCGCGGGTATCTGTGACGACACCTGGGGGTCCTTTACTCCATCAGACTCCGCTAACTTATCCTCGACTGTTCTCCGTCTCAGAGATGGCTGCGTGTGCCTCTGCTTTCAAAGCGAGGAAATGGAGTATTTCATGTTCTTTGAGCATAACTGCTAGCTAGTCACCAATAGTAAAAGCAGAGTCCCCGGAGGCGTGCATACTGACCTGCGTGTCTGCTCATGCGCATCTCTCTTGCGTGCGCCGTGTGGCAACCTGTTTGATGTTCTCAGCCTTGCCTTACAGCTGCTTCCTTTGCTGAGTTGTTTCAACGCACTTTAAGGGCATCTTGGAGTTGGAAGTCCAGTTGCAGAAGCAAGGACTAAAGTATTTTTCCTTCTCTTGGTGTAGCCCTGGTTGTCCTGGAATGTCCTCTGTAGACCAGGCTGGCCTTGAACTCAGAGAATACCTACCGTGTTGGGATTAAAGGTGCGCGCCACCGCCCAGTGCCTAAGTAACGCAGACGCAGTGAGAAATAGACCCCGAGTCTTACTTTCCCTTGTCTCTTTAAACACTGGAAAGGGGTTGGATGCCTGTGGTATACAGTGGTCTCTCTTTCTGTTATGGATATTTTTCTATTCAGATCCTTCAGTTTAAGAGCATGCCACCATTTGAATATCTTGTTACGGGCTGGGAAAATGACTCGGCTCTTTTATTTTATTTTATTATTTTATTTTATTTTTCCTGGTAGCGCCAATGTTTTAGGCAGCCACATCTTTCCCCAAGCTTTGCTGCCTTTTGCAATGTGCAGTCTGATTTCCTTAATTCCCTTCCTTCTTCAGCTAAGAGCCATTTTTATCAGGTGACTTCAGAAGGGCCTCACTTTGGAACTGTACCCCCTGGGGACCCTCTGGCGGTGTTCCCTTCCTCAGTGGAGTTTCTGTGAGTTCCCATGACCCACCCACACCCCCTCACCCATTCCTCAGGTTCTTATCTTCAGTCCCTGGCCCTCCCTTCCTGCTCAGAGGCCCAGGGGTCAGGCCTCTCTCTCCATTGGCCTTTCTTCTTCTCTTCAGACCTGGAAGCTGTGTGTTGGGATTCTTTGCAGGTGTGTGACCTTGGTTCGTCTCATGGCACACAGCCTTTTCAGTCTAAGAACTTTTCCTAGTCCCATCTTACCTGGTGTGAGGACCAAATGGAAATAGTCACGAGGTCCTGTGGGAAGGGTTCCGTCGCTGTAACTGCAGCCATCCTAATGCCATGTAAGCCCTCCTGTCACAGGCTTGGCCCTTAGGGCCACCAGTGCTGCGGTACTGGATCAGGTCTGCACAGGTGTCTATGAGTGGTAAAGAGCCGTCCCAGGGGCACCTGGGAGCGTATCTCCAGCTTCTGACACCGTACAGGTAAACAGTGACTTTAAGTCGCTGCTTGCTGCTCACACGACGGTATTTCCAAAGACCATCTACTCACTGGCTCTATAGAGAACATTTCGACCATGCTGTACTGCTGCGATGGGTTGATGGTGAAGGTTTTAGTTCCATAGTCTCTACCTGCTTCACCGCTGCTTCTGCTCGCTCCCACACTCTCTA
>JABTXL010001700.1:2444377-2486911 GCA_025134845.1 Neodon shergylaensis
GCTCCCACACTCTCTACCTGCTTCACCCCTGCTTCTGCTCGCTCCCATACTCTCTCAAAGTATCTACTTTGTATTTCTCCATCATTCCTTTAAACTTCCTAACTCTGTGACTTTAGTTAAGCTGCTCTTATACCTCTCTGCCTCTTAAAGTCCTAGGTATTCCTTAAAACTGAGTAAAAAAGGCCAGTTATCCAGGACCTCTTCTAATTATGCAAACATTGGGTAGAAGTCTGCGTTCTGGGTTCTCTTTGCCTGTAATGTTTCAACAGCCTAAGCAGTCTTTGATGAACTAAATGAAAGAGGTTTATCTATGAGTGCTTTTTTATCGGCATGTAGTCCTGAAGTAATTCTAGATTTGATTTCATTTTTGATTTAGCATCTGTAGCTCTCTGAAAGGTTCCATGTAGCCTAGGCTGGCCCCAGCATCACTATAACACCGACAGGCTTTATGCATACAAGGTAAGCACCCCCCATGTGGCTGGGCTACAGCCCCAGACCGATATATGCATTCTCTTTTTAAAACTCTACCTGTTAATTTTATATTGCATGGGGAACCTGTTAGGAGGTCAGGAAACAACCGGTGTTCCAAAGCCAGGACTCTTCATTTAGGCAGGGGAATCAAATTCAGGTCTTCAGTTTGGGGGCAAGCCACTCTACCTAGTAGGTCATGTAACCAGCCCTTTCTCGAGTTTCTTAACCAAAATTTCAGTGTTGCGTGGATGCTTTAAACAGAACTCATTTTAAATTTCTACTTGCATGTTTGAAACCTCCTGTTTATGGGGAAAATTCTCCCATATAATTGTCGATTAAAGCCAGGCTTTGTGATCAAACCCATGCTTCAGTCAACAGAAAGACCCTGTTTTAGCCAAATTACACACACAATATAAAGTCTGACTTGATTTTAGAATTCAAATAAACGTGTTTGCTAATTCTTAACCTGGAAGATTGGGTCCAGGATGAAGGAAGACGCATTCCCCACTGCTCTAGGTGGCTTTGCTGGTTGGGCGTACCCTCATAAGGTTGCTTCCTTCAGCCGTCTCTTCACAGTGCTCTAGAAGTGTTCCTACTACGCTGTGACACCGAGGTTTGGAATGCAGGTTGTGCCAGATCTAACCAGCAAGTAGGGGCAGGGAGTGCAGAAGAGCAGAGCCATCTTGGGGGAGATGGACTCTGAGTTCCTTCCACCCAGGGCCCTGCGTGCAAGCTTTGTACCCCCCCCCCCCCGATATGTGTTCCATGGTGTGAAGGCAGCTGAGCAAGGATGAAATCCTAAAAATGCCTTTCAGTCCTTTTACGTGGTTGAACATCCTTTGTTAGGGTTTGAAGAAAATCATTAAACTTTATTATGATTTTTATTATTGTGTGTATATAAGTATGTGAATTAAGGTGTGTGGGTGTTACAGGACCGTGGGTGCCACAGGATCACGGGTGTCCTAGGAGCTCGGGTGCCACAGGATCATGGGTGCCCCAGGAGCGTGGGCGCCACAGGATCACGGGCGCCACAGGAGCACAGGCACACATGGAGCCCGACTTTCTGGAGTTAGTTCTCTCCTTTCCCTGGAAGTTCCAGGGTTGCCAGGCTCCTAAGGTACTTCCACCCACTGCACCATCCTACCTACTCGGTTTGTGGACCTCTACCTCCCATTTTTGGGATGTCAAAAGTCCTTTTGTGGCCTTCCATAGTCTCAGAGGTCGTTTCTCCAGGAAAAAAACGAAACAACACTCCATCAAACTCTATGCGACCCTCCGTGGAACTGCCTGCTAACCTTCCGCAGCTGTGCTCGGCAGACTTGAGCATCCGCAGAGTCCCTGATAGTTAAGACTCATGGGTAACACGTTCTAGAAGGCCCAGCAAGAGTTCTGTGTAATTCTAGGGTGTTACTCTACTGTTTATCCACAAATGCTTACAACCACAGCTATTATTACGAATAATAATCATAATCACTACATATTTAATTGGGCCCTGCACGAGCTCAGTGTGATTCTGAACCTATGGTTGGACAGAGTGTCCTCATTTTAAGATTTGGAGCGCATCCTTTTGGTTTTACCGGCAGCGGGTCTGGGACTGCACCGTCTGATCAATCTAGAATCCTGCAGTAGAGATGCCATTTGATTGTTTTTGCTGTTTACCCCCCACCCCCGCCTCCCCCAAAAACCAAAACACCAAAAACAAGGGTGGAAAAGATGCAAATTGGGATACGAGCTTACACAACCGGGGCAAACTTACTAAGACTATAAAGTTCCAAACAATTATCAGATCCGCCACAGGCTTTAGTCAACTGGCTCTCAGCAAACCCGTCCTATGGCAAGGATGCCGGGCTTGCTGCTGGCGGAGAGCCCTTGTGCTGAGCAAAGACTCTGGAAGCTGTTCCAGGTGAGCCACAGGCTTCTCTGCTTGGGGTCTACACCGTCCATTGCTTCCAGCCAAGCCAGGGCTTCTCTGCCTCCGGTGCGCCCCATGTTCCAAGAAGTCAGTTGCCAACTGGCGGACTGGAGGCCAGCTGTGGCCTGGAACAGGGGAAGTGTTGTCAGGGTCACATTTTCATCTTCTTGCTTACTGGTTTTTAAAACTGTAAATTAACCTTGTCAACCATGAGAACAAGGCAAAACTGCACGTGTTCAATCGCTTGTTCTTCTCTTGAGAAACCGAAAGACTCTTCTATAGAGAAAGTGTGTGTTTATTCTGCACTGGCCGCTACCTTGCAGGCTTCCCTGTCTGGACTCAGAGGCCCTTAGCTGAGTCTCTCTGTGGGCTGGGGCAGCTGCTCTCTCAGCCTCTGCTGGCTGGTGCCTGCTGCTCTCACCCACGTTTTTTGCCTCCAGCTTTCCTTCTCTCTGGGCTATGATTTGTCATCTGTTGTTTTCACTATGTGTTATTGGTGTCTGCACTACATTTTGGTAACTACATTGTTTCGCAGATCTCCTGCCTTTTCTGCAAAAACTGGAACATTCTTGCATTTTCCTATAACAAGCTCTGTGAGTTAATTTGGTTTGTTTGTTTCTTTATAACCACTTTAATTTTGTGTTTGAGTTCATACTTCCTGCCCCTCTTTTCTGAAAGTGTGACAGGCTTAGATTTTAGGTCTCCTACTGATGTAACTGGGAAAAGTCCCTGGAAAGTCCCCGAAGCAGAAGGTGAGATCTGTTTCCTTGGATCACAAACTTCAGGACCGACCCTCATGCAGAACTTTCTTTCCTCACACAAGGTAAAAGCCATGATCATAATCAGCTGCTGGTTTGGGACGTAAACACTGCTGCTGTGTATGCTGACGTTTGCATGAACTAGAGAATTAAAAGGAAACAATATGATGATATCTACTGATGACCGACACTGTCATTTTTCCCAGTAAAGGATTTAGGGGATCAATGTAGCAAGCAGCAGAAACAATTGCCAGCTCTTAAGAGATAGAAAGGGAAAGCCTGTTCTAACTGGATTCCTTAGTCTATTTGAGTCCAAAGAGTCTTTTCCACCTGTTGCCACTGCATCCATATGAGGTCTCAAAAGAACTTTGATTTGGGGAATTAACATTTTTTATACTTCAGAAATCTAGAGGGAAAAAAATGCAGCTTTAAAAAGAGAAAAAGAAAAGGAGGGGAGGATGGTGGTACATGTTTTGAATCCCAGCACTTGGGAGGTAGATGCCGGTGGGTCTCTGAGTTTGAGGCCAGAACAACAGAGAACCCCTATTTTGAAAAGCCAAAACAAACAAACAAATAAATAAAACCTCTGGTCCTTACTGAATTAAAATTAACACACAGTTTATATAGTTGGAAAAAGAAAAGTTTTTTTTGGATATATATTTTATTTGACAGTGTTTTAGAATATCATACAGTAAACAAGATTTCTGTAAAAGTTAATTTATCCATAGTGGTGCGTTTCATAAAAATAGTTGCTCACTTACAGTCTTTCTGTGACTATTAATACATGGAATTATATTTATAGAGATACAGCTGTACAGGGTAAATTCACAGCTAACACTACACAGAAGGATTATTGGGGATGAGATTTAGATGGTGTGCTATCTTCACAGGTTAAGAATTACAGCCGCATAAAGCGATTGCTGCGCACCTCGTAGCTGTGAACTGTGCGAGTCAGAGTCTATGCAAGCGTAACCTCCGTTGTTTTTCCCTTTGTGACGTGGAAAATAAAGGTCAGAAGATACAGTACCAGGACGTGCAGCTACACTACAGAAGCATTGTCCGAAACCAGATTCAATAAATCAATGGCAAACTATACTGGGTTTCTAGGCCAGGGGAGAAAGACGAATTGAGATTAAACCCAAAGTAGAAACCACCACATGTGTTTGTGCTTTTGTTGATGATGAATGGGTTTCATTTTGGACATTACTTTTACGGGCTGCAAGACCCTTCACACGAGGCTTTTGACCTGACTAGCTTGTCAAATACCATCCCTCTGTCTGCGGGGAATTAAACTCGGTGGTGCTCAGATGGCAAAGAGAGGAGAGACTCACTCACCTGGGACAGCTTTTCTGGGTGACCAGGTGGGATGGATCTGAGTTCCCCTTTTACCTACTTGACTACCAGTACAGAGGGACGAGGAGTCTTATTGGCTTTGGAACTTGTGAAAGGGGCAGACTATGGGAAGGGTTGAAGCCTCACTCAAACAAAGCACATTCTGCCTCTTAATACGCACAGCTACAAGAAGGGCCAATGGATAACTAACGTTTGAGGGTTTTACTGTGGGGGCACCAGGGAACATGAAGGATCGTCCAGGGCTGTTAGTGCAGTAGAAAATGTTATACAAGGTGAAAGCAAACCAAATGTAAGCAAAAGGGAGAGGAAACAAGGAAAGATGAACAGAAAGGAATGCCAAAGGACTCATGTTCTTTAATGAAAATAAATTAGTTATCATAACGCTTTTAATATTAGAGGTTCATTCTAATTTGAGAAATATAGGACAAATGCTTTGCCAAAAGTGCCAAGGAAGTAATGATAGAAGTCTTAAAATAAGACAATAAAGTAGGTAAAATAGAACATTGCTAACAAAGCAGCTACCTATCTCTCTGCGTCCAGCATGACAGGAAAGCCTTTTCAGGAAGGAAATGCAGCGTTGCCAATCTCGATGAAACAGATCGTGGTCTTCTGCTTAGAAAACTCATATTTTAGAGGAAAACCAATTAAGATCTACGAGCTAACCTGCAAAATTCTGACTTACGGCAAACTGTTCCCTAGGATACAATTTTTAAAACCTTTTTTTTTCCCTACCACTGAAAATGTACAGAAATGCGACTTGATCACAGAAATGGCAGTAAAAATGGCATCCCACCAGGGAATTCACTAGGTATCTAACATCCCGCAGTAGGCAGGGAACGGTGCTAATACCGTTGGTGGATGCTGGGGGTGAGCCATGGAAACGTCATGGGCGAACAGTTCTGAATGTTTCAAAGAAACCCTTTAACCCCTGTCTAGATATGTCAAGGACGACTTATTTACAACACTTTAGCTCAATTAAAGATATAATCTTGTCTCAGTTTCCACTTGCTCCGTGCAGTTTGATTATTTTTTTAAGGCGATATTCCAGTTTGTGATTGCTCTGAACTTGTCCAGTTTCTTGATATAAAGTTTGGATGACATCCGAAACCTTCATGCAGTGGGGGGGACTTCTTTTTCTCTTTTGAAACTAAAGCTACACCGCACTGTCTCTCTGTGATGTTTGCGTGATTTTGGTTCTTCCGTAGCTGCCAAAGCTCCCACCATGGAACCGGGGGGCTTTAGGATCAGTTTAGGTCTGCGCGCACCCCTCGCCGTGCCGCCCACGCGCGTCGCACGGCCCACTGATGCTCCCGGGCCTCGGCGTCTCGGGTGGATCTCTGCGTGTGACAGTGAAAATAAATTAAAACGCCGTGAGACGGAAGCCGGGAAGAGCGGCCTGCGTGGAGGCGCCTGGGGGCCCCCTCATCTGCCCGCGGCCGAGGCGCCGGGCTGCAGGGCGCCTGGCAGCTTATCCGAGCCTGGCACCTTCCAGGGCCCCGGCGCCACCGCCGCCGCCTTACGCGCCGGGCCGCCCGTCGGGGGCCGTGGTGCGGGGCGGGAGCCCGGGCGCACGCCCCCCTTGGCCTCGGCCCCGGGGCCCTCGCGCCGGCCCCGCAGCGCCTCCTTCCCGTCGGCCGCCTCCGAGGCGGGCCTGCCGGCCTCGGGCCTCCCCTGGCCGCCGGGCGCCTCCTCCAGCCTCGGGCGCGCGCTGCTGCGCTGCGGGCTCGCCGAGCGCTCCCTCTGCTCCCCCAGGCGCTGCTTCTTCTGGCCGCCGGCCGCAAGCTCCTTTGGTTTCCTAACGTCGCGTTCCCTTTGGCTATCCCAAGTCGGGTCTGGGCCTCTCTGGGGGGAAGGGTCGGAGGGTGGGGCTGGATGTGATGGAGAGAATGGAGAGAGGATGTCTTCGAGGGAGACGCCTACTTCCGGCAGACCTGGGGCGGCGGCAGCGGCAGCGCTCCAGGCGTGGGGTTCGTCTGCGGACACGAAGCACAGCGTTAGGGCGCGCCACGGCCCCTGCTCCAGCTCCCCGCCCCCCTGCCCGAGACCCGGGTTGGCAACCTGGAGGCTGCTCTCAGGGGCTCCCCCCGCTAGCACCCATCACTGCCAAGGGGGCAGCCAGCCGCGCCCAGGGATTCCGCTCCCCACCCGACCCCGGCCTGCATCGGTGCACAGGGTTCAAGGCACAGCTCGGGCCTAATCCCTTCGCCTCGGTCTGGGCTAATCCGGTGTCAAGTCTAGCAGGGACAACGATTTGACAATAACCAATGGCTCTCAGCTCCACGGTGGTTATGAATCTACACATCGGCCAGTGGCCCTTGCCAGCAGCGGCGAAGCGGCTTCTTTTGTTTTTAGCAGCACCCAGGGATTCTAAGGGAGATGGTTAAAAGCCAGGATTTAAGAGTCTGGCGAGTGATTTTTCTCCACCGTTAGGTGTCGCTCAAATCATAGTTCTCAGCTATTGCCTGATAATTTTGGGATTTTTGGATTGATTCATCAGAAAACTATCATTA
The DNA here is from genome assembly GCA_025134845.1 of Neodon shergylaensis. Lineage (NCBI taxonomy): Eukaryota > Metazoa > Chordata > Mammalia > Rodentia > Cricetidae > Neodon > Neodon shergylaensis. Next base: position 2,451,382 of record JABTXL010001700.1, read on the forward strand.
CTCTTTTGCCTGAAAAAGAAAATCGTTGTCTTTGATTTTTCCTTCCTTCCTTCCTTCCTTCCTTCCTTCCTTCCTTCCTTCCTTCCTTGTAGTTTTAAGATGGATAACTCCTAGACTAAGATAAACGGGACTGTTTCTAGAAAGCCTAGTTTCAACATCTATTGAGGATTTACTGTGCTTACTTCCAAAAAGGATTTAAAATAACTTAACAACATATATATATGAAATGACTTAGAACACTGGCCAGAAGCCAGGTAGGGAACAGATGCGTGAGAAATCAAAGATGAGTTAGTTATGACCACGAACAATAACATTACCCCGAATTCTTTACCCTAAGGCAAAAATAATGCAGGGAAATCCAATACAGGAACCTTGATATTTGTGAGCGATATGTCTCATGACCTTTGAAAAGCCTTAAGTTTTGCAATACCGTTCTGGGATGTAATTTTCTCCAAGGAATTGATATATGAGTGGAGGAATATAGAAGCCACATTCATACTGAATTCTGAGTAGCTGGTGACCCCTGAGTAGCAGGGGTCAGAGGTGACCTTGTGTATATCCAGTCCACATATACCAGGACTCTGCTTTGTTTGAAAAGTTGAGAATTTTTACAGAACAGTTCTAATAGTGACTTAGATGAGGAGGAAAAATGATATTTCCCCCAACACTTCTGGCCACCTTTAGAATACAAAATTAGCTGTCAAATGTTTTTCCTCTGATGTGAAATCTGAATAGGTTGTTTTGGGCAGTGTTATCTTCCTTCTCTCCATAGTTTCACACCGCAAATCATGGATGTGTCAGTGAAAACAGGAGCACGTCCAGCTGCGGGCTAGCGTTAAAAATCAAAGTAATATATGATAGAGAGTGGTCATTCATCAATATGGGAAAATATTGCCTTAAGCAGCTAAACATACCACTTAAAGACCTTCGTAGTTTGTGAATAGCCATTTCTGATCACGACCATGGCAGTGACATTTTGTATGTTAGCAGCCTTTTCCCCACCATTAAATCACATGTGGTAGCATCGATTAGCTGGCCTTAAATTTCTCCTGAGACACAGGGAGAGGGCTAACATTACCTATACCATTTCCTGAAGAAGGAATTGAAGCAGAAAGAAAGGTTAAGTAGCATGGCCAAGTTTATAGAATTATAGAATGGCTACCATTTTGGGTTTCTTTACCCTTTTTACTGACTGAGAGAAGTGCCGGACTGAACAGGAGGGTTCTCTTCAGACCGTGAAAAGGATTCATCTACACATGTAAGCAGCTGTCGTTAGTGGGTCTGGAATCGTTTCTGAAGCCTTAGTCTTTCTCCTTCTCCTCTTTCCTGTCTCCAGTAACTCTCCCTATGAAAAGCTGAGGATGGGTTTATCTAAAAATCCAAATCTTACTATAAAAAGATTTTTCAAGAAATTTTATTAAGTGATTAAAAACTGGAGCACGCTTAGTTTTTGTGTCCTAAGCTACTACTTATTAAGAATATTAATCAGAAATTAAAATTAACTGCATATAAAGTAAAATATTTCAGAAGCTTAAATCTTTATTTGTGTATATCTTTTTATTTTTAAATGAAGGAGCTATATATTCAGTTCTGGACACGCGGTACCCACAGAGGCATGAGCATATGGGGCTCCATAGGCACCTCAGTAACAGGGGGAGACGGTTAGGGACGGGAAGACCCCTTCTCTAATCTTTCAAAGTCTAAAGCTCACGACATCGTGATGTAAAGTGAAAGAATTACTCAAATTCAGTAATTTGATTCCTAATTTCTGATTCCCTGGACTGATTCCTTTAGGTCACGTGTTTTTGTTTTCCCAACTTCATTCTTTTTTTTTTTCTTGTATCTAGGAACAGGCTAAGGTGCGTAATCATGGACCTGGGCACAGGCTAAGGTGTGTGGTTCTGAGACCAGCACAGGCAAAAGTGCGTGATCACGGACCTGAAAACTGTTTGAAATGTGTGATCAAGGACCCAAGAACATGCTTAGGGTGCGCGATCATGGGCCCGGCACAGGTTAGGGTGCGCGATCATGGGCCCGGCACAGGTTAGGGTGCGCGGTGATGGGCCCGGCACAGGTTAGGGTGCGTGATCCCGCACATTTATCAAATGGTTGAGGTAGATGTCTCCTCAGCATCTTCTCTGAAGTGTTCTAACAGGAGCTGTAACTGGTGCATCCTGCAAAGTTGAAACCTGGCCTGCTGGGATTTTTGCAGCTGCTCTGTTCAAACAATGTCCCAGGTGCAGTGGCTAGAATCAAATTAGCTTTATTTGTGTTTCCTCTCATACTCTGCCCAACTCAGTGATACTTTTGTGTCAAATCCAGAGGACACCTCTGTGTATCCACCCTCCTATACCACATTCTCACACAGACAAGTATTTCCGTAAGCACACTGAACTCGTAACTTCATGACACCCTAGTCTCCTGCTCCTCACCTGAATCCTCTTTTCCACCACCTTATTAGGGCTTTCGTCTTAGGTAGTTTCCCCCCACCACAGTCTCTCTGGGGCACTCTCTTCTATTTGTAAAGCTTGTATACAAAGTTACTGCTGGGATGTATTCTACCCAATGACTCCGTGCTGTGTAATCCATCTGCCTTCTTGATAGCTCTCCTTGAAAAGTGTATTGCCATCTGCAATAACTAAAAAACTGGAAACCTTCCCTCCTCCATCTCTCCACAGTAGACGGTGGATGTCACGCTGAATCGCTTCCTTTTTCTGATCTCACAAATCCAATGCATCTGTTTTATTAGTCCCATCTTCATATACTAATAGGCTCTGGTGACTTCACCTTCTCTTTTACTAATGTAATTTAAGATAAGGGGCAGTGTCTAGAAGGATGCAGCTAATGTAGGATGATCAAAACAGTCACATTTAAAAGGAGGCCACCAGTGGCCATATTCCCTTGGGGAGACTATAGAAGTTCTACATTCTCGGACCAGGCTATGGTGGTGCACACTTTTAATCCCAGCACTCGGGAGGCAGAGGCAGGTGGATCTCTGTAAGTTCGAGGCCAGCCTGGTCTACAAGAGCTACTTCCAGAATTTCAGCTCTGTTCAGAGACATGCTATAAATGGTGAGCCACCACCAATCACCACCTGTCTGTGCAAAGCACTGGCTTGCTTTGAGGAAGCCGTTTGGTTCCAGGCCTTGAGCAGGGAACACTTTTAGACAAAGGAACTGCAGAAATTCACATCACCTGAGTGTTGTGGGAACTCCTGCAGCTAATGGCCTTTAAGCTACCGGCCCACTTTGGGAGTGGCCTCAGGCACTCTAAGTGCAGAAGAAAAACTTGTGCAGCCCCTTTTTTTCTGCTGGATTTGGTTCCCTGTTCCCAAACCAACAGAGGTAGCAGATCACTACCCTGACCGTGAGTTTATTCCCAAATAAATAAACCTTTGCTACACTCCATTCCAGGCTATTGTGAAACTCTTTGATACAACTATAATTTGGCGCCCTACGTTGGGCACCGTTATGTAAATGCTTTTTCGTTTTCCATGTGCTGGGACCCGAATAATCTCACAGAAAGTATATTAATTACAACACTGTTTGGCCTATTAACTTGGTATTCTTATTAACTAACCCTTACATCTTAAAGTAACCCATTTCTATTATTTTACATTTTTTACCACGAGGCTTGTGGTTTACTGGTAAGGCTTGTGGTTTACTGGCCTATTTCTCCTTTGGCAGCGACATGCATCTGCCTGACTCTGCCCTTTTTCCTCCTCTATCTCTGTTTAGATTTCCTGCCTTGCTCTATTCTGCCCTGCCATAGGCCAAAGTGGCTTCCTTATTAACCAATGGTAATAAGGCATATTCACAGCATACAGAGGAGACTCCTACACCCTCTGGGCCATTGCCACAGCCACTCTTTGTTTCTATGCTTGAGCAACTCCAGTGACTCTCCATGTAACATCAGTGACAACGACTTTGATAAACAAGTTGGATCATGCCAATTCTTGCTTAAATTTTCATTGCACTTAGGGTAAAACGCATAATAATTAGCATAGTCTGCAAAAGCCTGCAGGATCTACATCCTGACATTTTCCACAGTCTCATCCCTATTCACTCACCGACCCAAACAAAATGCCCTCTGCTTAGTTCCTCAAACGCAGTTAGCTCATTTGGGGGTGCTCTTGTCAGCTGCCTGGCCTGCTGTAGAAGGCTCTCCTCCGAGCTGCTTGCACTGGAGGGTTCTCCTCTACCCTTCAGGGTGCTCTTGAGTGTTATCCCAGAGAGCTCCAATGTATAGTAAGCATGCCTCTTCAACAGCATCCGGTTTTATATTCTCACAGTACTTATCTACTCTTGCTATTTACTTGATCGACGTCAGTCTCAAATATTAGTTACACGTTTCGTGAAGACAGTGACCGCATTGACCTTGTTAGTCACAGCGGACTTAAAAACCAGCACAGTGCTTGACCCCAATAATAAGCGCTTGATGAATATTTAGTAAGGGAGCGAAAGAGAAATAGACGGCCTGAAACCAAATACTAATCCTACTTGAAGAAACACTTTAGGGCAAAAGGGCCACGTTTAAAGTACACTCTGTCAAGGGTGCATTTGTGTCTGTGACTTGTACCTGTTTTGAGCGTGAAGATGGTGGAGAATTGGCAATGTCAGAGAGAAAATAGGTCTGGGGGAGAGAGAGTGGTGAGCGACGAGGGAGCAGACCACAGAGAGCTGGGGACAGCTCTCCCTCTCATGGCGGCTGGCTAAGGAGCAGGCAGGCAGAAGCTCTGGTTCCCAGGGGGGCAGAGTACGTTCCCTTGAGATTTTAGAAATGTTCTTTTCTGTTAATCTTCCCAACTGCTTGACAGGCTCTGTCCCTGCAGCCACTGACCACTGGGCTATGGAGTGTCCTGAAGAATCACAGATAAAACAGACCCCAAATGCATAGAGTCACAGGTAAAGCAGACCCCAAATGCGTGTCTCTACGTGGCGAGAGAAAGAGGTCCTCTTCTTAAGCTAGGATCACATTCCTCTCCCTTTCTGCTTTCATCTGGATCGAGTTCCCATCTCTTGTAGAACACAAACCGACCAATATCTAAGTATATATTTTATATACAGCACAGATTATGCACACATGGTTATTTTTGAGTTGAAAGATATATGATCTCTTGAATTACCTTGCAGGAGCTCAGCAATATTAAGAAATTAAGTTTCACTTTATATTCCGACATTAAGAAAAAAATCTCCATGGGCTGGCGAGGTGACCAGACAGGGAAAGGCGTTTGCTGTTTAGACCCAGAGACCCGAGTTCGATGCTTAGAAACCATGTAAAGAACCACTTCACAAAGCCGTCTTGTGATCTTCATAGGAAGGCATGCATGCACACATACAAAAACCCCTCTTTGTACATGGGAACTGTATTTCAACATCTTGTTTAATGAAACACCACCCAAACTGTAGTAGCCCAGGATCTGATCTGCTCGGAATACACTGCCTATTGTAGTAAACCAGCATCTGTTTGCCTAGACGGCTCTCATCTGCAGTGAAATAGCTCTACAGTTGAGGAGCACACAAGATGCATGAAGGAAGAGAGCTGGAGCTGTGTCTCAGTGCTGGAGGATTTGACTACAAGTCAAGGAAGAGCTGACAGGAAACTTTGCTGAGGCCTGAGGTGGGGGGACTCTCAAAAGGGACTCGGAGATTGAGGTAGGAGAAAGAGAGCCCGTCATCTACTTCTCCTCCACCAGAGATATAGCCTTGGAGCTTCCAGCTTGGCCTCAGGGTTGGCCAGCCTCTGAATGGCTGCATTCCTAGGTTGCTATTTGGTACCCAGCTCAGACGCAGAGCTTGCCTTTTAGCTCAGGATATTAAGGCGAGAATAACAGCATGGCTACAGTTGGTACTACTCCTAACATCTACAGGAGCTCTGGCGGAGGCACCCTACCTGAGCGCCGGGCACAGTGAGCTGAACTCACAGCACACATACAAACAGACACATACTACAGGGAAAGGAGACTGAGAAATGAAGGCTAAGAGGCTTGCTGAAGGCTTCACAGCCGTGGGTAATGGAGAAGGATGCCGAATGGCTTCCCGACCATTAACCACGGCTGCTCGATGCCTTTGCTCTCTCTGGTTCTTACTGAGAAATGGGGACCCATCTATGCTTCTGGAGCGATGAACGGACTCCGTCTGAGGTGGCCGTCAGAAGCAGATCTATTGCTTTTCCTAATGGGGATTCTGAAATGTCTTTTATCTGAACACTGGACTCAGGCAGTCGTTAGGATTGGAGCTTTGAGCTGTGAAACGCTGGGAATATGGGGGGGGGGGTTCAACAGACAATAACAGATCTTTTAGAGGCAGGGGTAATGCTATATGTTTAAAAATATTCTTACTGCTATTTCTTGGGCTAGGATTGAGTTGAAAATACTCACATTTGATATTACAAACACTGAATTTGACCCACACATTCTTTTACTGGCTGAAATTGTCCTGCAGAGTGGTGCGCGGATTTGATACTACGTCTTGCTATACTCTACAGGCGGTTAGCGCTAGAGAACAGATGTGGCTATACTGGAATCCATTTGCTTCTAATTTAGAATATTGGAGAAAAATAGAAATAGAATTAAGATCAGCAATGGAAAGTCATTTGGTCAAGGAAAGCTTCGCAAGCATGGTGCTTAAACCATGCAGGTTGATTTGGGTTCATTAAACCATCACTTTTTGTAACAAAATATAAATAGGAAATCTGTATGTTAATATTTTCTGAACAAATAAATTATTCTATTGTATTTCTGCTCTTTCTAATCTACTGTTTCCAATCGGGAGCTGTTGTTACGGCCTTCACTACTGGGGGTGTGAACTTGGTGTTGTAACATTTTTACTTCTGAAGTGGCTACACTTGCTTGTTGAAGCTTAACGTTCACCCAGGCACCACGTGAGCCCCCAGGCACCACGTGAGCTCCTCCGGAACAGAAAGGCAGTCCTCAGGGTGGGCCCGGGCACTTAAGGATGGAGCTACTGCCCAGCGGATGCTTCCTAGGAGTTGGTACTTGGCTGTGGGCATCATGGACATTACCTTGCAATCCTCGCGTTAGCTCTGAGAACCGTAGTGCTGCTCTCCCCACCCACTGGTTAGAGAACCAGAGCTTAAATCAATGAAGAAATTTGCCAGGACCACCAAGCTAGTAACTGAGAATGGAGCAAAGGACTCTATAACCCAGAGCCCACATCCAAACCCTTCTATTCTAATCTTCCCAAACAGCAAAAACAGTTCAGGAAGAGATACTGGCTTCCAATGCTGCTTAAACTGCAAAAGCAAGCAAACCAACCCACCACTACCACCAATAACAACAAAGAAATCGAACCCTAGTCGCCTGGTGGAGCGGCTTATGCCACTTAGGGCTTGGGAGGCTGAGGCAGAAGGACTGCAGTAAGTTTGAATCCAGTTCTTCACCAGCATAGAGTACAAAGAAAGACTCTGTCTTTAAAAAAAAGTCTCTGAGGTAGTAGAAAAGCCAGGGGGACCGTTGGTTAATAGACCATCTCCTAAGCACTCGCTGGCAGCTGGGCCCCGGAGAAGGCAGGTGAAGCATGGGTCAGACTCGCTGGAGTTGGGAGTTAGTTGGGAAAGCCGCCATATGGCAGGGAAGGTAGAGAGGAGTTAAGTCAGCAACTGTGGAGAGTGTGAACATGGAAGCCTTGCTTCTGGCTCCAGTTCTGCCTCCTGGTGTGAACTTGGCAAGCCACCTAACTATTCTCAGCCTCCGTTTCTCCGGGCAACGTGAACTGAAACCTATTTTACTTCCCTCCCAGATTGTGAGCATCAAATGGAGTGAGGCCTATGGACCGTGATGGTCACACGCACATGGACCGTGATGCTCACGTGCACATGGACCGTGGTGCTCACACGCACATGGACTTGCTATCAGATTGATAGTTCAAACCTAGTTTTTTAAAGTGAGGAAAAGGTAAGAATTGACCCCTTACCGAGATGATATATGGGTAGCAGATGAGCACATGAAAATGGCCAGTGCCATTCAGTTGGGACTTTAAGGAGAGGTGCTTGTGTCCCAACCTTATGGCTAGAACTATGCAACAGTACCGGTAACTGAGACCACAGCTGCTCAACCTTCCTGCGCTGTGTATGAAATGAATTAGCTACTTAAGAAAGCAGTTTGTCGGTTTCCTAAAAAGTTAATCACTTGTTTGTCACCCAACGGACTTGTCTCAGTATGCTAAGAACTTATATTCGCATAAATGCCTTTGTGTGGGTTTTTATGGAGACTTATATTTTTATGGTGAGATTTTACCACCAGTGAAACAGCCCAGATGTCCATCAAGTGGGAATGGATGAACACGGTGGGCTGCTACTCAGCTATGAAACGAAGCACATTAGCCATATACCCCAAACACAAGCGGATCTCAGATGCTTTATGTTCAATGAAAAAGAGCGCCTGATTCAGAAGGTGACAGAGTATATAACTGACATTTATTTGACATTCTCAAACGGGCAAACTCAGTGACAGTTCCCTGGAGCTTAGCTATGGGACCAGGGTGACGTTAGGGTCTGTGGGACTGGTGTATCTGGATCAGTGATAATGGTTATTTTGTTGCTTTAACGTTAGTACTAACTGTTATGTCTTTGACTGTTTCATACAGGTCTATAGTGCAGAACAGTTACATTTCTTCCCCACCCCTTCCTCTTCTTCTCACTTCCATCAACCCCTCCTCCCATCCCGCCCCACCCTCACTTACGATGTTTGGTTTTCTCTGATGACCCGTTCAATCTAAACAGGAGGACCTGGGTGATCACTGCCTGAGGACTAGCCCTTAGAGTCCAGTGGGGTCACCTTGGATACAATGTGAAGTCAATGACTTCCTCTTTCCCCGAATCTGTCAGTAGGAAGTACCTCAGCAGTTGAACAGGGCTCCCCAGTCCTCCCCGACCCAAGCCTGGCACTGTTGGTGGGTCCATTCTTTGCAGACCCCGTACAGTCATCTATGGTAGCTGAGTGCTCACAATTGCAATGGCTGTTTATTGCTTACTGTTGTTTCTGAGGTAAGTCTCAGATAACTCAGTGTGTCCTTGAACTTGCCCATAACTCAAGAAGACATTGACTTCTTGATCCTTCTGCCTCTGCCTCCTAAGTGCTGGGGTTACAGTTGTGATATATATAGTTCTGAAAAAAATGCCTTACAGATAGGCATGAAAAGAGTCAAATTTTTTATATGTGGATTGCACCTCAATTTTTAAAAATGAGAAAAACAACAGCGCCGAAAACCTGTATGAAGTCAGGCGAAGGGCTCAGGTCACACCTTAGCCAAACTTTCTCCCACTATTTGGCTTAGTAACTTCCTTCCGAGTTGTTCACCACAGACCAAGGTAAGTTTCAGCCCACTGAAACTGATGATAAATTCTGAGTTTGCAGAGTTAGAAGACTCTGAATTAAAGAGGTTTTACTTCAGTCTCTGAAAGGTACTTTTAATCTCAAAACCTTTCAAGTATCATGTTCTCTACCACAGAAATACAGCCCCATCTGAAGTGACAGAGAGCTGAAAATTATTAGCCGCAGGTGCCTTGCTTTGGGGTACAAGGAGTGATGGTAACCAATCATTGCTGCATCCTGCCAAAGATGGGAGTGGAAGTGAGTCACTCACAAAACATACACCCACCTCTGGCTAAATTTACACCCACCTTCAGGGTTCCTCAAATACTCCGCCTTACGAGGCTTTCGGCTCCTCGGTGAATGGCTCATGGATAGAATTCAGGAGCAAGACTAAGTAACTTCTGGGGGCAACGGGTGATTCACTATCAGTATGACTACAGAAGACCAAGAGTGTGCCCCTCTTTTAAATATTGTTGGCATGTTTAAAGCGGAAGATGGGCCGCGGAAGCCAAGCCTTTCGTCTAGAGCCGGATTGTGAAACCGCAGTACCATATCTTAGCACGGTTGTCCTGAAACAATGTGTGTTTCTGTAGCCAACCTTGTTACTTATCCGCTTCCCCCTTTTCTTTTTATGTGGATGCATGTTTTACTTGCACGTATGTTTGTGTAATGTGTACATGTAGTGCCTAAGGAAGCCTGAAGGGGGCAACTGGTTCCCCGGAACCAGATTGACAGGCAGTTGCACACCTCCACGGAAATGCCAGGAATGGAACCCGGGCTTTCTGGACAAGCAGCCAGTGATCTTCAGTGCAGCACTGTCTCTCCAGCCCCACCAGCGTTCCTTTCGAAAAGCCTTTCTTTTCTTCCCAACCCCTTGACCCAATTCCCAGTTTTTCTATTCACTTCACTTTTTTTTTTATTGAAAAGAAAAAAAAATTTCCGCCTCCTCCCAGCCTCCCACTCCTTCCCCCTCTTCCCACCCTTCTCCCCCTCCCCCCACTCCTCTCCCCCTCCCTCTCCAGTCTGAAGAGCAGTCAGGGTTCCCTGCCCCGTGGAAAGTCCAAGGTCCTCCCCCCTCCATCCAGGTCTAGGAAGGTGAACATCCAAACTGGCTAGGCTCCCACAAAGCCAGAACATGAAGTAGGATCAAAACCCCATGTCATTGTCCTTGGCTTCTCATCAGCCCTCATTGGCCGCCATGTTCAGAGAGTCCGGTTTTATCCCATGCTTTTTCAGTCACAGTCCAGCTGGCCTTGGTGAGCTCCCAATAGATCAGCCCCACTGTCTCAGTGGGTGGGTGCACCCCTCGAGGTCCTGACTTCCTTGCTCATGTTCTCCCTCCTTCTGCTCCTCATTGGGACCTTGGGAGCTCAGTCTGGTGCTCCAATGTGGGTCTCTGTCTCTATCTCCATCCATCGCCAGATGAAAGTTCTATGGTGATATGCAAGATATTCGTCAGTATGGCTATAGGATAGGGTCATTTCAGGTTCCCTATCCTCAGCTGCCCAAGGAACTAACTGGGGACATCGCCCAGGGCACCTGGGAGCCACTCTAGGTTCGAGACTCTTGCCAACCCTAAGGTGGCTCCCTTAACTAAGAAATGTGCTTCCCTGCTCCCCTAAACACCAATGATAGCCTTTGCTGGAGAGGTTGTGGAGTAAGGGGCACACTCATCCATTGCTGGTGGGAATGCAAACTTGTGCAACCACTTTGGAAATCAGTGTGGCGATTCCTCAGGAAATTCGGGATCAACCTACCCATGGACCCAGCAATACCACTCTTGGGAATATACCCAAGAGAGGCCTTATCATACAACAAAAGTATATGCTCTACTATGTTCATAGCAGCATTGTTTGTAATAGCCAGAACCTGGAAACAACCTAGATGTCCTTCAATGGAAGAATGGATGAAGAAAGTGTGGAATATATACATATTAGAGTACTACTCTGCAGTAAAAAACAATGACTTCTCGAATTTTGCATGCAAATGGATGGAAATAGAAAACACTATCCTGAGTGAGGTAACCCAGACCCAAAAAGATGAACATGGGATGTACTCACTCATAATTGGTTTCTAGCCATAAATAAAGGTCACTGAGTCTGTAATTTGTGATCCTAAAGAAGCTAAATAAGAAGGTGAACCCAAAGAGAAACATATAGTTATCCTCTGGGATATGGGAAGTAGACAAGATTGCCGGACAAAAAACTGGGATCTTGGGGGTGGGGCGGGATGGGGGTAAGGGGAGATGGGGAGAGAAAAGTGAGAAGGGGAGGATGGGGGGAACGTGGGGAAACGGGGTGATTCACTTCACTTTGCATCTACCTTCTGTGTTACGTAGCTCTGTACGCTGAAAATGGACTCGAAATGGTGGCATTTCTATCTTCACGGGCCCTCCCACCATAGTGCAAAAGGTGGAAAGAGAGACTATTTGGGAAGAGGAAGGGCACAGGGTTGGAGTTCAAGGGAGGACAGCGGATGGAAGCAAATATGATCAAGATACAACGCTATCCATGCTTGTATAAGATAGCCTAATGAAAGCCACTGTGTTACACACCAGCTGAAAACAAAAAGAGGAGGCCAATGTGGCTGCTGCATGCAGAATAGATTGCCCACGAAATTGAATCTCATCAGGAAGTGGCTGTGGAGTGAGTTCCAGAACAGCCAGGGCTACACAGGGAAACCCTGTCTCGAGAAACCAACGCAAACAGATATACAAACAGACTGACAAAAAATACCACAACATCAATGAAAAATGAGAAAGTTGAGGCTTTACTCCCTAAGTTTTATTTCTAAGCCCCAAAGAGAGCATGTTGTTTACTTAGAGGGCTTCTAAACTCAGCGTAACTCCTGCTCTGTGGTCATCAGCGCCAAGAAGACCATCACTCAGATGGTGCATTCAGAGCATCGCTCAGGGTGGTGGAATCCAGGCCCCCGCTATCTCAGCTAGCACTGGTGACAGGGTCTCCCTTCCGCTTATGCGTACAGGGCGCCACACCCACACCTCCGCCCACACACAAAGTAAAGAGTTAAAACAACAACCTCACAGAGAAACCCTGTCTCGAAAAACCAAAAAAAAAAAAAAAAAAAACCAACAACCTCGCCCCAACCGCCAACGTCAGGTCCTAAATTGCAGATGTTATTAGTAACGGGAAAAGTAAGTAGTTGTGTCTCAGTTCAAAAACCATTTATCGAGCCCCTAAAGTGCCCTGTGGAGGCTCAGTGAGGGACAGAAGATGAAAACGCCCGACTCCCGCCTTCTGCGCTTTCACGGAGCCGTGACAAATGGCTTCCCGAGTTTGTGAAAGCCAGGAGTCCCCTCTCTTTAATCACACTGCTGTGTTCTAGGTCAGCTGAAGGACCAGCCACAATAAAAGAATTCTGTTCTTTGTCAACTGGAAAATTAAACCTCCTTCTCTAGCTGTCCTTAGCCGCTGACCCTCCACAGCTCGGATGATCTTTCCCTTCCTCCCAGCGGTTCGTTTTTATTCCGAGGGCCCCCAGAGCAGAAAGGAAAAGCGTTCTCAAGGCGTGTCTTCTGTCGAAGGTACCCCTGCACGTTGGTGCTGAACAGGCAATAAATCATAATAAATGGAAGTGGTAGCCCGTGGCACGATCTGATTGAGTCGTTTAAGTGAGCACTTTGAGTTGACAACAGGTGCGGTGATTAAGCCCGAGGCATTCAGAGGCGCAGGAAACAAAGGAGCCAGAGAAACGGCTTGACCAAAGTGGCTGCTTCCCAAGGGCAACGCCTTTGTTCCTGGCTGCTCAGCCTCAAGGCCTGCAGGACCCAGTGGGTGAGTAACCAAGGCTACTGCGAATTCTCCCACCTCCTCTGGCTGCCACTTCAGACTTGCCTTCTAAGTCTGTGGTTCTGAGGGCTGAGGTTCTAAGTGACCTGCGGAGACTGTGCCGGGCACTGAGACTAACCCTCACCTTAGTGCCTGGGTAGAGTTGTTCAGAGGGCAGCTTCCAGCCCTGCTGCTGCTCTGATCTAGACTTGACCAGGGAAGTCATTATCAGTAATAATAATGGATTCAAATAGACTGCCTTGGCTATAGAATTCTGGAGACGTATTGTGACACCCCACCGCAGCTTGCGGATGGGGACTGTTTTTGTATATATTTTCCAAAAGACCTCGATGGGAGGACGTGTGACTTACTGCTGGGTCACGTTTGTAAATAAGCAGGAATGAACTAGAAAGAGGCCGAGTGACCCCCGGAGACTTCCAATCACACAGCTGTCCTTCGCTTTGCCTGGGTTGGCTAGGTCACCTCACTGGGTTGTCTTAGTGGGCCCAGATTGGCAAAAGACCCCCAGCCTGCATCATGCGTATATAAAAGAGGCCAACTGGAGGAGGAGGAGTTGGAGATCTTTTGCTAATTGTCTGTGCAGGGGTACGAGGTAATTTCCAAGGCCGGAATAAGCTGTCACCACCCTGCACATAGAAGGTGGACCACCTGCAGTTTGCAGAAGGCTCACTGTGCTCCTTGTCCTTATGCCACAGATGGGTCCGTTGGCTGCAGGGATGAGTGCTGGGAGCCATGAAGGGGGAGGAGAGAGAGGTGACTCAGTGACCATGTGTGCTTCTCATCTGCAGCCCTGTGCACTGAAGAAAATTTGGATGGAAAGACAAACAGCCAAGATTGCTGCCACAGGGACTCGCTGGACAGGCAGTGGAGCCAAAGAGGCTGCTTCTGCCTGGCTTGTGGTAAGCTTGCTCATCATGGTCCTTATCAAACCAGGAGGCTAGCCCTTTGAGAGGCAGCTGGTGGACTGAGATCAGAGCCTATAGCCCCCATCGCCTGCTGGTCCTTGGGAGAGCTCCTTTAATACATTTTCTGTAAGTAAGGCTTCCTGCCCCTCCTTCAGCTTCTGCTCAGAGAGCTACCTGGGGGCGAAACAGGGTCAGGTATAGAGAAAACAACAGTTGCGAGATTCAAGATTCCTATAGGCCGGGGTCTCTAGGCTACTGGGGACCAGAGAAAAATGAAGGCCTAGTGGGGCTGATCTTCTTACTAGGGGCATCTCCTTCTCTTTCTAAAACATGGCCCCACAAAGCCCAGGCTGGCCTTGTACTTGCTATGCAACCAAAGGTGATCCTGAACTCTTGATCTTCCTGCCTCTACCTCCAAAGTGCTGGGGTCACAGGCGTGCATCGCCTCCCCCAGTTCATGTGTGGGCTATTTCCAAAGGCCAAAGATGATTCAGTGAAAACACCTGTGAGTGTTGGAGACACGGGCTCTAAAGTTCTCCTTCTGACCTCTGAGAGTATAATGTACTTTCTTTAATCTTTCTTCCTCTCTCAGAGGAAGGTTGACCTTGAACAGTAAGCATCAGAAGGGCTTGTCTTTGGTTTCAGGTGGTTGGGGACTCTGCTGTTTGTCTCTACTCCCAGGTCTGATGAATTATCCAGAGGAACAATGCGATCATTTTAAAGAGCCAAGGTGACATCTCTTTTCAGACATGTCTTACCTTGGAGGCAGGCCCAGAGCCAAGGCAAGTTCATTATCGCTCTGCAAGTCAACATTCTCTGGAATGGCTCATAGTGTGCTTGACTTCTGTACCCCTGCTAGGAAGGCGTGGGCTGACTGTGATTCTGCAGGGTTTAAATGTTTGGACCGTGAATCCACAAGGCACAGACTGTGCTCCCTGATCATCTTCCCCAACAGGGCATGTCACCAAGACTTCCAGGCCTTTCTCAGCAAGGGGAAAGGCAGATAGTTGTCACCCCTTTGAATCCTGGGAGATCTTAATGAACTCAGCAAGTGATGGTGTCGTGTGGAGCGCCTGGCCCACATTCACAAAGACAGTGCACAGTTAAGTCAAGGCCCTTGTCGCTGGTGTCTGTCTGCAAAAGGACCAGCTTTCTGGAGGCCTCAGCTGGACTAAACCTCATGGAATTACCCACAGGAGTCAGCTCTGTACCAATGCAAAGTACGGAGACTGGAAATATCTGTTAGTGCACAGGGAAGCTGTCTGACAAAGTGGCCAGAATCGGAGAGCCAGGGCTTCAGCAACAAACACCTCAGCAGAGGCACCATGCTGGGACAGACACCAGCATCCCCTGAAGCCAGCCCAGGAAAGCTTTGGCATCAGACCAGCAGGACACAACGAGGTGGAAAAAACTGCGTCCTTGGAGGTCAGAAGTTGGGTTCCGATACATTGTCTCTTGCTTACTGCCTGGGAGACCTTGGGGCGAACCATTCCTCTCTCTGGGCTTCCTTTTCCTAACTGCTAAATGTTAGCCAGTTCCACTCCCTCCCTTGTAAAACTGTCCTGTAGGGAACACTCAGAGAAAGCTTTACCCAAACAGAGAGAGAGAGAGAGGGAGGACTTTCTCCATCTCTATCACTTGCTGAGAAAAGGCTCAACTATTAAACGATCACTTTGGCGATGTTTCAAAACTGAAATCGCTATAAAGGCTGGAGACTATCTCAGTGCTCAGTGGTCTGTTCCGTGTGGAATTCGGCCTGGGAAGTCAGCGGCACAATGCGGTGAGCTCTCTGCATCCTGGCCTCAGTGGGGAAGAGAAGGTTCCACGGGATTGTTTTAAGTTTAGAAGTACAGCTGGCCTCTTGCTCTCTGGGGGTAGAGATGTTGGGCACTGTTTTTGTTTTTATCCGCTTGAAATGACCGACAGCTGGAAGCTGGGTCCAGGCTACCTCGGAGGATGGGCTGTCAGTGCCTTCCTCCTTTGCAGCATTTAAGCCTGAATGACTCCATCAAGTCAGAAGGCTTTTAACGGCCCTGTAGCCAATGTCTTCACGGTCAAGCGTTTCCCACTGTCGTCTGCTCAGGACAAGTGAAGACCAATCCATCTTTTATTTTTGGCAACATCTTTCCCCGGGACACGGGAAATGTGTCCGTAGCATGCCAAGAGGAAATAGTTATGAACGTTAGGAGGGGCAAGTCTGACCCTCAAAAAATTAGGAGAATGCACTTTTGATGTAATTACTCAGCTTATTCTTAACTGAAAGCAAACGCAGAAACCAGTGACTACAGCAGGCCAGTTACTTGTGAGGAAGTCTTAGTCTGTTCAAGTTCATTCTTCTAATTCTTTCACCTTGCCAGGGTGGCTTGGTTGAAGGTAAATGAAAGAAGGCATGGTTTTTAATATAATGCATCTCTCTTCGAGGATCTCTATTCGCTTATTATATGGGAAACTTCCATCAAAATAATATGATTTTCTTGCCCCCACCCCACTTTATAATTCTATTATCTCTAAGTGGAAACATTGCTGCTCTTAGTAGTGTGTGTGTGTGTGTGTGTGTAAAGCAGATTGCAGACAGGAACTCCTACTGAAATAACCACTGAATCAATGGCAATGTCCAGGTGACTAGACAAAGGACCTTAGTGTCATTTGATACAGGAGGGAATTCAGGCCAAATGTGAATGGAAAAGACTCGGGTATTTCATGTGGAAGATGAATCTCAACTGAAAAGCCAAAGGTATGTAGGAGGGAAACATCCTTATCATGATGGGTGGCCCCTGTTTTATTTATTCCCCCTTTATCCAAACAATGAACAATTATTCCCCCCTCGAGGCAGGGTGATGTGCCAGCCACTGGGAACAGAAAAGGAATTAGAACCCTCCCCCCCTCTCTCCTCTCTCTTTTTTTTCAAGACAGGGTTTCTCTGTAGCTTTGGGGCCTGTCCTGGAACTAGCTCTTGTAGACCAGGCTGGCCTTGAACTCACAGAGATCCTCCTGCCTCTGCCTCCCGAGTGCTGGGATTAAAGGCGTGCGCCACCACTGCCTGGCTGAACCTTCTCTTTTTGACCTTGTAGAGTTGGCGTTCTAGGGAAAGAGGACATCTAAAGAAATACGGCGCATTTTGCTGGGCTCTTTAATGGACTTGCACACTGAGTGATATAAAGATACAGGAGAATTTTTTAGGAATATATTTTTGTGCTAATGTATCTGAGTAATGTTGCTGTTCTCCAGAGCCTGCTGCCACCAAGTCTGTGTCTGTGCACACACGCGGGATCGGCCCTCTTCGCCTCCCTCTGAGACCTGAAGATTCAGCTACCCATAGCTGAACTTGTATTTCATTTACAACCGTGCAGTTCTCTTGACAAAGAGCCAGGAAGCAAATCAAAGTGCCTTAGCCTTTAATTTGATAAGCGTCAGGTGAATAAACTCCTCAAGATGCCTTGACCTTCCTATTGGTCATTTCTTTGACTGTCTTAAGGAACGGCCGGTACTGAGGACTCTTAAAAAGAAAAGAGCCTGGTCCCGATGTCCATACTGAAACTCGCTTCCTGCAATTCTTAACGTATTAGGCAGCAGGAGGGGGAAATCCTCTGGGGCTCCCTCTGCAGCTGCACAGTCAGCCACCTCTGGCTGCCGCCGGTTTGTTTGTTTTTTTTTTTTTTTTTTTTTTTTTTTAATCCTTTTCCATTGGGATCAACAGCTTCTGTGACCAGAACCAGAGCTAGGTTAAGTACACTTTGTCTATACTTTGACTTCACCGTGAAATACGCTGGCTTTTCCTGTCATCAAAGGTGTTTAGTGACTATGGCAACAGGCTGATTAGCTCCCAAGGTCTGGGAGTGTTCTGTTCGTTTGCTGCTGAGCTGCAGCTGCCTTCTGAGGGGGTACTGAGGGGTCTCGGAAGCCTCATTCCACGTGAACAACCAGTTGGGTGGGAGGCATGACGTTCCATCTCCTCTGTCCTATACTGCGTTCCTATGTCCCCAAGCCTCACGATGCTCACACAGTTGGACACTCGGCAGCTCTGCATCTTTCCTATCAGTGCCAAGGTCAAGAAGCAGATGGTGTCTGGTGCCCCAGACCTGGCAGACTGGAAGCTATAGAAACTGAGAAATGAACCCACAGTTGAGCAATGGTGCATCTAGGAACGTAATGTCAAAGCTGGGCAGTTCCAGAAAGAACCAGAGATAATCACGTGCCCAGTGTCAGGCTCAGGAGACCAGCAGAGGTCTCTTGGGACACAGCAGAGGAGGATGCTCGGCTATCTAGTTTAAAGTGTCTTCGATAGGCGTTATCAAGGCTAAACACTGTGATCAGGAGATAGGATTAGCAAAATGTCTTCATTTGGGGCTAAATATCGGCACTGATTTCTGATAGGATTAACTTGGGCCAAATCATGGGGCCACATGGGGAGTTCTGGGGAGGTTATTTTTAACCAGCCTTTCCCACCAGGTACTTTATAAAAGTGTTAATAATAATAAAGAACAATATTAGCTTTGGACCAATGGCATAATGGCGCCGGCCATTTTCCGACTTGGAGAGCAGGAGCAATCTAAATCAAAATCTGTAATTAAAAAGGATAATGACTTCTGAATTAGTTTTTATTAATAGCATTAAGCCATATTAGGTCTTAGCTGATATCATAAATTTGACATTAGAATGTTCACCCATATTTATATATAAAAGGACTGAATGATTTAAAGGTCTGATACTGTGTGTTGATTTATAACATTAAGTATGTTATATCATCAATATGACGTCGCTTAAAGACCCTGTGTCACTAGTGAAGGGTTTAGGTGGTTGCTTGCAGACCTAGGTCACATTCAGAGGAAAGCCAGAAAATAGCCGTCTCTTACAGAGTCGCAGGCTGCCCTCCACGGTTGTGTGTTCTGTGTGTCTCATTGTAATAAAGGGCTGATCAGTCGGGATGTTGGGTTGTCCCACAAATAACCAAGGAAGCCTATAAGAATGAGAGTGGGACCTCCTTCCCTGGATATATGTGTCTGGCTCTGCTGTCTCGGGGAGCTGGGCAGGGAGCTGCCAGGAAGGAAATGATCAGCAATGCCTCCCAGTGGATGGCAGCAGCTTTGGCAAGGCTGCAGGCTGCCTGTCCAAGGCTACTGGACCTTCCTGAATTGTCTATTGATGGCCTCACCATCTGCCCTGCTGTTTGCACCTTGGCTCCCCAGTTCTTCTGCTAGTCAATCAATCACCAGGGAAGTCAACGGCGGGGTCTCTGGTTTTTCTTTTTCAGGTATTGGGGAGATTCTGTCTTTGCTGGCCTTTCTAATCCTCCCTAGGGGACTGCTAGTATTTCTCACTACTCAGAAAAGACATGATTTTGGTGTCTTCTAGTTCTCTGTACTAATACATTGAGCTTGTATAGCCCAGGGGCGGTAGGCTTCACTGAGTTTGGTGTGGATGAACGGTGTGTCTCAGTCTCCATCCATTTAAGGACGAAGCCTGAAAATAAATGTCTGTCCTTGCTCTTAAATCATTCCAGGGGCGTTTCCAGTAAACACTAGAAACTCTGCGGTGCTAATACCAAATGAAAGAACTAGCAATGGCTTCAAGGTTTTACATCCAGACCTGTGATGTGTCTCTTGTATTTAAAGGACGTGCCAGGACACATACAGAAAGACCCGTGAGATAAAAGATGAGAAGTCACCTCCCAATGACCCCTGAATTCCTAACTTGATCAACACGGAGCTTCTCCTGGGGAGGAACCATTGCAAATGAGAGACAGGTGCGGAGACAAGACCGGGAGAGCAGGTTCAGTCCATTCTGGCTCAGAGCATGAAGGGCCGAGGACTCTCTGCTTCTGCTGTCTGCTCACCGCTATGACCTGGTTAGCTCTGGCTCTTCTTGCCCAAATCCCTCTCTGATAGGTTCTTCCACTGTAAAACTGCTGAGGGCTCCATGCTTGCTCTTCCCTGCCACAAAAGGTTGCAGAGAGAACTGCAGTTCCACGATGTTTCGGTGGTCGCGGGGCAGCACCAACGATCTTTAAAACCCTTTCTCTACCCCTGTTTGTGGGTGGGGTGGGGACACCTATTTGAACTCGACTAAGGAAACGCACCGGTTCGGAGGATGCCGTATGTCTTGCTGTACCCGATCACACCCTCTACGAATATACCCGGAAGAGCAAAACCATTACTGCGATACTTCTCAAACATTACAAGGATGTCTCAATGTTTTCTTATTTAGCTCCGAAGGGGAAAATGAGACCTCCAAGTAGCCAGGATCTCATTGAACACTGTCGCACTTCAGAATTTATACCTGTAATTTTCCACACACTCGTGCTCCTGGCAATGAGATGCTCACACTAAGATCGTACGGCCCTTTGGTCTATGAAATACGCCACTATTTCTCTTTTCCAAATACCGTTTCCTGCTTTGGGACTGATAATGAAAGCTGTATGATACTCATGCAAAAGGTCAATAAATCTTTCACAACAGAGCAGTTTACCAGGTAGAAGATGTCCACATTTTCCAGTTTTCCTACTTAAAGACATTTTCCCAATCCACACTGCTAGCACTTACATATTTATTAAGTGTCACAACTGTATTTGTAGAACACATTTTCATACTCGATTTTGCCCCTGAATAGTTTACCCTTAGCTATAAAGCTATCTGAGCCTTAAGGACGCCCTATTCAAATTGCCTTGCTTTAGACCAATGTTTTTAAACTGGCATTCCGATTCATTTAGGTAGTCTTTATTTTCCACATGAAAGATTCTTCAAATTAAGTCAGTTTGTTTAAAAAAAGGGGGGGGGGAAGAAGAAAGAAATGGCTCCTGAAAGGGCGGGTTGAATATGAAGGAATCTTCTCAGCTTGGCCAAGGTGGTCGTGAAGACCAGGTACAGTCTTTTGCCACGAGTCTGTTCCAACTTTAAACACAAGGGATCTCCCAGAGGCGGCTGCCCCCTGGTGGGCAGAATCACGGCACGATTAGGCAGAGACAAAGACTCACAAGGTTTGTTCTTTCCCCTACTTTTCAGGAGAGTGAGTCAGAAATTCCTTTTGTGTCTTCCATTTTTTCAACTACACACAGCCACCCTCCTTCTGGGGACTGCGGTGTCTTTGGTGGGTTTGAAGGGTTCCTGGAGTGCTTGCTTAGCTGGGCTGCTAACAGGAGGAGGGCTAACTCATCAGCAAGATTCACTCATTTCCTTTAAGGTCACCCACAGGAGTCTGCCCTGCAAACCGAGGCCTCTGAAGTCAGTCTTTGGGTGCTGGGGAGCCCTTCATGAACATCAGCCTGCTCTGGTTTTAGGGATGAGCAAGGTTTGTGTCCATTCTGCCATGGGCAAACGAAACCCTCTGGCCTTGTTCTCAGAGGTGTCTGAAACGCTCCTAAGGCCCATAGGATTTCCGAAGAGCCTCTTAACCCCAGAAGTGGCTTGGGTTTATTCGAGACTAATTGTGCTTTCCCCAAATAAATAAAACCCACAGATGTAACCAGGTCCTGAGTTACTGGAAGGCCTAGGAGTTTTAAAACTGCCAAAGAAGTGTGCTATGGGATTGTACGGTCTGCTGTTTCTTTGAGAAATAGCATTAGTGCAGCTTAAAAACAAACCGAGAGAGGCGGAAGGAGGCATAGAACAAAGCGAATTGTACGTATGCATAATGTGTTGCGCTATTGGTCCACACGCTCTTTTCCAGTTCTGAAGGTGGTCCTGTGTCAGTGAGGCTTAGACACGGAGGCGCAACCATCTCTCTGGGTTAAATGCATCTGAGCCCAGGAGCTCTGTGGGATTGGGGCAACCTTCTCTACAGACATGTGGTCACTGTCAGCATTTAGAACTGTTCATTATGACATACAGCATCTGCCGGAGTTTGGTTAATGGAAAGGTACTTAATGAAAAATATTCTCCATCACCAAAGAGTGGGACCACATTACAACAGGATGTGATTGCCTGACTTCCCTTGTCTTCTCCAAGAATATACTTATTCTTTGATCTGAAGGTTTTATTTTCCAGTTATCTTAAATAGAAATATACAGGGATATATGACCTCAATGGATTTTGTCTTGTGAAATTTAGATATAATAGAAAAATAAGCAAACAAAAGTTTAGTTCAATAGACTTAGTATTTATAAAATAAAATACTAAGCAGTCATTAAATACGATCTATAGCCGGGCAGTGGTGGCATAAGCCCTTAATCCCTGTACTTAGAAGGCAAAGGCAGGGGGATCTCTGAGTTTGATGTCAGCCTGGTCTACCAGGGTGAGTGCCAGGACAGCCAGAGCTAAACAGAGAAATCCTGTCTAGAAAAACCAAAAAGAAAGAAAAAAAAATCTATAGAAGTATATTTAACATCATGGAATAATAATATAAACATCAGAGAAGAATCCAAAAACCAAAATGGTTATATTTTTAAAAGAAAATTCATTTTTGAATTTTGATTATCTTTAGTTTTGAAATAGTCTATAATTAATATTAGTATGTTGTCAAAATAAGTAAAGGTTATCAAAAAGGAGTGCTGTTTATTTTTTTCCAAAAGCAATCTACTGACCAGGAATTACAGAAAACGGCCACACTCCCCTGGATTTTCTCCTCTGGAGCCGCTAGCCATCTTCCTCCATCCTAGACTTCCTATCTGCGGCGGGTCACTACCTTGCTGCCTGGTAGACGCTGATTTTCTGTTTTGGGTAGACCAAAGTAAAGATGAAAGACTACAAAAAGCTAAACGAGGAAAACTATGTCAACTGAAGATCGTTAGCTTTGCTAAGATTCGGAGGTGGAAGCTGTCAGGTCCAAAGAAAAGTCCCAACTCCAGAAAGCTGCCCAGATATCCAGAAAAGGACTCAACCTGGACTTACAGGAGAGTTTCTGGCAGTTAGTTAAAAGCAGTCTTTCTTTTTTTTTTTAAATATTTATTTATTATGTATGCAATATTCTTTCTGTGTGTGTCCCTGAAGGCCAGAAGAGGGCACCAGACCTCATTACAGATGGTTGTGAGCCACCAAGTGGTTGCTGGGAATTGAACTCAGGACCCCTGGAAGAGCAGGCAATGCTCTCAACCGCTGAGCCATCTCTCCAGCCCCCTAAAAGTAGTCTTTCTTCTGGAAGTTGTGAACCTAGGTTCCCTCTGCCAAAAGAAGTCCTTTCTCTTACCTCTGGCAGAAGGGACGTCTGACTACCCGTGGTGCCTATTAGCATATCAAAGCACATGCTAGGGACCCGGCTTCCTCAGGCACAAGTACCTGTTACACCCCTCCCCCCATAAGCCTCCCAGCCTTCTCACCTCCTCCCCTACCCTAAACTCCCTCCAGCTCAAAGCCCCTCAGCTCATTCTCCGTACACCGCCACTGTTTGAGGTGCTCTCTGGGTCTCCTCCTCCTCCTCCCCCACACCCTCCTGGCCAGGTGCAAGCTGTTAGCCGTGTTCAGTCTGCTTTCTCTCTCTGCTGCGAGACGCCCTTCTAACAGCCCCTGCCCTTGCTCTTCCAGACCCCATGAAACCTTACCGTCTCTATACGGATGAGAGGTCAGGCATTCTAACCCAACAGGCTGGGCCTTCGAATCAGGCTGTTGTGTTTTTATCCAAACAGCTGGACCTCATCATCTGTGGGCGGCATCCATGCCTGAGAGCCCTGGCAGCAGCAGCTGAACTCACTTGGGAGGCTCTCAAGATCACCCTGTTTAGGCCAATCAAGGTATAACCCACCCACCGCCTCTCAGACCTTCTGAGACACTCCTCTCTCTCCTTGGGCCTTCAGGAGTCCAGACTTTTCATTTACTGTTTCTAGAAAACCCCCAAATTACTTTGGCCTCCAGTCCTGCCCTGAACCCCACAACTCTCCTTCCTGCTCCCTCCCCCTCTGGTACCTCCTCTCATTCTTGCCCAGAGGCTGTAGAGGCTTTAACCTCACCTCCACTGGGTCTTCTAGACCAGCCACTTATAGATCCCCAACTCACCCTGTTTGCTGATGGAAGTTCCCTTATAGATAAATCAGGAAACCACCAGGCAGTGTATGCAGCGGTCACTTCCACTGACATAGTCGAAGCGACCTGCCTGCCAATGGGAACCTCCTCACAAAAAGCTGAATTACTTGCCTTGACTAGGGGGCTCCAAATAGCCAAGGGCCAACAGGCTAATATCTACACTGACTCTAAACATGCCTTCTTGATAGGCCACACTCATTCTGTACTCTGGATGGAAAGGGGCTTCCTTACTACCAAGGGCACCCCCATAGTTAACAGACGCCTTATAGCCAACCTCTTGGAGGCCCTCCAGCTCCCTGCAGAAGTAACCATTATTCACTGTGGGGGACACCAGTCCTCCAAGGACCCAGTGGTCTTAGGCACTGCCAAAGATGACTCAGTGACCCAGGGGGCCTTGCTTCCAGCTCCTCGGATTCCACAGAACATAATTCCCTCCTATCAGCCCTGTTATCAATCAAAAGAGAGGGACGAGCTCATAAAAAGGGAGGGCACAAAAACAAAGGATGGATGGTCCTATTTAAATAACCATGTCATCCTTCCTCAAGACCAGGCATTGTCAATCATTTCAGACATCCACCAGACCTCACACGTAGGCCCCAAAGCTTTGTTCTGCTTCCTGGAGCCCCTCTTTGACCCCACCCATATCTGAGATTGTATTTCACAGGTTCACTCCTCCTGACAGACGTGTGCCCAGGCCAACCCACAATGGGAGGGCTCTCCACATACGTCAGTGTCTACATCAGCTTCGTGGACACCGACCAGGTGAAGATTGGCAGGTTGATTTCACCCATATGCCTACTCATAAAAAAACTCTGTTATCTCTTAACACTTGTGGACACTTTTACAGGATGGATAGAAGCGATTCTGGCCTCCAGGGAAATGGCAGATGTGGTGGATCAGGTTTGGCGTCCCACGGACCATCCAGATGGACAATGGGTCAGCTTTTACTTCCAGGGTCATGGAGCTTGTGTCTGAAGCTCTCAACATCTCCTGGAAATTCCACATCCCCTATCATCTACAATCCTCGGGAAAGGTGGAGAAGGCCAATGGACTCATCAAACAATGACTAACCAAGCTCTCCATTGAACTCAGGTTATCTTGGTCCTCCCTTCTCCCCATTGCCCTGACTTGTCTCAGGGCCACCCCACTTTCCCCTATGGCCTGAGCCCCTTTGAGCTGCTTTATCCCTTTCTCCTTAACCATCACCTCCCAGCCCAAACTCCTCCACTAGGGGGTACCTACCCTACCTCTCCCTTCTATGGTCCCTTCTCCATTCACACGCTGACAGTTGTCTTCCTGCCCCCACACCAGTGGACCCTAATGCCCCTAAACCTGCCTCGCTCTCCCCAGGGAACAAAGTAGTCCTCAAACAGATAATTCCTAGGTCTCTCTTACCCCCTCGGCTGCCAAGCTCCTGGGACACCCATGATGGTACCATCTCTCCAGGCTCAAGCGGGCACCTACTCAGGACACTTGGTCTGTCCAGCAGTTAGGACCTTCCACCCTCCGGTTTTCCAAGATGCCGCAATTAAGGGCCTATCTTCTCCTCATCCTGGCATATACATCTTTGGTGATACAAACAAGATGGGTAATAACAATATTTTTCTCCTAGTCACCTGCCTTCTTTTCTCCCTCAAGAAACAGATGCCGGGTGTCTCCGAAATGACAGTAAACAAGATGCCTCTCCAGCCACACCTCTCACTGAGTATGAACCCACCAAACATCCAGCTCCCTTACCCCACGTCGCCCCATGCCCGCAGGAAGTAGCCAGACTTGAGTTGATGCCCCCTTTTCCAAAGAGAGCCTAAAATGTTGGTCTAAATATCACCTCAGCTTTCTGTCACTTCTTATACAAACAGTCTGGAATGTAATCCCAGCCTCCTCTCCTGAGCTCAGCAAACCTTGACCCCTCCCCAGGGAAGGTCAAGACCACTCCTACAGGCTATTTAAACTGCCCCCCAGAAAATAATCATGTGTTCTTCCCTCTTCCTCTTCCACAGTTGCACTGGCGACTTTCTGTCCTTCACCCCTCGGGCCACCTGAGAGCACAGGTGTCTAACTAAACCTGGATATCTTTTAATTAGGTTTGATTTGGTCTGATTGGGATTATTTGCACCAGCGGAGATGCTCGGTTAGGAGACAGTCCTAACACACAGCGGCTGAACAACTGGGTGACTAGCCGGGGCCCTGGGCACAGTTGTGCTTGCTAACTGACCCAGCAGCTGAAGAAGGAGAAACAGTAAACATTTTCACAAACATATGTCACGGCCCAGAAAGACATTAAGAAGGTTACGATTTCCATTTTGCATTTTGCAATAATGTGTTTATATTTACGTGGCCAGCCCCTGCGGAGTCACCTCTGGGGCTCCCAGTCAAGGTGAATCTACATCAGTGTACTGTGCAAGCTCCTGGTTCCTCTGAATACAGGCGCTGCCTGGAAGGCATTCTCGCTCCCGTGAGAGCAGGCTGGGCCAGATGGGGCCTAGATAAGCAAAGCCACCGGAACCTTGCAGGTTCAGCCAGGCAGCCTCACTCCTTACTGGCCCATGGAGTCCTCATTCCAAACTCGGTCAAAGGCAAGAACCAAAACAGCAGTAGAAGCAAAACAGAGAGTGCGAACCAAGTGGGAAGTGAAGCTGCCATCTCTAACGACCTGCTGGGCTCCTACTGATGGCTCCTTTGAGAACCTCATTGCCTCTCATATGAAGAAGGCCTCAGGGCTGCCTGGTACCAGCACAGCTGATGACTCCCTGGTACAGTCACTTGCACACTCCACAGAAGAGGATTGTGCGTGCATGTGTGCGTGAGTGTGTGTGTGCGTGCGCACGTGTGTGTGTGTGTGTGTGCCCGTGTGTTACAAATGGGAAGGCAGCTGGAAAGCCTGCGGGAGCAGTCAGAGGTTCTCCTCCACAGACCAGTAATGTTAACAGACAGGCCCAGGGGCTGAAGATCGGAATCAGTTACCAGGGCAAGCTTGGTGGTCTTCGAGGAAACTCTCTCACTCTTAAAATGTTTCGCTGGAATTTGGATTTTGAAATAGTTTACCACGAGGAGAGAGAGGCTATAGAGCATCCACTCCTTTTCAGAGCACCGAGCAGAGAAGTGATACACTGTGCAGTTTCAGCGGGGTGTCATTCCGTGTTCTTCCTATGTATTCCTCGAAGATAACATTTCTTTATGAGAAATGAGATGTTTCCCTCACCTCTGCACTCTATGACAAACAAGGCAGAAAACCAGGACCTTCTTCTCATGACTAGAACGGCAAAAGCCCTGTTACTAAAGGTGCAAGTCACACCAACAGGCTCCCCACTGGCTCAGGATGTAGAGATGGCCTTTGGTGAGGTTCATGGAGTGAGTGCGGGACCAGGCGTCACAGTGACACAATTATTTTGAGTTGTGTGCTTGGTTTTCACCAAGCCCAGGCAGAAATGTGGGATTCTAATGCCTGAATCTGCCCAATCCACATTTTCTAGTCCTCTGTCCAGCCTATGTCGTGGTGGAACAGCCGGGTGGTGGTGGTGCACACCTATAATCCCAGCACTAGGGAGGGACAGGCAGGTGAATCTCTGTGAGTTTGAGGCCAGCCTGGTCTACAGAGTGAGTTCCAGGACTAACTAGAGCTGTTACATAGAGAAACCCTGCCTTGAAACATCCTTCCACCCCCCCCAAAAATTCAATTTATTACCAGCATTGCAATGCTGCTTTTCTGTTTGTTTGTTTGTTTTTTGGTTGTTTGAGACGGGGTTTCTCTGTGTGGCCCTGGCTGTATTGTAGCTTGCTTTATAGACGAGGCTAGCTTTGAACTCACAAAGATCTGCTTGCCTCTGCTTCCCCAGTGCCAGGATTAAAGGCATGCGCCACCACTGCCCAGCAACACTGCCGTGTTTTTAAGGACACAAATTTAATAGTAACATTTCTTCAGTAGAAAGTTCTACTTAAATTTCCTTTTTTATTTTTAATTAATTCAGTGTAGTTTGATCATATTCCCCCCAGTTCTGCCCCTTAGCTACTCCCGTGTCTGCCCTCATCCCTACACCTCCAGCTCATCTCCTCTCCCCTTTTACAAATTTAATAGCCCATCAAGTCTGATTTGTGCTGTCTGTATAGGACAACCTATTGCAGTGTGGCTAGCCTAGCAGGATCCACAACTTTTTTTTTTTAACATTTATTTATTTATTATGTATACAATGTTCTGTCTGTGTGTATGCCTGCAGGCCAGAAGAGGGCACCAGACCCCATTACAGATGGTTGTGAGCCACCATGTGGTTGCTGGGAATTGAACTCAGGACCTTTGGAAGTGCAAGCAATGCTCTTAACCTCTGAGCCATCTCTCTAGCCCCCAGGAAAACTGCCCCCTACTCCCCAGAAGCCATCAGCTGTCCATAGCTCCTCAGGCGGAAGGGAGGGGGTGCTCACAAGTCCCTGCCCCTGTTCTGTGATGTCCCTGTGTCGGGGGCGGCTGTGCTGTTGATGTCCCATATGGCAGTTACTCCTTAGTCTCTTGCTCTCTGTACTCTGAGAATGACTGGATTTTCATCTAGAATCTTGTAGGCAATTCTCCCAGCAGCCCCTAAGAACCCCCCCTTGCCCTGACTTCAATATCACTGTCCTGTCTCTTAGACTGCCAGAAGCAAGGGGAAAGGACACCGACCCCTTCACCGCCTTAGCTGCTGCCTTTATGTGACTTTAAAGATTCCTTCACATTCTGGAGCTCACACAACTGAGTCCTCACTAGCCTTTTTCCCCATCACTGGGGGTTTAGAACAGAGCCTCACAAATACTAGGCATGGGCTTTACCACTAAGCTACACCCTCTCAGCCCTTTTGCTTTTTGAGATAGGCTCTCCCTATGTTTCTTAGGCTGGACTTGAACTCACTCTGTATATAGCCCAGGCAAGCCTTGAACTTGTGATTATCCTACCTTAGCCTTCATAGCTGGGGCTAAAGGTCTGCTTGGACTTTCATAATAACGATCAGCTATGTTAGTTTTCAGCATTTGAGGCCAGTTTGATGAAATCCACCAACTCCTCACTGCAGTCTAGTGTGAGATGACCACTTGGCATTACAAGTTTGAAGATTCTTAGACCACGCTATTGCTGTCATTCTGCAGATGTGTTTCATACGAAGAGTCATGAAGATGAATCATACATGTATAGACCATGTCACCTCCAATCACCTATGCCTCAAATCACCTTTCTTACTTATCCTATAAATGCCCCCAAGCCCTATCTTGGGGAAGCACAGATGAGATTTGGCTGCCTTCCTCCACGCTTGGAAATAAACCTTGCTTTGAACTACTTATCTGTGCAATGTGTGCACTGCCTTGTGGGCCAAACTGGCCCTGCTCAACGCCACCCCCTTCCTCCAATCATTACCGACTTCCTGCCATTGCTACGCCATGTAGACCCTACGTCCATGACGCTGTCTCTGGGGGAGCCCAGCCCCATTCCTGGGCCTCTCTTTTCTTCCCAGACCTCCCTACTTCCAGGTCCTACTTCCTGAGGGCTGGACTCAGCACCTTGTTTCAGGACTGCCTCCTGTAAGTGTCTATCAGACGCCCGAAACACAAGTCCCAAACAGACCAGTCAGCTGCCCTCCGACCCTCTCCCTCATGTCTGTAGCTCATCTGTTTCTCAGCATGCAGCTCCCACACCGCTAGATCCCCACGCCAGGACCTCTCCTAACCGTTGTCTCGGCTTTTGCTGTAACATTTTAGCTGCTTCCACTTCCAATATAAAATCCACCTTAAATAGTGCCCAGCTGCCTTTATCTTTCCAGATAAGCTTTGAACCCTTTGTATACATGTTTCTTTTTGAATTGGCAATTGAACCACAGCCTTGTTCAGAGTGGGCACACACTTCCATCAGCGCCACTGCCCAGCCCTGGAAGGCCTTTTAATTAGAACCAATCCTTTATTGTCTCCACCTGCTTTGCCATTTAAGCCATGAGGCCCTATGAACACATTTTCCTGACCCTGTATTAGCTCTTTCTTATCCCCTTAATGCAGTCTGACATCTTTCCCACTCAGGCGGAACTGCGCTTATTGCTAAAGGCCCAAGTAAGATGTCCCACCTCAGGAAGAATGCCCTGGAATTCTTCTAGGCTACCCACCTGGATTTCCCATCATCCTCTGCTAAGAATACGTTCGCCTCAGTCCCCATCTTCCCTCGCTCTCCCCTACCAGGTTGGGACTGCACATTCCCTTGGTTATCTCCACATCCCTAGCCACGAGTGTGATGCCTGGGACATAGGAGGTACTTCACAGAGCTATGGAGACAACCCGAGACCACAGAGAGCTCCCCCTCCCCAGTCAGGCCTTGAACCCGTGGCAAACATTCAGCCACTCTGTAGCCCCAACCCTCCTCCTTTCTAGGTCCCTCATTCCTGTGGGTTATACTGAGTAGCTCACATGGAAGGAAGGCTTTCTTTTGTCCTAACAGAGACTCAGCCTCCGGTCACTGGGTTTGGTGTCCCCGTGATAGCTACATGGTCCGATCACATTGCATTTCCCGGATTTATGCCCTCCCTGCCTTTGATTCCCCCCGGTGAACAAGTGATTCAGGCAAGACAGACACTTCACAGACGTGACGACACATTGAAAACTTTTCTTCCTGGCAGACATCTCCAAGGAATGACCGTGGCAGGGCACGTGTGTGTAGAGATAGTTCTATCCGTACAAATCACTAGTAGGTCAACTGTATAATCAGTGACTATCCTCATCTTCCGTCTTAAGTCTGAGTCATTCCTGGATGACAATCAGATCGTTAAGAACTGGGAATTCTGTTTCAGAAAAAAATAGTGAGAGGACTAGCTTCAAAGAATGTGCTGGCGAGATGCTTAGCCAGGCCTGCAGCAGTGTGAACGGGGCCGAGTCAAACCAGCGCTGAGACATGGTTCCGCGTGGGTCCTACTTCCATGGCCAGCAGTGGAGAGCAAGCGTGAGCCCGAGTTGCTGCTAACGAGTCAAACCGACTCTTTAAAGTCCCAGTCCAGTTAGCGTGAGGCGGCAGTCTCAGCCCTGTAGGACTTGCCGGGAGGAACGTGGACAGGTCTAGGCAAGGGTTTATTGCCTGGCCCACAGTTACGAGGCTGCCACCGACATCTCCCTTATTTCTGTGGAGCACACTTTTTCTGTCCCTAGGAGCGTTCCCCAAATGGTAGCCCTGAGGATATTCATTTAGAAACTGGAGTGCTGTCTGAATGCCATCTCACGACTGTCTCAGAAATAACCACAAGGAGATGTTTTAAGACAAGTGTTTTCCATGAAACACGGCACATCTCAGAGCAGGAAGAAAGGAAGATCAGAAGATCTGGATAGCCCTAACTGCCACGAAGCAGGCTTGGGGTTACCTATGACGCCAGGTGGAGACTTAGGGCCAGTGGCTCTTTCTGTCTAATACAGAATTAGTATTAATTTGTGCATGTGGCTTAAGAAGAGCGAAACAGATCACCAGGAGGCAGAAATCAGCTAGCACAGACTCTTTGGGTGCTCCTGCATGCGTTTCTTCCTATGAGGGGCACGCTAGACTGGGCCCCCTAGAATGTAATGCGTCTTAGAGTCTCGTGAACCCTTAAACTGTAGCCTTGTTATTTCCAAGGTCTCAATTACAAATGCCCTCCAGAGTTCTAGCAGCGATTAGACAGGCTACTAGGGAAGAATGCATTATACATCAGTTAAAAAAAAAACAACAACATATGCAAACCAAGGATCATTAGAAAAAGATAATAGTCATGCAGATTTTACAAACCGTGTCTTTAGGGTGGCCCAATAAGTAGAAATATGGGGACCCATGCTTGTCACTTTTCATGCACATGGAGAGACTGGAAGGTACCATTCCTAAAGGAAGGGGAGGAACAGCCTGGGACCAATCATTAGAATTAACAGACCAGTGACAAAGACATTACTGTTAGAGTCAAGATTGCTTAGTATGTTTAGAACAGCTGAATAAAAATTATCTAGGCAGCAAGAATAAAAACTTTAGGTACAGCTAATCCTATCAGGCATGCAGCAAGTGAAATTAGTGAAAAACTGAGCCATATGTATATTTCAAAGGTAGACTTTTTTTTTTAAATCAAAATATTGAGAGCATCCTGAGGTGCTTTTAGGGAGGCACAGATATGAATAAAGATTTGAATTGGCAATGCCAGAAATCTTAGAATTTTTTCTCATAATCACGGATGTCTTAGTGATAGAAGCTGTCATTTGAGAATCAGTCACAGTTTCTAAACTTTAAGAAATTCGAAGCTACAGACATGGAGTCTTCGTGTTCACATTTTTATTTTCTCTAGTGTTCTCATAAATTCGCGTCGTTCTCGCCTATAACATTCTGCCTAGGAATATTCAGAGACCACAAGTTGACTTGCTGGATATTAAAAAAAAATGTAAAGCAGGAAAAAACCCAAAAAACCAAAAACGCAGCAGCACTTTGCCCATTCCGCCCTGCTGCCTGCCCGCCCGCCCGCCCGCTATGGCTGCTTCCTGGCCTTGCCCGTTCTGCCCGCTGCCCGCCCGCTACGGCTGCTGTCAGCTAGTCTTGAGGACCAGTAGACTCAACCTACAACCTTGGTCTATGCCCACCTACAGACGACGGGCTGTAGTTCTCTACCTACACAATCACGGGCACTAAAAGTTCTGTAATCTTCAGGTCAACAATCCCCAAGGTACAAGCGGCCAGGGGAGGCCCTGCCACGCCTGCTGCTGTGTCTGTGCTGAGACGGTGTGAGAGATGGCTACGGGCTCACGGTGGGTTAATCATGGAACTCAGACCTGCTCTTCTCTTTGCCAGAGCTCACTGACAACATCCCCTGCGCACGCTGCTCCGGACACGGGATCCAGCTAGTCTGCACAGAATGAAGCAGGACCCCACAGAGGTCTTAGGTGGTGTGATGCGGGTGTTTTGTCAAGCAGGTTGTGCTCAGGGAAGAAGAGAGAGCGCAGCAGGAGACCTCCCTAACACAGGGGTCCCGTGCAGAGAAGACCCTCCCTGTGGTCAGGAAGTCAGAGCTTGACGATGAACGCCGCAGCGGAAATTAAATTTCAGGATTTACTGATTGAGTTTACCATTTAGGCCTGCCAAGAAGCGAGCAATTTCGTGTGGAAACGATCAAGCTGCTTCAGTGTCACACACAGAGAGAAGCTTCTCCCCGGGTTTCAAACGCGGCCTTTACTCGGCTTGCAGACACATGTGGAGGCTAGGAAACTGCAGGCCGGGATGGTGAGACAAAAGGTCCACGCATGCGTGGAAACCACTGTGAAGGCGGGGCGGAAACCCAGTGAGAGCTGAGCCGAGCAGAGCTGGGCTAGGAATCTTACCGCGTGCTCAGAATGGGGTGTGCCCAGCTCTAAAACCTACCGCCCTGATGAGCCCAGTGTCACCATGAGTGACAGGGTGTGTCCCCCGCCGAAAGGCTGGGGAGTTTTCTAGAAACATAAAAGCAGCTAAGCAAGGCCTGCACCATGAAACAGTTACAAGCTGTGGTCCGGTGTTGAGAGCGTGTGTTTGCCCTGTTGATTTCTTTGAGTCTAAGAGGCACATTGAAAAATACGTGACTCT
Organism: Neodon shergylaensis; assembly: GCA_025134845.1. NCBI lineage: Eukaryota > Metazoa > Chordata > Mammalia > Rodentia > Cricetidae > Neodon > Neodon shergylaensis. The sequence goes on from JABTXL010001700.1 coordinate 2,484,930, forward strand.
CAGAGTTTAGAAATTTTCTTACCGTTAGACCATATGATTTAAGCCCAGAGTAAGGCATTATTATGTGATTTTTATCTTTGATCTCCGCTGAAGGAGTTCAGTTTAAAAGAAACATTAGGAAGTTTTTATCAGGACAGGACATTGGAGAAAGGGTGAAGGCAGAGGGTGTGGCGAACAAAAACCTAGCCCTTGGTGACCATGAGAAGGCAGTGCCCAGAGAAGTCATTCCCAGGGGTCAGAAGAGGGGAGTGGACGCTGCGGTGGGGGCCAGATGCCATCATGCATTTGTTCCATCCCCGAGAAATTACAGCACTCAGGGTGAACTCTAAAGCCAACAGTGAGCTTTGGGGGGTGGTGTGTAGATTCAGAGCTTGTAACAAGAGCCACTGTGACAGGCCATGTTGATGGGGGGGTGGGTGCCTCGGCGGGGTCAGGACGTCTATGGGAAGTATTTGTACCTTCCTTTTAAACTGTCTGTGTGCTTAAATGAACCTGAAACATAATTTAAGGTTAGGGGTGCAGCTCAGGTGGTGGAGTTATCTAGCATCCGTAAAGTGGGGTTGACCCCCAAAACTACAAAAGAAGGGTGTGGTGGTACACACTTGAAAACTCAGCCTTTGGGAGGTGAAGGCAGAAAGATTGGAAGTTCAAGGCCCTCCTCACCTATGTAGTGAGTGAGTGAAGGGGCAGTCTGGGACATATGAGACCCTGAATCAAGAACAAAAACATTACAAGATCGAGTCTAGGGGCTGGAGGGAGATGCCCGTGGTAACAGCATTCGCTTCGCAGGCTTGGAGACCTGAGCTTGGACCAGGCAGAAAACTGGGCGTGGCTCTGTGGCACCTGCAACCCCAGCACTGTGTGGGGCGGAGGCAGGAGGATTTTCGGGGCTTGCTGGCAGCCAGCCTGGAGTGAAGTAGAGGAGAAACCTGTCTCAAAAGAGTAAGGTGGATCAGGACGCTGAATGTTCTTTTCTGCACGTGTACACACACACACACACACACACACACACTGGCTGGGACTCACAGTCTTCTGGTTTAAGAGTGGCCTCTGGCAGGTCTCTGGCTTGGGGAAGCTAGTACGCATGCCTTTGAATGCCTTTGAAGCGCTGCTGACATGTGGGGTTGCTGGCTGTGCAGCTGCTAGACCTACCATGAAGGTGTCATGGGCACCGACTTCGCTTTGAGCACAGGAAAGCAGGGCTTTGTTGGCAGATCCTCTATAAAGAGCAAAACCTTTTCTCCGCTATCGCAACATCTCCAGTCTTTCTGGACCATGGAAAACCAGAGAGCAAACAAAAGAGCTTTGGCGTGTGGATCCAACTTCTTGCCTGTGGAGCTCAGGGGCTGGCAACTCATTTGGACTCAACTGCCAGGCTACCCAGCCACTACGCCAGAGTTCACGAGCCGAGTGGAGACCACGCTCAGACTAACGAGAAGGCAGGAGACAGAAAACACGGAGAGTCCCTTTCCATGTCTGTTTCAACAGCTGGATCTAAGAATAAGGAGGGGCCTCGATGGGACAGAGTGTGATATATGCAGGCTCCTCCTTCCCAGTGGAGCTGGAAAACAGACACCCAGCAATCTCCAGGACACGAAGGCCTCTTATATGCTGGAACACACTTAAAAATACAGTGTGTGAGCTCGTAAAATTGCTCCCTGGGTAGAGGGATTTTTGCCAAGCCTGGTAAGCCGAGCCCGATCCCCACAGCCACAAATTGTCCTCCAACCTGTACGTTTGCATTGAGACACACAAACATGTATGCATACACAAACAGAGGTAATAAATACTGAAACAAATCAGAACCAATGGACTCCTTCAGAATCTCCAGAGGGTTTATGAGGCATGGAAGGGAGAGAAGAGGCACTGTGGATTTCAAAGGCCGAGCCAGTGTGTGTGTGTGCGTGCGTGTGTGCGCGTGTGCACGTGTGTGCGTGTGTGTATGTGTGTGTGCGTGTGTGTATGTGTGTGTGCGTGTGTGT
>JABTXL010001700.1:2488722-2503137 GCA_025134845.1 Neodon shergylaensis
AGGTTTGCTCGTGATTGCTGAGGAGAATACGAAGGTTTGCTCGTGATATTCATCAGTGCGTGTCCTGGAGAAGAATGAGCAGAGGAGCAGCCAAGGAGGACCGGTTCTGCCCACAGGGTGTTCTGATATGATTGTCTTACGACATTATAATTGTTGTGTAGAGGGAGACTTTAACTTCACAACTATTTAGTCCATTCTTTCCTCCAGGGGCAGCTACTGACCCAAGAGGCATCTACCCTCTCCTTAGAACAGTTTCATCTCACCTATAAAATGACACAATTTCATCTCCCCTTTGGATGTAATCGAGTCAAAACCTTCAGAGACACAGTTCACTTGGAAAGCGTAGGTAGGAGCATAATTCAGATACTTGGCTGTCTTTCCCTCTGCGTGGACATCGGGTGCTGCTGGCTGCTGGGTGCTCATGGCGGAGAGCTCTCCTTCATCTTTTCTTGCATTGACTCCTCAGATCACCGGATCTCCCATTGGCATCTGGATGCACGTTAGTCTCCACATAAAGAGCTAAAGAGCTGCCCCATTGTTCTCTGGGAGAGCGAGCGCTGCGGAGTGCCACAAATTCTGTGAAGTGTGTTTGCTTCATTCGGAACAGCAAATAAACCCGAGGGACTTTGGTGTGAAACAGTCTGGGATTTTCTTTCTTTCTTTCTTTCTTTCTTTCTTTCTTTCTTTCTTTCTTTCTTTCTCTCTCTCTCTCTCTCTCTCTCTCTCTCTTTCTTTCTTTCTTTCTTTCTTTTTCTTTCTTCCTCTCTCTCTCCATCCCTCCCTCCTTTCCTTCCTTTCTTCCTCTTCTTCCTTCTCCTCCTCTTCCTCCTCTTCTTCTTCTTGTAAATCCAAGGACACTTACAGGGACCTGGGCTCTGGCTGGGTGGTTTAGTTTGCAAATCGTTTTGCACACGGGCCTTGACTGCCAATGAAGGACACCTGCACTTCAAAGCAGGGAGCTAATTTGGATAATTTATTCTTGAGCAGTTTTACCGCCAGGATGCTACTTCCCCTGGCCCTAACCTCTTTAGGATTAGTTTGAACAGCAGCTACCTTTGCGGGGAGCACACGCCTGGGGAGCTCACCTCTCAGCTCTCAGCGGGGTGGAGGAAGTGTCTTTATTCCCACCAGTGGCTGAGAGGCACGTCGGGGCTGGAGCACTCACACTTGCCGCTCAGTTGATAATCAACAAATTCTCATCCCGAGGACTACGCTTGAAGTGCCTGTCTCCCGAGTTCCTCTTTCAAGGGCTTGACTGTAAAAGCCGCTCCTCAAAGTCCTTATCATTTTCGCGTTTCTGCCTCCGGGTTGGCTGCTGCGACACCTGGCGGTCAGCCTTATGGTAATTACTTACGGCTGGCTTATTGGCAGAGTGTTTACCCGTCCTCAGCTCACTTGGAGTCACACCGATTTTGGTAATCAATGATCTGACAGATTGCTTTTGCTGATTTTTTTTCTTTTCAGTTGTACCTGTATTTATCTCTCTGTCACAGATCAGCCTAAGCATCTGAGCTCTGCTCCACACTTCTCTTGCTGGGGATCAGCTTTCTTTGACAAGGTCCCCAAGTCCAGATAAGGGTTCCATTTCAAAACTGCTCTGAATCCCGAGTTCCATACGTAGCGGAGGGAACACGGGTGGAATGGCTTAAAACCTGGCATTCACAGATCCCCAGTCTCCCCATCCTCTGTTAGTCTTTCCTAGGCCAGCTTAAGCCCCGAGGGTCCCTGGGAGGTTAAACATGCCTCCTTTGGACCCTGATAACTCCCTTCACTGCTCTCTTAAGGAGTGGGCCAAGGTTAGGATCTTGAAAGGCAAACAAAGGAAACACACAGGCTTAAAGCAACACTTGACAAGAAAAATGTCATTTTCCCATGATTAGGCTGTTTCTCGACCAAGTAGATTATATTCTTGATTTTTCTCTTGGTCAATGCGAGTGTTTTCTTGTGTTGTTATTTACAGCCGCTATCCTGTTCTTGGGAGCATTTTATTAAGATGCATCCTGATTTATCTGGCTTCATGATGTGGTTTATTCCATACTGATGCTGGAGGACCTCTCTCTTGGCCGTGGACACTGTGTATACTGAGATCGTTTCCGCAGCCACGAATGTAGTCTCTTCTTTGGTCTGCTCCTGATGCAGAACCGGGTTAACACAGCAGGCCAGGGACCACTCTGCTCGGAAATGCCGGCTCTTGACGGTGGCTCTGCGCTGGGAACACGACTGTCAATCATCCACTATGCTACTAAAGAGCCTTGTGCTGAATGCTGAGCGCGGACGCTGAGCGGGCCTCACTTCCGTAACCGTAACCGGCGGATACAAATGATGTGATTGTACTCCACATCTGCTTTCCTCCCGGGAGTCTAGAGTTTTGGGATGTGCTAGGCAGGGGATGCCTGCATGACCAACCCTGGTGAAAACCGTGTGCACTGAGTTGCTAATGGACTCCCTGTTTCCAGTGCTTTATTTTTGTTGCTTGGAGCGAGGTACCATCTGGGTTCCTTAGCGGGAGAGCCAGTGTGAGCACAAGAGGAAGTCTGTAAGACTGACCCGAGCTCGCGGGAGCTCATGGACTCTGAACCGATAGCTAGGGAGCCTGCGTGGGACCGACCTAGGCCCTCTTTATATGTGTGTGACAGTTGTGTGGCTTGGTCTGCTTGTGGGGCTCCTCGCGGTGAGATCAGGACCTGTTTCTGGCACTTAGCAGGCTTTGGGTAACCTGTGCATGCTGGATTACCTGGCCCCGCCCCTAAGGGGAGGGGCTTAGTCCTGCCTCAACTTGATGTGTCCTCCTGCTTAAACCCAAGGGAGGCTTGCATCTTTCTGAATGGAGATGGAGGAGTGGATGGGGAGGGGGTAGATAGGAGGTGGGAAGGGGAACGGGAAGAGAGGATGGAAGGGAAACCGTGATCAGAATGTAAAATAAATGAAAAAAAAAATTAACTAAAAGCCGGGTGGTGGTGGCGCACGCCTTTAAACCCAGCACTCGGGAGGCAGAGGCAGGCGGATCTCTGTGAGTTTGAGACCAGCCTGGTCTACAAGAGCTAGTGCCAGGACAGGCTTCAAAACCACAGAGAAACCCTGTCTCGAAAAATCAAAAAAAAAGTTAGCTAAATAAAAGAAAAAGAAAAAGAGGAAGCCTGTATGCTGATGCCTCCAGAGATTGCCTGAATTTTCTCTCTGTCCCACACGACTCTGTTATGAGTCTGTATAACTATAGCCTATGCCCCAGAAGTTCTTTTGGCAAATCTCTGGGCGAAGGAGTCACCCGGGAACTTTTGAGCCCTGCCATTAGTTATGAAATTCCAGCAAACCATTTGATGGCGTTATCATCCAAGACGTGGAACCGACCCTGGATCTTTGTCAGGGTTCACACATCACTGCCCACCGTTCAGCTTAAGTGTCCCGAAGAGCTGAGGGTCTGCTTAGTTTGTGTCTGCTCTCCCACTTCCCTAACGGGCACCACTCCACTCTAATTTCCTTCTCTTATTTCATCATCTCTAAGTTAATTTTACAAAGTCCACACCTTAGAAGGGCAGCTGGGAAGTGCCAAGATCATTGGCAAGCGTAACTGGGTGTTTTAGAAAAGCATACATTCAAGGAGAGTTCTGTATCTCACAATAGCTAATCATATCGGTACGGACACCTGCGAAAGTGTGCCCGTGCATTTAAAAGATTCTCCGTGTGGTTAATTTGAGAATTTAACTGAACCGGCTGATTTGGATGATGTGAAGGATGAAGCAATGCTGGCAGGGTCTTGGGTTTTGTCCTGTTCCAAAGCTATGTGGTCATGTTTTCCTCAAGTAGACAGGGCATGAGGCATCGGTCTGAAGCAGGGTTGTTTCACCTTCTCATGGTAGACAAGCAGCTGGTGCCACAGAAGTGGAAAGTATGGACCAGGGATTCGAAAGGGAACAGGAAGCCGAGGGCAGTGAAGCTGAATGAGCAATTTTGTAGCGATTCACTCCTTAGGGTATTAAGGGTGGTAGTAACTTTGTAGCGATTCACTTGTTAGGTTATTAAGGGCAGTAGTAACTTTGTAGCGATTCACTTGTTAGACAATTAAGGGCGGTAGTAACTTTGTAGCGATTCATTTGTTAGGTTATTAAGGGCAGTAGTAACTTTGTAGCGATTCACTTGTTAGACAATTAAGGGCGGTAGTAACTTTGTAGCGATTCATTTGTTAGGTATTAAGGGCGGTAGTAACTTTGTAGCAATTTACTTGTTAGGGTATTAAGGGTGGTAGTAACTTTGAAATCCCTCACTAGATAATAGCCATGTCTCAGCATGGAGGGAAACACACCTTCAAAATGAGGTGTGTTCAGAAGTGGCAGAATTTCCCAGGTTTCTTTGGTGTTGTCGATGCTTTCAGATACACAAAGTCATTCTAGTCTAGCAGTTCAAATTCTTCACAAAGGGATTAGTGTTGGTGTCATTTACCAAGCCTACGCTTATTGCTGCTGTCAATATTTAAAAATAGTTTATTAGAGCCAAGCATTGTGTGTGGGAACATGGAATAAAGTATTTTCTTATTATATTATATTATATTAATTTTTATTATATTATAAGAACTTCTCAGGACAGCTTGGGTTGTGAAGCTCTTTGTATGAGGATCGCTCAGTTGTGCCAGCTCTACAGTCTACACTGAGTGATGCCTGCAAGCAGGTTTCTAGGTAATAACAAGTTTAAAGACTACTGGAAGCAAATGATGGTTTAGAATGTACTTTAAAGCCCCCGTCCACCCACAGCTCAGGATGTAGCCCTCAGATACTGCTCCAGTGCCATGCTACCGTGCCCTTGCTATGCCACCCCTGCCATGATGATAACGGACTAGCCCTTTGAAACTGTAAGCAAGCCCCCAACTAAATACTTTTTTTTTTTAAAAAAAAGAAAACCTTCCGCAAAGGCATATGAAAACAGCATCGGAATGAATTTTTTGAACAACCCCTAAATGCCAGTCAAATGCAGCCACGGAATGAGCTGAAGTTAGCATTTCAAATATCACACCCTGAAGATTGGCTCTGGCTCATCCCTGGCCCAATTTAGTAATCCCATAGGATTGTGTCAAGCGTGCAATGTTTTAGAGAGAAACTGGGAAATGACTGCAGACTCAAATGAGCAGAGAACTATCAGTCTCATTAGAAAGGCTCCCACGCACACGTGGTGCCGGCTCTCCCTGCACACTCAGACGTGCCCTGTGAGATCACACATTCGCTACGTTACACATTTCCTAGCTTCACGAGCTAAAGAAGGGGTTCGCACACAAACATCCGGGGCTTAAGTCGACACGTGTGCTTATCCGTCTACCGACAGTAAATACCTATTCGGGCCGCAGTAGAGGATAGATGTGGTTTTATATTAAAAAAAAAAACCCGAACGTCTGCACGTTTGCAACACACGGGAAGAGCAGAACACGGGGGAGGGGAAGTGCGGGACGCACCGTACTCTGGGACTTGTCCGGTTCCCCGCTTCAGCAACAGCCTCGCTCGTCTTCCTCCGGATTTGATCAGCTCTATCGCTCTGGCGTGCGTCATGTCCCTTGTGCTTTCCCCATTGATCTCAATGATCTGATCTCCTACCTGCCAATCAAAGAGAAATAAAGTCAGGCAAAGATGGTGTGCTTTCACAACTGTCCAAGTATCACCCCCTTCCTAAAGAGCACCTGTGCCCACCTGTGGCAGCACCCCGGATCTGAGTAACTGTATTGAGACTGGGTCACCCATGATTAGTTAGGATGGCAGGGGCCTCAGTTAAAAAATACTGGGCATTAGAATATTAGAGAATAGGTCTGACATTACAATTCAAAACATCTTGGCAGCTTGTTTGACTTGAGAAATACATTCTACAGCTTTTCTATTGAACACATTACCAGCCTTTGGCTTTGTACCGCATCTGTTTAGCACGTTGGGAGGAATGACCAGTTTTTGTGCTTCTCGGAGAATATTTGCCATGCATCATTTTGCATCACTTAAGCTTCTCTGGTTGCGATTGCGACACTGCCTTCACGGCAAGCGGCAGTTAGTGGGTATCCCAGTTTGGTGATGAGTTCTCTAACACTGCCCCTTGAATTAGAGTTCGGGCCCCCTATTCTCTACACGTGATGAAGGCTCTTGTGAAAGCTTTGCCATGCTCACACCAGGCTGCCAGAAGCTGTGTGGTTGAAAAGTCACTCCCTCCAGAAATGTTAAAGATGCCTGTGCCCCATGAGCAGTTCCCCATTTAGCTTCGGTGAATAGATATCAGAGTACGAAGAGAGCTTCAGCTGCGAACGTATCATGTAACTCTCAGAGGACCACTGTTGTCACGGCCTCTGAATTAAAATGTATTGGATTTCAGGACACGCTACTTAAAGACAAATAAGTCTTTAAGGGGAAAACACAATGAGTTGCTCTCTAAAAATTTATTGCAGATGGTTTCTTAAACAAAGAAGATCTCATCACAATTAATATCTATAAAGTAGAGAGAACCAAGAAACTACAGACAAATTGATGGGGCAGACAGAGGAACAGGTAGTCGCTATCACCATGGAAACAGGGCACTGTAGCTGTCTAAAGAGGATTGGTCCAGAGGCCCCAGACCCTTTCCAATAGAACGGCAATAAGGATTTCCCTGCATGTGTTTGGTAGCCTCCAGAGGCATGGGTTTGGGGCACTGGAAAAGTATTATTTCTGTGGCATTCATTTTACACAGGATGACTCAGAAGACAGACTAAAAGTTAATGTCACTGTCCTGGCTAGTTTTATGTCAGCGTGACACAAGCTAGAGTTATCTAAAAGGAGGGAACCTCATCTGAGAAAATGCCTCCATGAGATCCAGCTGTGAGGCATTTTCTTCATTAGTGATGGATGGGGGAGGATTGTGGGTGGTGCCATCCTGGGGCTGCTGGTCCTGAGTTCTATAAGAAAGCAGGCTGAGCAAGCCATGAGGAGCAAGTCAGTAAGTAGCACCCTCCATGACCTCTATATCAGTTCCTGCTTCCAGGTGCCTGCCCTGTCTCAATTCCTGCCCTGACTTTCTTCGATGAATAATAAACCAAATAAACCCTTTTTTTCCTAAGTTGCTTTGGTCATGGTGTTCTTTACACTAATAGTAACTGTTAGTCTCTTCATGTTTCCTTAACTGTCACTGTTCCTAAGGGGGAAGAGCTATGTCCTGGAGTCAAGTGGCTCGGGAGGGCTGTTTGGATGAAGGCCTTGCTCCTTTATCCTTCAGCCCCTGGCATCCATATATCCAAAGAGTCTGGATTGTTCAGATGGAAGCTCTACCCCAAGCTCCCTTCCCTGGAGCTGCCCTAGTCCAGACTCCACCCTGGAGAAAGCCTACCAAATGATGACTCCTCCCCTGAGATGCTCAAAACCACTCCCATGGGGTATTTAAACTGCCTCCTTCCCCGGGGGGAAAAAACACACGTGGTTTTCTGGTCTTCATTTCCATCTCCTCTGGGGGTGTAGAAAGCCACCCGGGAGAGTTTGTATCCAATAAACCTGAGCTTTTTCTAATTCGGTTGGATTTGGTCTGATTTGGATTGCTGCATCAGGGGAGAGGCTTAGTGGGCTGCAGGAACTTTTCAAGGGCTATGCATCTACATGACCAATAAAAGTGAGAACCTTTAATCCCACCTCAAGGAGTCTTCACCCACAATGGAAACCGCAAGGTGTAGTATTAAATTACAGAAAACTAAGGGCTAAGTCACAAAAAGCAAGCCTCCCGTTTCTCTCTCCCTTACTTCTCAACTCAAGTTCCTGGATACCTTCACCTGGACGTCCAGCAGCAATCTCAACAGCAGGCGGATGAGTCCACCAACTTCCCCCAAAGCAGATTCTGCCTTAGTTTCTAACTGTTAGGTATGAGGACTCCCCTGTCCTTAGGCAGGACAGGAAATTATGGGGACATAGGAAGAAAAATGGACGCTGGAGGTTTGGCTGGAGCCTTTTGCCAGCTGGAAAACAAGGACCCTAACACAGTTAAGTTTTGCACAAGGCCCCCTTTCCTTCCAGCTATGAACTTACACTTTCCTGGGAATCTCACCCGGAGGCCCGTTTACAGTAAAGCATACCCCCGAATGCCCTGTGCAGCTCAGGGGGCTCCTGGTTTTACCTTATCAGATTGTAGCCCCCTCCAATGCACACCGGAAGTCACTTGTCCAAAGAGAAAAGAAGAAAGGACGTTTCTTGGAAGTCCTTTGAGATGTATGCATGAGAGTCACCCAAATGGTGTATTTCAACTGCCGAGACACGTGAGTGAGACTCTCCCTCAAGAACACCATACCCAGGCTTTAGAATATTTCATCTTTTCCTTGAGCATCTTCCTCTCAATCCCCTTGCTTAAAATCTATGCCCAAAATGCCTTTTAATAGCTGGCCATTCTTCTCGAGAAGCGTGCCCGCACTCTCTGGTGTGCTTCACGCATCCCCTGTCGGGTTTAAAACGAGTCAAGGTTGTTAAAGAGTTGAGCGGGAACTGGCGGCCGCAGTGAGGAGCTACACTTCTGGCCTTTGCAACCATCGTTCATGCAAGCCACAAGCATGGGGTCATTCTGCACTCCTTAAAGGTAAAGGTTCATTACTATTTATTTTGGATATAGGTGCATACCACGCATGTGTGGTATCTGTGGGAGCCAGAAGAGAACAACGGATTCCCTGGACCTACAGGATGTTGTGAGAGCCCGTCATGGGTACTGGGTACTGAAGTATGGTCCTCTGCACGAGCAGCAAGTGCTCTTGACTTCTGAGCCATCTCTTCAGCCCTAAGTCCTTTTGCAGATGCAGATGCTCTGCACTCGTTCCGACTCGTATGTATCCAGTTGTGTACCGGCTCAGTTCTGGCCTGTGCCGGGGTCAGTATGACGTTCTCCAAACACTCCCTACCCCAGTTCTCCCCACTGTCATTTGTCCCATGGGATGCTGTGCTGACTGAGGCATCAAGAGTTTCGCTGCCTTTTCTTTCTCACAGGCCTGGATCTCCAGGCCCAGCCTAAGTGTCTTCTCTTCTGGGGTACCCTTCTCATGCCTGTCAACCTTCTCAAGCAAAGACTTCCAGTCACACCCCTCCTTCTGTTGTCAGTGATTTGCTGCATTCCCTCCAAGACGCTGAGTGTCTCCACTCGGCAGACGGGTTTTAATGAAACTTACTATGTGTCAGAGAGTCCACTGGTTGTATGGAGACAAATGCTGCAGTTTCTATTTGCAGTATGTTTTTGTCTGGTTCAAGCAGAAAGTGTGTAGAGATGACAATAAATTGTCATTATATTGACACTACGGCCCTACGGGAGCAGGGAAGGGATATTGGCCCCAGAGTGATGTCTACGGCTGTCAGAATGGCGTGGTGGTGGCAAAATGTCACCTGAGTTGTGAACCTCTGGGTTATGCATTATCCCTGCTATGTGAAACTGGCAGCATCAAAGGGGAGAGCACAGGGCTTTGGTAAACACCACCTGGAAGTACCAAGAAAGACAATAGATTAAGTACAAACACTAGTTTAACTGAAAACTCTGTTAATGGAGATTGTAAAGTAAGACAATCTGTATCTGAGTTTTACCCGAGAGTGTAAAAATTCCTTTGTTCAGACCTAATGCTTGGTGTCCCTACTATAAAATGGTGAGTTCAGAAACCAGCCTTTGCCATTTCTGGCTGTGGTCTCAGCTAGCTGATAAGATTTTTGTGCTGTTCAGACCTAATGCTTGGTGTCCCTACTATAAAATGGTGAGTTCAGAAACCAGCCTTTGCCATTTCTGGCTGTGGTCTCAGCTAGCTGATAAGATTTTTGTGCCCCATGGAGATTTTTTTTATTTTATTTTTCCTGGAATCTTGTCTCTGGAATAAAGTTTGCTTCTGGTGTATTAGACTTTGGTGGTCTGTCCCCATCTTTGAGCGACCCCCCTGGACCCAACAATAAGAAATATATTAAATACAGAGATCATTTCAACTTCTTTATGGCCACCTGCAAAAACATGCTTAGCAAGTTGCATCAATCTGCCTATCTATCTATCTATCTATCTATCTATCTATCTATCTATCTAATCTATGTATCTATCGTCTATCTATCTATCTATCTATCTATCTATCTATCTATCTATCATCTATCATCTATCTATCTATCTATCTATCTATCTATCTATCTATCTATTTTTTGAGGCAAGGTTTCACTCTGTAGCCTTGGTTGGTGTGGAACATACTAAGTAGAAAAAGCTGGCTTCAAATTCATTGAGATCTGCCTGCCTCCGCCTCTGAGAATGGTAGGATTGCAGGCTGCACCACTGCGCCCAGCTGGGAGCAGAATGTTATCAGTTAATGGCTCTTTTTACGACTATCACAAAAGAAGAACCGATTTTGCATGACCTTCTTGAAGGAAATGATCCCAGATCAGAGTCCAGTGTGAGAAGCTAGTCTTCTTTAGAACAGTACACGACAGATATGGATAACCTCAAGTCCTTATTTCAGGGAGGCCGAATGTGGGCCACCTTTGTGGCTAATATTCTCAGGTTGGTATCAGGGTCATCACATGTGTCACTTACAGGCTGTTTGTCCCACCGGCTCTGTCGTTTGTCCCTGCTACGCCCTCTTCACAGGCAGGGCCTCAGCTAATCAAGGCTGAGGCAGTGCATGCTCGGTTTGCTCTTCAGTTACAATGTATCCGTCCTCATGCTATAGAGAGGTAGGCTCTGGGCACCTTAGCATACGCCTCAAGTTTTCTGGAAATGTTGCCTCAAGTGACTGGAGCCAAACTGTAACAATTTTGATAGTATTTGCAGGAAAGAGATGAAATTTCAGACAGTGAATTGAACAAATTCTTAGCGGTCTGAGGAGGAAGAGCAGCCGACTTGGGAGATATCACAAAGTGGTAGAGAAAAGAGACCACAATTAGGACCATTGCTCCAGCTGTCACTTTGGCTACTCATACAGGAAGGTGCTGGTGGCCACAGGTCACCCGGCTGAAGCAAGATACAGACTGATCCCTACTTGACGGTGACTTTTATATATTTTTACAATTCCAAAAATGTTTATTTTTATTTAGACGTATTAGTGTTTTGCCTGCATGTTCACCACATGCATGCCTGCTGGTATCTGTGGTAGCCAGAATAGGGCCTGCAAGCCCTGGTTTTGGGGTAACTGGTGGTTGCCAGCTAACATGTGGATGCTGGGAACGGGAGAGGTCCTCTGCCAAGGCTCTTAGCCAGCCTTCTGACCTGGCTGGCCTTTTACATCGAATGACAGTTTTTATGATAGACTTTTGTTAGATGTTCTGTTACTGTTGTCATTCCGAAGTGCTAGAAGCGCAGAGCCCAGGGCCTGGTGCATTCTAGCGCCCTGAGCTCTGAGCTGCATCTCCAGCCCTGTTGGTAACCATTTGCAGAGAGCATGTTCTCCCAGGGCTCCACCAAGTGTTTTTCTTAACCACCTCACTCCCCTCATCAGAGTGTGATCGAATTAGACAGGACCCGGCAGCCCATCACATAGCTTGGCTCTTGTTCCGTGCCAGAACAGGAGCCCATCGAGTCGGCGCGGTCTTCCACCGAGAAAACTCGGAACCCGGCAGGAAACGGAAATGAATGCTTGCGAGGGTTCACGCTGTGAATTTTATTTGCTTCAAATTCATTTCCATGTTGAAAATTCAGTTTCTTTCTGTCCTTGCATTATGCCCCTGGTAGAGTAGCCATTTAAAAGAGAAACTTTCCAATATTTCTCAAGAAAATTCATCCCACGAGAAATGTGAACTGACCCTGAAGATATGCGGGGCCCTTGATCAAGGCTAAGCCTGAGCGCGCACCAGCCTAGGAGAACACGGGAGTGAGAACCGCAAGTGACTTGAAGGAGCTACAGGCCGCTGCATGATTCTGAGAGCTGCTATGAGCTGAGGGTGGCGTAACATCTTCTGTGCTTTTACGATGTGATGTTTACCCTTTAAAAAGACGCAATCACTGTTTAAGAGACGTCAGTCTTTGACTGGAGCGCACTGATCCGCAGCGGAGTGGAGCGTTGCGGGGCAGACTGCACTTGGCGGTGACTCTGGGAACGCCCTTTGCTCAGAAGCCTCCATTCCTCATTCAAGTTTTAAAAAGCCTCTAAATTTAAATGTGGAAAAATTGCAAAATTCGCAGATCATTCAGTATCCCGATTGTAGAAGCAGTCAGCCTTTAAATGACGACTCAGTCTTTGCCATCAAAGCTTGCGTTTTCTCAGGGCAAACGCTGCGGACTCCAAACGGTGCACAGAGCGAGTTTTGTGAACTCTCCTTAGTCCTCCAGAACTCTCTCTTGTGGTTGCTACCTCCTTCTGAAGCACTCTCTCTGGCTTTGTGCGTGTTCTTGGGTCACCTCTTCCGGGCACTCTGAGGATCTAAGCGCTCTTCTCTCCTCTGTCCCCTTTGAAGACGTGGTTTCATTGGTCTGCCTGGATGTTCCCCTCCTTCATTTCAAACAGGTGCATCTTACTCATCCCTTAAGGCCAACGTCAGCTACCAGATCATCCAAGAGGAGCCTGGGATCCCCCCAGCCTTGGGATGTCCTTTCCTGTGCTTATCTTCAGAAGAATTTCCTTTTCCTGTCTAATACTGTAAGCTTCCCAGCAGTGGGAGCTCGGCCACAGGGAAATGTCTGTGTGTATTGTTCAACAGAAGCATGCATGAGCAACTGAAGGGAGGATCTTTTTTTGATATTTCATTTGGTTCTGTGCTCCCTTCTTGCTTAGTTAAGGTTTATAATAAGAATTTACCTTGATTTCATAGTATATCTTACCTGTTTTGACCCAGATTGAATAACACACAACATACATACATACCTTATGACCTATAAAGCAATCTGTAAATACAAGCTATTGCTAATTATAGGAATCACTTGCTTCTTCATCACCATCATGATAGAAGAGAGGAAAGGAACACAGGAGGAAGCCTTGCACAATGAACCTAGGAGACAGGCAGCTGACTGATTGAGAGGGAAGTGGGGAGTGGGGCAAATATTGCTTCTGTGGAAATAACGCAGAGAGGGAGAAGACTCTCCTTGAGTTGTTAAGTACAGCCTTGCAGGCATTCTTACAGGACAGCGATGCTGTTTTGATTTTGTGATTCAAGATGAAATCTTCAGGAAGAGACTCTCATTGAATTCTTGGCAGGTAATTTAAACCCCAGCTAATACAAAGAAATCACCACGAGTGTGGCAGCAGACATGAATGCTAAGACAGAGTTTAAAATAAAGGCAAGCTTGCTGAAGCAGAAATAGTTTCTACAAAGGAGGAAAACACAAGCAACCCCTTTCCGTTTTCAGACGCTGTTTAACTGTTCAGGCAAGAAGAGCCTGGGTAATATCTCAAAGTCATTTGCCCGAGCAGGAATGGAGGCTCCCATCGGCAGCCCAGCTGAGCTTCTGCTGCTGCTCAGAAATCACTTACGTTAGGTCATGAAGTCTGTCTGCCTAGTTGATAGAAAAATAAACAGAAAGAAAACCAGAGGGAACTTCAACTGCAGGCGGTGTGTAGGCTATCTTCTCCCTTCCCTGCATGCAGCTGAAGGCAAAGAAGAGCATTGCTCTGCACTCTTGCCTAACCAGATATACCTATTCCCCAGAAGTGATTCCCAACTGAACTCTGAGCAATGCTGCTCTTTTGTCCAGGATAGTAATTTCTGCTTTGCCGACACTGTCTTACAGCATTTCCGTGCTGATCTCTCTGTGAGCGTGCTGACTCTGGACCTGATGTGGGGGCCATGCAGGTTAAAATGTGAATGCTTCATCAAGACGGGCAGCCACGCATAGCGGCCAGCTACAATCTTGAGAGCAATGTAATGAAGGCACTATTTTACAGCTGTGGGCGGGGAGAAAAGGAAACAGGCCATGGAGGCACCAGCGTGTAAACAGAGCAGCGCTGTTGCCACCTCTAGCCTGAAAGACCCGAGGAAGGAAAGAGAGGTTACTGGGATCAAGAAAGAGAACCAGGGAAGAGAGGCTGCCTGCTTGGAGTTAGAGCTGCAGAGAGAAAAAGTTCTGCTGAGCCCGGAGCACAGCTTCAGGGAGGAGCAACACAAGAAAAACAGTCATCGCAGTACAGAGAGAACACTGAATCATGGCACTTCCTGCCCCATAGACTAAGCTCCCAAATTCCTGGAAGCTGGGATTATGTTACTTTATATGGAAAAAGGATATTCTATCTATCTTTCTGTCTTTCTGTCTATTATCTATCTATCTATCTATCTATCTATCTATCTATCTATCTATCTATTATCTATCTATCTATCTATCTACCTTACCTATTATCTATCTATCTATCTATCTATCTATCTATCTATCTATCTATCATCTATCTACCTACCAATCATCTATCTATTATCTATCTATCTATCTATCTATCTATCTATCTATCTATCTATCTGTCATCTATCTATCTATCTATCTATCTATCATCTATTATCTATCTACCTTACCTATTATCTA
>JABTXL010001700.1:2503147-2522078 GCA_025134845.1 Neodon shergylaensis
TATCCATCTATCTACATCCATCTATTATCTATCATCTATCTATCTATCTATTATCTATCTATCTATCTATCTATCTACCTTACCTATTATCTATCTATCTATCATCTATCTACCTATCTATCATCTATCTATCTATCATCTATCTATCTATCTATTATCTATCTATCTATCTATCTATCTATCTACCTTACCTATTATCTATCTATCATCTATCTACCTACCTATCATCTATCTATCATCTATCTATCATCTATCTATCATCTATTATCTATCTATCTATCTATCTATCTATCTATCTATCTATCTATCTATCTATCTATCTATCTATCTATTATCTATCTATCATCTATCTACCTATCATCTATCTATCTATCTATCTATCTATCTATTATCTATCTATCTATCTATCTATCTATCTATCTATCTATCCATCCATCCATCTATCATCTATCTATCTATCTATCTATCTATCTATCTATCTATCTATCTATCTATCTTTCTACCTACCTACCTACCTACCTACCTACCTATCTAGGGCTAGGGATGAGATGTGAGGCCTTGTGCTCTACCCCACTCTTTTTTCTGTCTCAGGGACTGAACACAATGTGTCACACATATCAGAAGAGACCTCTACCTCTGAGCTACCTGAACTCTACCCCCAGCCCAACGTTAAGGTTCATGAGATGAGCTATCCCGGATATCTGGCTGGGTCCAATGAAGTCCCAAGAGTCAAAATCTAAGAGAGATGAAAGGAAAGAAGCAGAGGTCGGGGAGGGGAGAATACACTAAGCTGCTGGCTCTGCGGACTGAGGCCTGGGCTAGAAGCCAAGGCAGGCAGATGGCTCAGGACACTGGAGAAGGTGACGTTTTTCTCTGGATGCCTGTTGCAGAAGCCAGTGCTGCCAACCTGATACCTCCCTTTCCACCCAGTGAAACAACTTGGACTTTTGACCTCTAGGATCGTGAGACAGTCGGTGTGAGTTGTTCCAGCCACGAAATCCGTGGGCATTTATTATAACATGAATACAACACTAACGTATATAGTCTCTTTCTGTTGATATTGCTCAGTGGCCAAATCTAACATACACTGGTGGTTAGGAGCCTTTCAGCAATCCAAACACATTACCCCAAGGACGCCGCATGGGACAGGGATGGAAAGGGACAAACTTGGACGAGAAGGTCGACTAGAGGAAGAACTGACATTGGTTGATGCAGGGAAGAACGGACATACCAAATGGTGTGACGGATGTGGGGGTTAAGAACAATTCACGAGCGAGAAGTCCAAGTTGAATGCTGTTTGCTTTGCTCAGTTCACGGTGGCAAGGTGGTCTTGGGAACCTGGCTGTGCTGTAATATTTAGTTTCAACCACAGACATCCCTTTAAGCCCCTTTGTAGGAAAGTCAGCAGGATCAGTGGTGCTCAGAGATACCCTTAGCCATTTGCCATCCCCTCAGCAAGAGCGAGAGTAACCCCCTCCTTCCCTCCAGCCTCCGCTCCACTTCCATGGCCCCCTTCTTCCCCTCCTCTCTTGGTACTGCGACCACTGCTGGGACTCCTACCAAGAAGTCACTACTGTCACATTATGCAGCCCAGCCTTTCCTCTCCCAGCTCTGCCCTAATCCTTATGGTCTCCATGCAATGTGGCTCCTTATGAATCTATAACACTGTAGTGTGTTTCTACCCATCTCCGGCGTTCAGTCTGGCCCATTTCTTATCCAGGTCCTGGGTTTCCTGTTTGTCCCCCCCCTTCCCCCAGCCCTTGAACCTCATCTATTAACCATAGCCACTGAAAAGTTCTACTCAGATTCTCCATGCAGCCATCACTGGCCATTGCAGGGACAATTCCTCCTCCTTTCGCTCTGGTCCCAATACACTACAGCTTGCCTCTCTTACAGCGCTCAGGGTATCAAAGCCTCTAGAGCTGATATATACACTTTATTCCTCCTACCTTTCAATTAACAAAATTATCAGTTCTTGGGAAGTGGGACTATGTCTTTGCAATACTTCCTGGTGGTAGTACTGTATTGCTTAGGAATAATAAAGAGTAGAATCTCCTTATAAAAGGGGTGAAGATTAGTCCCGTTCCTGCTGGTGGAAGAGGGAGACGCTGAAGAGAGATGGGGTGAGCGGGAGAGAGGAGACTATGCGTCTTTGGGCTCTCACGCTTAGAGCCATGAGGCCGGATGTGCCTTTGTGTTTTGCCCTGCTGATAAAGATGCTTGGAATGAGATGAAAGCTTCATGAATGGTTTGTAAAGAAATACATACCTACTTGACTTTGGGCTAAGCTAAAGTTCGATTTCTGTGAAAACAAGGCCTCAGATATTTTTAATACTTACAACCTTAAGAAGGTAGAAAAAGTTACACAAGGGAAGCCCTCCCTGTCTTCTTCAGCTTTCAGAGAGAGAGGTAACCCTGTAATGCTTCCCCGACAAGTCCCGGAAGGGGATAGCCACAGGCAGAAGCAACCCTTTGCTTTTCGCGTTGCTACGTCAACTCACATAACCGGTTAAAAGCAGACAGCGATTGTTCCCATGAGACACACTAGGAAATAAACTCCTATAGAACTTCTAATTATACCCCAGAGTATAGCTGGTGAGCAAAGAGCATGCTGTGTTTTTATAGAGCTGCTTGTAGCATTTAGCGGTGCGTGTCTGTGTGTCTGTGTGCATGTAAATGCAGGCAAGTGAGCAAGGTGGTTTTTAAATAAATACGGGGGTGGGGGGTAAACGAGGAGAGGGGACAGCTGACGATAGTCATTGTCTCTACTCGCTACTATGGTCTGGGATGAGTTCCCCAAATTCAAGTGTAGAAAACCTGACTCCTTGCACATCAGTGTTGGGGCAGGGCCTTTGGGGAGGTGTTCCGGTCTTGAGAGCTCCTTCCTGAGGAGTGGATGGATAAAAAGGGTCATGGGAGTGGGTTGGCCCTTCTGTGCTTTTGCTCCTGCCCTGCTGACACAGTAAAGGGCCCATGCTGGATCCTGGCACCTTCATCTTGAACTTTTGAGACCACAAAATGGAAACAAACACATGGCTGGTCTTCATAAGCAGTTCTCAGACACTCTGCCGTAGCAATGGGAAGACATCCACAAATCACACACAGCAGTGGAGGGCAAGGAGCCCTTTTTTTCCTCTGGGTTTTATTTCCCTCACTTTGAGTGGGTACTCTGAGCTTTAGAGAAAAGTGGGGAGCTATGGCAGACACATAGCTTGTAGGGGTACAAAGCCAACTGTAGGTTCTCTGACTCTACGACTGAGGATACTTTAGCACCCCAGGAAGGGAAAGACACACAGGGGTACCCATTTCTCAAATGAGATAGGATAGAGGATCTTACGATTCTTTGCCTTTGGGGTTGTACTAGCCGATTGTGTGTTTACTTGACAGAAGCTAGAATCATCAAAGAGGAAGGAGCCTTATTTGAGGAAATGTCTCTGTGATCTCCAGCTGTGAGGCATTGGGCTGGTGGTGCCGGGTTCTATAAGAAAACAGGCTGAACAAGCCTTGGGAAGCAAGCCAGTAGGCAACTCCCCTTCATGGCCTCTACATCAGCTCCTGCCTCCAGATCCTGCCTGTGTGAGCTCCTGTCCTGACTTCCTTCAATGATGGACATGGTATGGAAGTGTGAGCCACATAAAAACCCTTCCTTCCCAAGTTTCTTTGGTCGCAGTGTTCATCACAGCAACAGCAGCTCCAAGACAGGGGCATTGCTTACGAATAACAAGGAGTAATGAGGTTGAACACACTCAGAGTATGTGTTTGAAAACGTCATAACAAAACCCATTATTCTGTAAGCTCAAAATAGGCACGATCACATTCCAAGCCACTCTATAACACCCAGGCCACACCACGAGGGAGAATTTGGCAGATGTGGCAACAGCCGAACCATGAATAAGCCGAACCACGAATAAGCCTTCCCAGCATGAATGGCTCTGAACGTCCCTGATCAACCTAACCTTTCTCTTCAGATAACTGCGCAAACTCCATGGTGTCTCAGACCAGCAGTACCACGCATGTCCTCGTGCAGCCTTTGAAGTGTGCACAAAGTGTGCATAGGCAGGGACAATCACGGCGATAGCAGGCACTGGGATCTATTACTGTGGCCGTAATGGACGTGCGGTCTTCCATTAAGAGTTTAATTTCAAGGCAGCTCCCCAGAGAACCTTTACTCATCACCATGGTATTTGGTGTTAGCAGCAATGAGTGTTGATTATAATAATTTTTCTAGTGAAGTACTAATGCTAAATAAATAGCCAGAGGAACATCATGGCACCGTCATTATGGGACACAAAATAAACATTATCCATTTATCTTCCTTTACTATTTAAAGTCACATATTAATTACTTGAATTTTGCAGTAGGGATGTAGCCGAGTGTCTGAAAATCTTGTTTCTGTTCGAGTTCATTCAGATTGTCCATCCATGCATGAGAACAGCTGAGCTATGAAATTGGGCAACATGTTTTCTGGCAATAATGAGCTGATAATATTCCTTAGGAGTATTTAAGGGACAGCACTATTGATAGGCTAATTGGAAATAAAAAGGCAAAGTTTTCGTAAATCACGAGACTAAAAAGCCCCTGGGTTAGGATGGCTTTGCAGTGTGTGTCTGGAGCTCTCCCAGTTTGCCATCTAGGATAAGAACTCTCTGATTCACGCAACGGTGATGCTTCAGGATGCCCCGGCAGGTCGCCGTTTCCAAAGGGGGTTTTCCCACCCGTAGTTTGGCTAAAGCGTGCTGTTCTCTCTCTTCAGTTTTTGAAGACTGACTCCTGTGTCTAATGAAATGCATAGGATGTTGGGTGGAGAGAAGAAACACAGTCTGATGTAGGGATACGAGAGCTCACCCTAGTTGGGAATGTTCAGAGCCCAGAGTACCGCTTGATTGTATGTAACAGTTAGGAGGTCGGGGCAGATAATACTCTATCACGCATAACAGCGAATAACTCAGGTTCCACTAATTCTAGGTTCTCTACGTGAACATCTGTTCTTACATGTCCAGAGTTTTGTCTCCACATAAAATCCTCAGTCAATTAAGAGGTTTTATGCGGTGTGAGGCTCCCCGATGAGAAACACTGGCCCTTTACAACGTGTTCCACGTATCCAGCACAGTTTTGGGCCAGATTCTGTTAGAAACATGATCACATTTAATTCTGAAATGAACAGAGGTGAATCTCCCCTGGGAGAGAACAGACAGAGAATTTAGAATCAAATCTGGAAAGAAAACTTTGCTGCTGCTCCACAGGGAGCTGATCAACGAATATCAGAGGAAGAGGACTGGTATGGAGATATCAAGTTAATTTTCTGTGTGATTATTTAATTTGAGCCACCCATGGTGTGGGAAGTCCTTCTGTATAAGTGTTGCGTTTATTGGTTAAAGAATAAAGAAACTCCTTTGGCCTGCGATAGGGCAGAGTAGAGTTAGGCGGGGAAAACTAAACTGAATGCTGGGAGAAAGAAGGCGGAGTCAAGGAGAAGCAAAGACAGACGCTGAATGCAACAACACACCCATGCTACTTTTGTTTGTATTTCTCTCTCTCTCTCCTTGTAATATTTTTTTTTATACATCTTAACTTAGTCTAACCTCCTTAGCACTTTGTGAGCATTTGAGGATCATTTTGATCCCCTTCATGAATCTTCCCTTTTCTTTTTGGGACTTCAGGTTTTTATCTTGGATTATTGCTCCAATTATCACTTCCATTGTCTCTTGAGCTTTTGTGTAACCATTGGGGATGGCTCCTCAGACTTGCCTGAGTTCACCACTGGTCCCTGCATCATCAGCACAGTCCTGTGTTACCAGTGATGTCTGTGATCCTGCAGAGACATCTTGGAAAGTGGTCTCTTCATTACCAAGAGGGCGGAAGACACATATGTAAACAGAAATCACAAGCTCCGTTGGTCTTCCTAGAAAAACAATCCTGTAGGCTTTTCTGAGGGAGAATCCTTATTTTCTAACCACCTTTGTTTTCCGAGAGCAGCACCCTGTTAATGTAAGTGGTTTGATTGAACTGTCTCTGGCCACTGAGGCATAAATACAAAATTGATTAATTTGTCCGATAACAGCTAGCAGCTGTGCCCTGTAGGTCCTGTCCCTCCCCTGCTGGGTAGCCGTTCAATTCCACTGATTTTTCAACATTTTAAGCCATTAAAATGTATAATGCAGCATCATAAGGGAACCTTCCCCTACCTTCTCCTTTCGATGCAGACTAGATGGAAGGGTTGAGTTACTTAAATGATGAAAGGTTTTATTCTCCCATATTCTGTTCCCTCTCCCCCCTCTCTCATTTCCTAAGTCTTCTGGAGAGGCTCTGTGGAAGACTTCACTCCCATGAGCCTTCCAGCCTTGCTGGTGGCAAGCAGCCCGCCTTCTTCTCTGTGATCGATGTCTGCCTCTCTTTTCCATGTCTTTAGGCACACATGGCATGTGTGTACCGTGAAGCGATGCTGAGATGTTTTATATAAGCAGTATCACCCCACATGGATGATACTGTAACTTCCTTTTCAAAGCCAATATTGTGTTGTTGAAATGCATCCAAGAAGGAAATATACTTCCCCCATTTAAACTACTATATAATACTGTATTATATACATGGCTTGCTATTTATTTTTCCATTCTGTTGATATCCATCTGGGACTCTCCCCTACACTCAGTACTTACAATGAAAACTCACGTTACAGTAAACATTGCTCTCTGGTGTATATGAGCAAAACCACCGTACCAACACCACGGTGGAGTTGCTGACTTGTAGGTAAATGTGTATATCCAATTTATTGGGTGTTGTCAATTTTTTCTCCAGAGACAAAAATTCACATTATCATCACTGATAAACAAGAGTGCCGCATCCCTCATGTTATTCCCATTTTTTAGAAATGCTAGTTTCTTATTTTTAGCTTTTTAGCTCACTACTTTGGTTCTTTAATTTGTATTTTCATGATGATGAGCATCTTTTCAGATTTTTAAAGTCATTTGGGTTTCTCTTTTTAAAAATAAAACTTACCCTTCTGTGCTTTTCTCAGTGTTTCTTTTTGGGTTGTAATTCTTGTAATTCATAGAAGTTTTTTATTATTTATATGTCCTGAATAGCATTCATTTATCCCCATTTCAAATGCAAATTCATTTTCAAATATGAGTGGTTTCCAGAATCTTTAGGTTATAACAGTAAAAATGATTAGAATCCAGGCTTAGGAACAATGCTTTCACCTCCTTTGCCCTGCACTTGTGAGGCATGCATTAAGTCACAACTACTAACTCAGACATCTTAATTTCAGTTTACAGACAAAGGTTTTACTGGGAGCTATTCCACAGTTTTATGAGGCACTCTTTAAAAAAATAAAAATTTTATTTCAAAGAAATTAGTCATATAAATTAAACTGAGTTGCAAAGAAATGAGACTTTCACGTTGCATCGTGTGTCTTGCAGCAGAGGCCCACGTCATATCCCACGGGCTGTTCAGAAGTGGGTTTCACCCAGGAATAAACATCAGAATTACGTGGGGACCATTTAAAAGCCACCCACCTTCTTTTAAATTAAGATCTCCTCAACACACACTTGAGAGCATCATACGCCACGGGAGAGGTAGGGCTTCATCTCTCTAAGAAAACTCTGATGCCATTTATATGACAGAGATATGCATGAAATAAAAATGCCTTGCCCAGGCTTGTATTCAGAAATGTCCCTTGCAGCACTAACAGGTAACCGCCTGTGTTGGCACAGGAAGGCCTGGCAGGCTCTCTGCCCAACTGCTGCTATGCTCTCATTGACATTTCCAACGCATTTCCATTTTCTAGTCTATCTTTTCTTAGAGTAAGAGTCACTTTCACGTAGATATCTGGGAGATGAATGGAAGGTTTACATGTGTTGATCATCTACACTCCCTTTAGTTTCACTAGTATTTGACTTATTTAAGTA
This sequence comes from Neodon shergylaensis, assembly GCA_025134845.1. Lineage (NCBI taxonomy): Eukaryota > Metazoa > Chordata > Mammalia > Rodentia > Cricetidae > Neodon > Neodon shergylaensis. Next base: position 2,511,055 of record JABTXL010001700.1, read on the forward strand.
CTTCGTTATCAGGTGCCTTTATATTCATAATTGTTCTGTCTTCTGGATGGGTTGACCACGCTTCTTCCATATCTCTTTTTCAGGATGACTTTGTCTCCTGTTGCAGTTTTGACTGGTTTCTTTTCTGGCACACATATAACTTGTATCAGATGCACATATCCTGACTCTCTTTCCTCTTACGTGGGATATCTTCTTCCATCATTCCACGATCATCCTACTTCTGCCCTGAAATATTTTTTTGGTTTTTCGAGACAGGGTTTCTCTGTGGCTTTGGAGCCTGTCCTGGAACTAGCTCTGTAGACCAGGCTGGTCTCGAACTCACAGAGATCCGCCTGCCTCTGCCTCCCGAGTGCTGGGATTAAAGGCGTGCGCCACCACCGCCTGGCAATTCCCTGAAATCTTCTCAGTGATGAAACACTGAAAATTTCCCTCTAGATCAGGAGAAAAAGCAGGATGCTCGCCTATTTATTTATTTATTTATTTATTTATTTATTTATTTTTTTATAGATAGGGTCTCACTTAGCCCAGGCTGGCCTTGAATATACTACAGAGCTGAGGGTGGCCTTGAACTCTTGATCCTTCCTGACTCCGCTTTCAGAGCGCTGGTACCCACATCTGGGTTATGAAGTGCCAGGGATTAAACCCAAGGCTTCATGCATGGTGAGCAAGTGTGAACCGAGCCATACTGCCAATGCCTAGGAAGCCCTCTCTTATCACCCCGATCAGCATAATGATAGAAGTCCTACACAGACAAAGCAAGACTATGTAATAAAAGACATGGAAAATGGAAATGAAGAATTATGTGGCATGATTTTTAAGCAGCAAATATAGGATCTACCAAAAAAAATCCGTAAGAACTCACACATGCATTTAGTATAGTTGCAAGGTAGACAATCCTCATCTAAAAATAATCGTGATCCTGTACATTAAAGTTGGCTAGCAGAGAAATAAATGAAGGAAAAAAATATCACTTACAATAGCTTCAGAAATATTAAGGAAAACAGTAAACCAATGACTGAAAGTTATAATATACCTAAAGGGTTTGTGTTTCATAGTATTATTTTTCATAATAATTAATAAGAATAAGTTGAAGAAGAGGCAAATAAGATGAAATATATATTTAGGTGAGAGGAAGAATTCGTATTGTTAAAATGTCTATCCAAAGAGATCTATAGAATCAATGTTATCGCTATGAAAATTCCAATGACAACTTTCACAAAAGTAGAAAAATAAAAATAAGCTCTGGAATTTACCCAGGACCACAGAAGATTCCAGATAGCTAAAGTAATCTTGAGAATGAGGATTATGACTGGAGGTATCACACAGGGATTTAAAGCCTAATTACAAAGCTAGTGTGACTAAAACACTACAGTACGATATAGAAATAGACATACAGACATAATAAAAGCATATTATCAAGGTACGTTTGTGTAGATAACTAATCTTCACCAAGGCACAAAGACTATGCCATGAATGGAGTTAGAAAAACCAGGTATCTCCACGGATATTAAAAAAAACTGGACCTTTATATCATATAAAAGTATATAAAAACAACTCTGAATGAATTAAAGACTTAAATGGAGGATTTGAAGTTGTGAAATGCCTGAAGGAAACCATGCAATAAGCTTCTTGACCATTGTTTTGCCACTATTCTCTGTGTATGGCACAAAAACCAAAGCTAACAAGGCAAATACAGAAAAGGTAGGACTACCTCAAGCTGAAGAGGTTCTGCAGGGCAAACAGCAGCCAAAGAAAGGAAAGCCAGCCTATGAGTGGAAGGCACGCCTGGCAACCGTGTATCCGAGAAGATCTTAGTATCCAAAGTATGTCAGGGGATTACGTAACCCCATAGCAAATATTAATAACCCAACTGAAAAGCAGAGAGGAGGGATTCAAAAGACATTGCCTCAAAGGAAGTTTATGGATGGGCAAGAGGTACAGGAAAAGATGCTCAGCTTCTCTAGTCACTGGGGGGCTGGACTTAAAATACAATCAGTTTTTTTTCTTGGTGTTTTCCCTGCATGTATGCCTGTGTGAGGGTGTCAGATCTTGGAGTTACAGACAGTTGTGAGCTGCCATGCGGGTGCTGGGAATTGAACTCCGGTCCTCTGGAAGAGCAGTCAGTGCTCCTCACAGCTGAGCCATCTCTCCAGCCTTTTTTTCCTTCCCCCACATAAGATTTACTTCTTTTTACTTTATGTGTATGCATTTTGCCTGTCTGTCTGTATGTGCACCACACAAGTGCAGTACCCGTGGAGGCCAGAAGGGGGGGGGCCCACATTCCCTGGAACTAGAGTCACTGATGATTTTGATACGACAGTCAGTGCTGGGAACTGAACCTGGGTCCTCTACAAGAGCAGCAAGTGCTCTTAACCACTGAGCCATCCATCTCTCCAACCCGGTAAATCAGTGTTTCACTTTTATTAGGATGGCTACTGTTGAAAAGACAAGAGAAAACGAATAGAAGCAAGAATGTAGAGTGCCGCGCACCCCCTGCCCCCCACTGTCTGCGCTCTATGCGCTAGAACCCAGTTCGCGAGCCTCGGGCAAGGGGCTGGAGGTTGAGGAAACACGCGCAGAGACAGACCAACACACGGACCTCCAATTCCTGGTACAAAAGCCCTTCTTTAATAGCACCAGGGAGGCTTAAATACCCTGAAGTCAATGGCCAACAGGTGAAAATCCCATCCTCTGATCCTCTAGGCTAGGCACAGCTTCTAGTAACTTCAATTAGAAGGTTCTAGATAGGAAAGAGCAGCTGAAGGCCAGGACTCAATTAGTCCCAACAGTGGAGAAGGGAAAGCCTTGTCTATAGTTGGCAGAAATGTAAGCACCATGGCATGATTGTGATGGAAAACGGTATGGTGGTCCCTTAAAAATAAAAATTAACAGCTGGGCGGTGGTGGCGCACGCCTTTAATCCCAGCACTCGGGAGGCAGAGGCAGGCGGATATCTGTGAGTTCGAGGTCAGCCTGGTCTACAAGAGCTAGTTCCAGGACAGGCTCCAAAGCTACAGAGAAACCCTGCCTCGAAAAAATAAATAAATAAAAATTAACAGCAACAAAAAAACCAAGCCCAGATACTTAGTAGACATGCCAGATACAGAAAAACCAATACTCTAAGGAATCCCTTTTCTGGGGACATCTGTAAAAGTGAGACCCCAGAAACACACAAAAACAAGATGAGTAAAACGGTGGTTGCTAAAGGCTAAGGAGAGAGGAAAGGGAGATACGGGCAAAGGGGCACAGAACATTGGTACAACACATATGTTCTAGAGACTAACACATACTGCTGTAACTACATGGATATATATATATTTCATACATATATATATTTCAATTGCTAAGAGAGTAGGTCTTACATGTAATCAACTCCCTCCATGTAACTTTGTTTTCTGATGGATATGCTAATTAGATTATACAAATAAATGTGTGCACTGTACTGATATGGAAAACAACACGTTGAAAATCTCAAGTATATGTAATACTTTGTCAGTTATACCTCAATAAAATTGAAAAAAATTTCAAGACTAGTAAATGGAGCAAAAATTATCTCAGGGTAAGAAGGAGATTGGGCAACCACTACTTTCGTAAACCAGCATAGTTCCCAACTACAACTCCATTCTAAATATTTCTTCTTATGCCCACAGATAAGTGTAGTTTGTCAAACCTCATCAAAGACACATCTCCTTTCAACAGACAGAGAGCATCACAGACAACCACAGTCAAACTGCAGAGAACAAGAGACCATACTGTGCCCAGTCCCGGCGATAGATCTACAACACAATTCATGCGCCCAAGGCTCAGCGATCATGGAGGGGACAGGAAGATACCAGAGCCAGAGGAACAGGAAGTTTTACTGCGAGAACGTGTCTCCTAGAAATGTCAGCGGTTACACCTATGAAGTCTCATCAGCATGTCTGCCTAAACAAGACCTGAACAGCGACACCACCAATGGCAGTGCCAACGTGGAAGGGGGAAGCTCCCAAGGGCAATCCTAGACAAGGACGTGGAGGATGCTCAAAGGGAAAGAAATGGTCCTCTCTAGAAAGAAACCCCACGATTGGCTCTCAGAAACCCCGTGATCAGCCCTGAGACAATAGATGGACAGGTAATATTATCTAAACGGAGCAGGTTGCATTCATGTACTGAGAAATGGTGTGTATGTGTGTGTGTGTGTGTTTGTGCGTGTGCGCGCACTTACAACAACAATGTAAGGAAAAGGGGCCACGGATTTGAGAGCCAGGGCATTTATGGGAGAGGGTGGAAGGAAGCTGGGAAGGGATGTAACCATACTAAAACTTCAAACATAGGAAAAATTTACAAACTAGCTTGGGTATAGAAATCAAGGCGAGGACTATATGGATTACCTGGTGCTACAAGGGACGTTGTACCAGAGAAAGACCACAGGAAAGACCTGAGAGCCGAACTTCTTTGAAGCAGTGACATGGAGGTGTGGTGGTCCTCGGGTTAAACTAAATGGGTGTGCATGCACGTATGCCTGCTATGTGCACGTGTGTGTATCCATAGGAGGGCACGTGTGTCAGACAATGTGTGTAGGAGTCAGAGGACAACTGGCATTGCTTGCTTTCCTCCTTGTAGCACGTAGTCCTGGGGGCTGACCTCTGGTCATTAGACTCCGTGGCCACTCCTCGGGCCACTTCCCTGGCCTTCCATCCTGTCACCCCGCTTCCCAGGGAGTCTCTGGGGGTGCTAGAACCTTTGGTTGGGATTCTCTGTGCCTTTTCCACGTGAAGAGAAGGCATCTGGCACATATGATCACATCTTGTGCTTGGCTGCTCCTGCTCCCAGAGCTTTGTCTTCTCTCTTGTGTCCAGGGGTGAAGTTCCGCCAAGGCCCCACTTAAAACCCCCCCCCCCCCCCGTAAGGTGTCTCTCCAGGACACAAGTCCCCTTCCCTATTGCAGAGGTCGATGCTTGTGTGAGAAGCACAGGGAACGTTTCTGACAGGGAGGATCTAGGAGCTTGTGCAGGCTAGGCAAGTACTCTACCACAGAGGCACACCCTGGCCTAGCAAATTCCCCCTTTTATAGGACTATCACATAAGCACATGGTTCTGTTGTTCTTATAACAAAATTGGCTTACCCCTGAGTCTCTTGGCCCCTTCTCCTCCTCTTATCCTCCAGTTCCAAACACATGAGTCTCGTTAAGGGCCAGCAATCTCTAGATTGGGTTCAGCTCTCCCTGAGTTCTCTGTCTGTAGTTTCAGCCTTTGTGGGGACCATAGGCTTAGTGTACCCACCATAACCACTCTGTTTAGTGCTGTTTTCCCTGGGCATACAGACAGTCCTTCCCCCTCGCGTACTGTGTCATTGTGTGGGGTCTGTGCTCACCACATCCCTTCTCTAGCAAGTCTTAGGAATATTTACCTTATAGAACAGTTTCTAGAGAGAAAGTATTTTGTTTTTTTATTTTTTTAAAATTGATTTTATTGAGAGGAAGTCTAATTTTTGATAGTAGATCCAAATCCCCTCTTGAGCTTATTCAATTGCCAGGCTGTATTTCAATGACTGGTCTAAAAATAGCAATGACACTCACACCCCTCATCGCACTCAGCCTTGCTTGTGTGTTACCGCTCCCCGTAGGTAGATGCACACCTCCAAGGCCCAGGGGCTGAGTCAGCTCAGCAACCAGCCCTTGTTTCCCCCCTTCCTCCTCATTACAAGCCATCATTATCTTTAACTGATTAATTGATTAATGGCTTAGAAGGCACAAGGCAGTGATTTAACATTATCGTCACCACGTTTAATTAGCATAAAGACTCAGCAAGGCGCATGCGCTGTGATCCGCCCTGGGGTGACGACAGGTCGCGCTTACTCAGTTCTTAATCGCTAAGCCGCAGTCGTGACACTTAGGCTATTTTATGATCCTCAGTGATTTGCAGTGTTTATCTGCATCTTTAGAAATGTTTACTCTGGTTAAAAAAAAGAGTAAATCCATGTTCAGTCGCTTAGATTAAAAAGCATGAAAAAATCATGCGCGGGTCTGTCCAGGCTACTAAGGGGAAGGTTTCTCTCTCACACCTGCATGATTCTGAAAAGAACCTTGCGCTTGGTGTATTTAGTGCTGCCTTAGCTCACACTGGGAGCTGAAAAGCAGAGAGAAGCCACTGACAGTTTCATTTTATTGGCGGTCTGCGGGGAAGCGAACGGGCAGCTGAAGCCTTGAGGGGCATTTCTTAAAGATGCTTTTGTTCAGTGTTGGGGAGGGAAGCCAGGGCCCCGTGTGCAGTAGACAGGCACTCTACCAACGGAGCCACAGCCCCTCCCCAGTTTCTGCTTCGTGATCTTTGAGGTCGTGGTGGATGGAGGTGGGCACAAAAGAGACAGGGGACACTGTCGTTGCATCTTCCAAAGCTGGCTTGTGGCTACACAGGTATGCTGTAGGATAATCTTTTTGTATACTATGAAGATGGGTCTCTGCCCACGTACCTTCTGATTGGCTTAATAAGGAGCTGTCTTATTGGCTTAATAAGGCAGCTAGGCAGGAGAGGATAGGCAGGACTTCTGGGCAGAGATAGGAACTCCGGGAAGAAGAAAGGTGGCCTTTGTTGGCCAGACATGGAAGTGGGACATGTACGGAGGAGAGGTAACGAGCCATGCGACAGTATAAAATTTAAGTTTAAGAGCTAGCTGGGAACAAGCCTAAGCTAAGGCCAAGCTTCCACACTTAGTAAGAAAGCTCCGTGTCATTCTTTGGGGGCTGATAGCCTAAAGAAAGTCCTGTTACACAGGCACTAGTCCTATTAGTGCTGTTTAGACTGCTCAGATATCTTCTCTTTTCTACACTATTGCAGAACAATGATGTAGCTAAACTGGTGCCACCGAGGGCCGCTGAGAACGTGGGAGAATTTCCTCCACGTGGAGGTGGAGGTGCCAGGCAGGAATCTGTCCACAACGCAGTTAGAGTGGATCTTTGAAAGACAAAAGGGTTGTAAGGAGAGAAACAGACAGAACGCTGTCCTGGGGAAGAGCAGGAGGGAAGACATAACTGTGTGAAACGGTGTTGTGTGTCCCTGGACAAAAATGACTGGAGTGTGAACAGGGACTAGAGTGGCAGAGAGGAGTGGGGGTTTTGTTCAGGAAAATAGCGATGGCCTTCCTTCCCGTCGTTCCTTCCAAACTGGGGAACATACTTGGAGCTCAACCTTCAGGTAAAGACAGCTTGTTAAAGACTTCTGGGGGAACAAGAAACTCAATACTCTGTGATTTAGAAATACAATTTTGGTGGTTATCTGAAGCATGAATGAGAGAAATTAAAGGCAGATGGGATCCGTCTGGTCACAGGAATAGTTCAGGGTTACAAAGACGAGGGTCTACTATGATGGAGACAATGGAATGAAAGGGGTAAGGCGTGGTTTGGGAGCTCACCCAGGTTCCCATACATATGCCCGTTTCCAGGAAGGCATCAGCCTGAGGAGGACATCTCAGGTTCCTTCAGACCGGCTCCTGTCCAAAACTGAGCACACTCCTGAGCTTGACAGCTAGTTGTGGGGATTGCTCAGAGGATTTTTCTCAGTCCGCTTTAACATAATGTATGTTTCTCCATTTTTTACGGCCCCCTTTGGAACTAGGGAACCATGTTTGAAATGATCTCTCTCCAAAGTTTATTAATCCATTTTCCTTACTCACACCTGACCTTAACTTCTCTCTCTCTCTCTCGGAGCTGTCATTTTCTCAAGGTCTTAGGCAGAATCAGTGTCAACATGAACAAACTGAGGAGTATCTTCTCTTTTGCAAGAAGCTGAAGCTGCCGACAGTCGCCCAGAGACGAGTGGGAATTCACCCTCTTGGCAGATAATCACACAAAGATACGAGACCCTGGCATGTACAGTAAGAGCTGCTGGTCGGTTTTGAATGGAAGATAAGTACCTCGAACACCCAACAGGCTGTTGGAACTTCAGATTAGGCAGTTAGGAGGAGTATCAAATAGTCCTGCATCTCCCAGCCTCTAAGTTGACTGTACCGTGAGATTCTGGATCAATCAGAGGAGATGGATCCCAATATGAAGAAGAGCTCATTGGAAATCATGCATCAAAGTCGGATACAGGGACGGCCTGTTCATCCTGGAGGTGCCACTCCAGTACGATAGGGCACAGGAGGATTCGGTCACAGGGACAGAAGGGGGCTGAATCTGTGGGTGGCGGCTGCCAGCAAGAGCACCTGGGGTACAGCAGCAGAGGAGAAAGGGGTCCGAGAGGAATCTGAGACTACAGCATCCAGCTTCAACGGCTGGAGGACAAATGCCATTACTTATGGAATCCACAAAAGTCACTTCCTGGAAGCAGAGGGTAGGAATGGCAGGAACCAGAAGCTGAGGGAGCAGGAGAAGGGGAGACGCTGCGGAGGGTACGGAAGTAGAAACAGATGACAGGAGGAATACGTTCAAGAGACTGCAGCTAACGACAATATTTTCTTTTAAAATATGCAAGCGGGAGGTGAGCATTCTCATAAAGCTGTCTGCCACGGAAGGTAATGTTGATTAGCTGTGTTGAATTACTATTCAATGTGTATATATCTAAAATATCATGCCGCCCACAATAAATGGGAGATTCAACGCCAGCCACCAAGTTGAACTAAAAGTTCGATAAACAGACCCTCTTCTCACTGTCTTCTGAAGCACTCTGCCGGACAGACCGAATCACGCTAGGACTAGGACCAAGGGATGCTTAACGTCCATATTCTGACTTAAAAAGCAGGGTAGGTGAGGCAGATAAACCGAGAGGCCACCAGAAGAGCTCTGGGTGGGGAGAAGACAGACAGCGCCAGGAACAGATGGCTCACCTGCTCAAACGCTACCCTGGGGACAGAAACAGGGATGGTTCTCATGTTCTCATGTAGAGATGATGGCTCGGTATAAAAGAGGAAAGAACACCCACAAGTCTCTTCTCACTGGAGAGGAAGCAAATGTGTCCTCAGATCGCAGCCTTGTAAACTTCTCCCCTCGTCTGTAGGCACGCCCTCCTAACCCCATGAATAATTAAACTCTCCTCACATCCAATTTATCCAATTACCTCTCTGTCTCTCCACAGCACAACACAACCCTAATGCTACCCCTTTGATTCCTTACCAAACCCTTAACTCATCCCCCCGGGAAGCTGCTGTTGAAAAGGCTCAAGGTTGGGCACCCAGCAGAAGAAACAGAGCAGAGAGATGGAGGCCTCCTTGTGAGGATAACGAGGCCGAATGAGGAACAAGGTAGTCTAATGCCAAGCCAGCTTGCCTCTACTCCCCGCGGCTAGTCCCTAATCAAGCTCCTCAAAGGACCTCATGCAACTCATTTAGCACACAGTGTCTGCCGGTCGCACCCTGAACAGGGAAGGGGAGAAGATTCATCTCAGATGTTTTCCTTCATAAAAATCCCGAGCTGAGCCCAGAGGATAAAGGAGCCATCCCTCACTCGCAGACTACCTGGAGGATGATCCAGGAGGGAGCTGAGGGCCAGCCAGGCATCAGGACGAGTGGGCTATGATGACAGGAAGAGGGCACATGCGTTGGAGATGACCTCGCTGGGCTTATTGAGTCCCACCATCCACAGGTGATGAAACCCTGCATCCCACATCCCTTGTGTGCTGTGCCTCGGCCTGCTGGTTTCCTCGCTTCTCCAGTGAGGCTGCTTTATTCCCTTTGAAGTACCGGGTTCTCTCTCTGCTGAGGGCTTAGCGTCATCAACCTCAGCTCGTTTATCTGCCCTGACCTGGAGGGACTTAGCGCTGCAGAATCTTCGGCTAAGCTCTGGTCTTCCCATCAGACCCGCTGAGCGGCTCTCCTGGGCATCTTTCCTAATGGCCCCAGCGCATCCTGCTATCGAATCTGTTCTGTCATGTTTTGCAAAGACCCATTTTTGATGTTTTTCATTATTTTGACCTTACTTTGTTTTCTTTCTTCCTCTGTCATCCACACTTGGTGACAGGCAGTTTACACGAAAAGAGAACAGGTCCTGAAATGTCTCAAAGCTGAAGATTAAAGAGATTTTTGAAAGCACACTAAAATTTTACAAATTCTACTTCACAGACTCTGCGTAACTTGTAATAAATAAGTGTATCCCCAAAGGCAACGTGTTTACCTTAGGGCATTTTATTTTAAAACAGTGAGAGGCGACTGTGAGCTAGTTGAACGATATCTTTGCTCATCACTGCGTCTGTTTGGTTTATTCGCCTCGGTGGCCTCCACTTAGAAGGCACAGAGGAAAGGAATTTGAGTGCTCTTCCCTTCGAAGGCTCCTGTGTACACACGACTTGGTATGGATGAGCACCACCATAGGTAGTGTGGGCACCTGGTTACAGGACACACATCCAGAGCAGCGTGACTTTTGCTGTCCCGAGGCCCGCACGCTCGAGAGACTGCCTTCCGACACAATCACACAGAAAGTGTGAATGAGGACTGTGACAGATGCTACAGAGATGTGTCTGAAAGAGCCGTGAGCGCCAAAGCCAGTGGATGCGACCAGATCGGAAGTAGAGAGAAACCAGAAGTTAACCATGTGAGGGGAGGAGATGGCATCGAATAGAAACACCGCCCTGGAGCCCACTGGGGCTCCCTGTGCCAGCAACGGCAGAGAGGTGACTGAGCCAAGTGAAGTGTGGGAGGGAGGGGCCGGGCAAGCTCGTCATCAGGACTGATCTTTACTCTGAAATAAGTGAGGTGCCCCTGAGGGGTTGTGGACAGTGGGCAGTGGTTCGGCGCAGTGCTGGAAAAGGGAGCCAATAAATCTAGGAGGTACAGGACATGGAAATCCCAGGTGCTTACATTTGAAAGCATGGAGCCTCTCGACACACACCACACACACACACACACACACACCCATAACACCCCCCCCACACCACACACACACACCACACACACACACACACCACACACCACACACACCACACCACACACACACACACCACACCACACACACACCACACACACACACCACACCACACACACACACCACACACACACCACACCACACACACACCACACACCACACACATACACACACCACACCACACACACACCAC
>JABTXL010001700.1:2528776-2557989 GCA_025134845.1 Neodon shergylaensis
ACTCACACAGGTGCACCTGCACACTCACACAGGTGCACCTGCATCTGTCTGCATGCACATAGAGACATGCAAACTCATGCCCAGATGATATGTCATTTCCATTTATGAGAGCGAGAATTTAGAAGAAGGAAACACAGATCTGCAAGTATGAACACTTACCAACATTATTGGTACATGTATAATACTACTTGGTAACCTCAATTATAATCTTTGTGCTCTTAGCTAAGTAAATATGTACCTGTCTGGCAATACACTGGCCTAGAGGCAGTCTTGCATGTATGGGACTGGAGAAACTTCAAGGATTGTTCTGGTTACAACCTAGGTCCATTGACAAGGGAAATGTCAAATGCCACAGAACAGGGAAACAGACAGCTACATAGACTTGGATATTGGCTCAAATGGAAGATTCACAACAGTCAAAATAAATCCATCAACTTGGATGAATCTCATGAAAATGATTTATAAAAAGGTAACCCCAGGGAAGAAGATGTATATCATAGGTCATTTAGATAACGTTCACCCAGTGTGCAGAGTGAAATCTGCAAACGTGGGGGTGGCAGCCAGAAGGGCAAGTACTTCTTTATTTGGGGTGCTGGCTCTTTTTGTCTAGGGTGGGAAGGTGGGAGGGAATGGAGACATGAGCGATTAGTAATGTCTCTCCCCCTTTTATAAAGCCGGGATAAAAGCTCACGGGCATTTGAAGTATCATTAGTATTTATTTCTGCCACTTGCATTAGAAACAGTTTTGCAAGTGGTTCTGTGTTCAACAGTAACAAAATATAAAATAGAGTAGACTTCATTTAAATACTCATTCTGTAGTTTCAAACTAGATGCATCCGGACTAGGAATAAAATTGACACATTCAAACGATGTTGAAATCAGTCGATTATACTTTTCATTAAGAAAACAGGAAAGTTGGGTAAGAGCCATCTTTCTTGTCCACTGCTTGGCCAGCTAAGGTTTTGGGCCATTCTGAAGCCCACTGCAGGCAGACTCTAGAGTGAACCATTAGCCCAGGGACTGTTAGTAGGCAAACGACACACAGCTACCGTTGACATTATAAATGATACTCTTTTTACCCTAAAAAAAACAATTTCACAGAGATGCTCTTACAAGAGCAAAAAGCATTTTATCTTCTTCCTCTGGGGATGTAAGAGTGCACTTCAGCGCGGACCCCACACTCCATGTGTGGGGATCTCAGCGTGCACTTCAGCGCAGACCCCACCCTCCATTTGTGGGGACCCCACCCTCCACATGTGGGGACCTCAGCATGCACTTCAGCGCGGACCCCACCCTCCATGTGTGGGTACCCCACCCTCCATGTGTGGGGACCTCAGTGTGCCCTTCAGCGCGGACCCCACCCTCCACGCTAGACCACCTCTCACAGAGCCATCTTGTTCTCCTTTTAGCTTCTCTCACATTTCGTCTGTGGGATTTTTATTAAGCGCTCGGAACTATTATTCCCCCCTCCAAATGCCTCACATTTATCTCTAGATTTCCTCCGCTCTCCGCTTCACCGAGCTTCACCAGAAAGCTATTTTAAAGCTCAGCTTTCTTCGCCTGTGTTTTCTACTTAGTCTCAGTTTTTTAATGAGGTTATATTTCTAAGGGCTTTGTCCAAGAGACTTACTCATTAGTTATGAAGATTTTACCCCTCTTAACTTTGCTGGAGCTAATTTCTCTAATAGCCTAATTTGCTAAAGTTCTCTGCTATGACAATCCTCACCACTGCAGGCAGCCACAAAGAACGGGTGAGGACTGTCCTCCGATTCTCTATCTGCCTTTCCTCCCCTGTCCCATAAGGGTCATTGTTGTCTGTCTTGGTAACCCTTGGATGCTAGAGACAACCTAAAAATAAAGGATGGGCATCTCAGAGTCCCAGCATCCTCAGTAGAACGATTCCCTTACTTTTGTGTTGGCACATCCCTTGGGTTTCTTTGTGTCCCTACCTAAATTCTGTATCACCATCGTCCTACAACCAGACCAACACAAATGAAGGAAAAGAAGCCTCAAATACAGCGGTTCAAATCCAGTGCAATACAAAGTGCCTAAAACCCATAATATCCGTGTCCCAAACCTATGGGCGCAGCAACTAGCTTCTGTTCAGAATCATCCGGGTCCTTGGTCATGATCTGGATTTGAACAATTTTACTGTGCCAAATCTAAGTCTCTAGTAGACCATTATGTGGACTTTTTTTATGTTCTTGATGGTGAAAATGGTGAAAGTGCATGGTATCTACCAAATGAATTTGATCTAGTGTGTGTGTGTGTGTGTGTGTGTGTGCATTTGTATGTGGGTGTGCACGTGTGCATGCATGTGTGAGTATGTGCATAGAGAGGTCACACATGGAAACTGGAGGCGATGAAATCATGTTAGCAGGGGAGAAGTGTGCTACAGCGGCTCAGAGGCTGGAAAGATCTTCACACCGGCTCCTCTTTCTGAGCTATTTTCAGTTATCATGATCATGAGTGTCTAGCTCCCCTGGCTGTTGCAGGAGGCTTGAAAATTTACAAACCAAGTCCATCGTACACGTAAGGTTGACAAGACCTTGTAACACTTTACTGACACGGATATTTTTAAGCTCCACAGGCACCTGGACACTAACATCAAGGTGTGAACTTGTACTAAATGGAGAACAGGGTCCCTGAGTAACTTTATGACTGATTTTCCTAACCAGTAGCCTATGTGTTATCCAGTTAGCACATTAGCTACAAATAATCAAGCCATAAGTCATGCAACTATTGATCGATCCTGGTCCTGGATGAAGCATTTTAAATGCACCTGTGAATTATGACGTAGGTGCTGTGAGCAAGCACAGCTGTGTCCTGTAGCTCCACCGATCCACAAGGCTGACAAATCCCGAGACTAGCTGCCACGCCCTGCGCTGAAAACTGCCGCTAGGGTCGAGGTTCTGTGAAAATATTACCTTCGATTTGGGCTTCTGTGCCTTGGGTGTGCTGTAGAGAGCCAGCAGTGAGCCGCTTAGACTTGTTTAGAGATGTGGCAACGGCTAAAGTCGTGGGGCAGTAGCAGGGGCAGGGCCTCCTCATTACTTCACCAGGCTCTGGAAAGTTCACACCTGCTCTCTCTACTATGCTGACTGTACCTGCATTGCATGGGTTAATTTTATTTTATTTATCCACTCATGAGCTCACGTGGCAGTACCATTCTGGACTAAGCAGGTGGCTCAGGGGTAAAGGTACTTACGGCCAACAATGCCTCACGCCACACATAGTGGAAGGAGAGAGCCCAACTCCACAGATTGTCCTCTGACCTCCCCCCATGAGCCTGCCTCTGCCATCAATAAATAAACATAATTGTATAAAAAGAGTTCCATTCTAGTTTGGAGGGGAACTCTAGAGGCAAAAAGCCACATGGAGACGGCTCCTGCCGATACCTCAGACAGGGAGGCATAGGGTAGTACTGGATCAGGACAGCGACGGTCTATATCGGGTGCCACTCTTGTCTGGGGTAAGAGTCCCCCTCCACAATCTCCCGGTCATCAGAGGCTTGTAGAGGATGAACGGAACATGATCTGTGTTCTTCCCACTTTTGCACTTTTGATCATGCCTTGCTTTTGGAGAGAGAATGGTGGAAGATTGCCGTGGTGGTGAGAGTAACAGGTGTGTTTCACAAAAACAATTGGTTGGCAAAGCTTAGCAGACCCCAGACCTCAGAACCTCCAAGTCACAGCTTTTTTTCCTTTTTGTTTGAACTCAGAAGACAGGGAAGGGGACAAGGATGACTTCTAGATGTACAGGAAGAATTAAACCTAGTTAGATAGTGGCTGGTGCTGTCTGAGACAGGACAGGACTGTGTCTCCAGGTAAGTTATTGTTTAGTTTTGTATCTGTGATGCAGAATGTGTTATTCCATCACTCATCTGGCCGAGTTTGACCGCTACTTTAAGAATCCTCCCTCACTCGCACTCAAACTGAAGCGTCTAAATTGCGCCAACTTTTAAGGACAACCTATGTGCTGGAAGCCGAATCCTCTTTCTCCTATTGTGCCTGGCTGCCCAATATCAAAGCCCAAAGGCCAGCCAATAAGAAGGAAACATTTCCAGAGAGATATTAGGGCCATTTGATTAATGTATGTGGAGGGGAGGGACATGAAAGGGGAAATAAATTTTGAAAGCTTCAACTTCAGTGGAAATGGAATCACTGAACCACAGAAGAATAATGGAGTCTCTCTCCATTTCAAGCAATTTCTTAAATTTCCTTCCTTTGTCCTCTTTCTTCCATTCCCTCTTGAGAAAAACACCAGTATTCTGAGGTTTATCCATCTGTAGACGTTTAAAAATGTAGTCTTTTATCTTTTTTTGTTTTTGAAAGTGTGAGTCACACTATACTGCCCAGGATGGCCTCCAAGTTACTGTGGCCTTAATTGAACCATCCTCCTGCCTCAACCTCCCCAGTGCTGGCATTACAGCCGTGCACCACCACACCTGGCTCGATGCTGTAAGTCTTTGTGTTTTACCAATCCTTTAAGAACCAGGCTATGGAACAGAAAGGGTAAAACCTGCTGGTCCGAGAGCAAGCCTTGACCCCTTCCTCATGCCCCAGCGAGGCTCTCCTTAGGGCCAAGGAGCTCTGCCGTCTGAGGCATCTTACCCTCATCCGGCCGTTCCGTATGGCTGGTCCATCCTCTGCCAATCTCAACACGTACAGATCCATTTTGTATTCTCTTCCTCCACGGATGCTGAATCCAAATCCTTTGGCTCCTTTCTCCATATCCACAGTGAAATAATCAAAATCCTGTAGGAGTGGGGAAGAAATGGAAGATGGAATTGTTTCGCGTTAGAGGGACTTTGACAGTCAATTTCCCTGATCCCCTCTCTCACAGTTAACATCTTCAAAGGACATGGTGTTAGAAGATGCCACTTGACTTTACAAGTACTGAACATGCAAGACCTGGCTCCTAAGACTTAATTAGTTAACGCTGTTAAAGCAAACAGCACAGCTTAAGCTGGCTTTTCTTGATCAACTTGCACTTAATGCGTGACATCATCTCTTCTAAATTCTCCCATTCATTGATGTTAGCGCCATAAGTAAGTCTGTGCAGACCACTGGACATCAACTCAGAGGACACAAGGTCAGTGTGTCCTCTAAATGCAGCATGTCCCAGACTCCCTGGCCACTACCAATCTTAAACTCTGTGGGGGGGGGGTAAAGCTGGTCCTTAATTTAATAATGAGACACAATGCAATTGGATAGAGCAGAAACTGTACTTAATTTCTGTCTCGGTATCTCGTTCCTGGGTGATGAATATTTACTAGACATTGAGCTCTGGTCTTTCACAGAGGTTGACCATTTATCATGGCCTATTGGGAAGAGCCACCCTAGAGAAAATGGAAGCTCAGAGAGGCCAGGGAAGTCTCAGGAGGAACGTCCAATGCCAACCAAGAATGGGACAGCCGGACCCTTAGCTGTATACATGGGGGCTTTTTGGCGATTGCAGTGGCTGCAGGGTGGGTTGTAAAACCAAGCTTGGCTTTACCATCTGCGTAGAGGCTTGGCTCTTTACCATAGAGTGGGAGGCAGGCGGTCATTTAGAAACAATGGCTCTGAAAGACCCCAGTGGCTGGAATATGTCATATTTTCTACATTAGTAGTATTTTGAAGGTCTAGCAGGAGCTTAAGTCCAATGACTGAAATGGGGGGATGGGAGGAGGTAGAAATTTTTAATAAATAAATAAATTAAAAAAAAGAAAAAGAAAAAAAAAGAACAATGATTGTGCTGAGGCTATGTTCTTGCAGTTAGCTTGTTAACTATCATCAAGATGAGTTCATCCATGACTACCACTGACTCCCGGTTGGTTGTGGATCTGTCCTGCTTCATCTACAGCAGACTGATCATTGCACTGACGTTCTGGAGATGCAGGTGTTAGCCCTGATACTGAGTCTAAGAACAGAGGCCTGGCTGTCTGCTCCCACAGTGTCTGGATGTTGTGCCTCCCTTCCACAGCACTCGCTGCACCCCAGGAAGTCTCTGTGGGCCCTGTGTCCTCCAGCAGGGGTACCTGTGGCTGCCTGTAATCAGACAGAGGGTACTGCCTGGTGTCTGGGGAGTGCTGCCTGTAGTCCAAGGGTGGGGGCTGCGGGTAGTCCCCTCCCGGGGGCTGCCTGTAGTCGGTGAAGGGAGGTTGCCGGATGTCTGGCTTCACGTCTTGCCTCGCTTTCACTTCTGACCTGTAACTAGATAAAGAGAAAGGGAGTTTGCTTTGGCCTTGCAGCACTCGGAGGAGATTAGAAAGACTCTAAGCATGGTCCAGCCACCACAGCTTGTGGGGACCCAAGTTGTGTCGTGTTACATATTTAGGATTTAAGACGATTAAAGTAATGGCATTATTTAGAAATTTTTTTTTTGGTTTTTCGAGACAGGGTTTCTCTGTGGCTTTGGAGCCTGCCCTGGAACTAGCTCTGTAGACCAGGCTGGTCTCGAACTCACAGAGATCCGCCTGCCTCTGCCTCCCGAGTGCTGGGATTAAAGGCCTGCGCCACCACCGCCCGGCCTATTTATAAATTGTTGACAAATATATTATTGGGTACTTTCATTTGCCTCCTTAAGAAATTGACATAAACCGGACAATGGTGGCACACGCCTTTAATCCCAGCACTCGGGAGGCAGAAGCAGGTGGATCTCTGCGAGTTCGAGGCCAGCCTGGTCTACAGAGCTAGTTCCAGGACACCAGAGTTACACAAAGAAATCTTGTCTCAAAAAAAACAAAACAAAACAAATCAAGGACAAAACAAAACCCAACAAAACAAATTGACATAAAAGCAATAGATCCCGCAGAACTTTGTGGAAAAGACGCCATGGATGTTTCTCCCTCACTTTGGCCATTTCAAAGCTGCACAGTTAGGGCTTGGAGGGCTGGCTTAGTAGTTAGGAGCAGGCACCGCTCCTGTAGAGGACTTGAGTTCAGTTCCCAGCACCCATGTCAGAGGGCTCACAACCTTGCAATCCTACCTCCAGGGAATTTGACTCTTTTGCACTTCACAGGTGCTTCATTCATGAGCGCGCGCACACACACACACATACACACACACACACACACATAATTAAAAATAAATAAATCTTTAGAGAAAACCCAACTACACAATCACTCTAAATCAAGGGAATGAAACATGTCATGCCTCTCTCCTGTCCTTCCTCTCTTTCTCTATGCCCCCCCCCGTCTCCTCTCTCTCACATATAAACACACTACTTGGCACATCATCATTAAGTCATGTAAACACAATTGAAATGGTCTCCAAGTAGTTTATAAACATGTTATTCATGGCTATTTTTAAAAGTTTTATCTAATTTTATTTTATGTGAATGAATGTTCACCTACATGTACGTGTGAAAGGCTGAGTGGTACCCTTAAGCAGCTAGAGAAGAACATCAGATACCTGGAACTGGTTATGAGGAACCGTGTGCATGCTGGGAACTGAACCCCAGTCTCTGCAACAACAAGTGCTCTTAAACACGGAGCCATCTCCCCAGTCCCCAGGGTTATTTTAACTGCTAAGGTGCATGTTTGTGAGTAGTTTAGATGGTAAAGACGTGGTAGTAAAGTGTGATCATCAAGTATAACGCAGGCCCAGAGTCACCGGCTCACTGGGAACACTGGGCCTATGTTGCAGGCATTTAAACATGAAAGCATAGCTTCTTGATTCCATTGTGGTCAAGTGATAACAAGGAAGGCAGAATGACCCAGGGCGGCGTTCATTTGTGGCGTATTTTTAGCCCTTACTCATGAACAAACACAGAGAGCAGAAATAGCAGCTGCTTAATCTCCCAGGCATTCCCACCGCTCTGAACTGGGGGCGCTCACAATGGGAGTTACAGCCTCTCCCTGATATTGTGGGATCATGGGCATGCCGGTTAGAAAAACCCAAAACTCAACACTGTGGAACAGAGGCCCTTAAATGTTAAAGCTCACTGCCTGTTGCTGCAGTATGGCTGTGGTTAGATTAAAACAATATTCTGAAGAATTAGCAAAATACTTTCTTTTCTTTTTTCTAGATAAGGCTTAAAAGCAACTCTGGCTGGTCTTGACTTTGGGATGTGCCTCTGTCAGCCTCCTGAGAACTAGGTTTGCTGATGTGTGCTACGGTGTCTGGGGGAATTAAAGAAACAGGAAATATTCAGCACACAAGAAGGCTCAAAGCGTGTAGGGTTTTCCACTTCAGACCAGATGGCTTCTTGACCAGCTAATGGTCTATTTGACACGGAGTCCCAACAAACACCAAACAAACAAAACAAGCAAACAAAACCCCAAGTGAAGTGGACAGTTAGCACCACTATCACCCAGTATCTGGGGAGGACACATAGAAAGTGCAAAGTAGGGGATGTGTTTACGTGGGCTTCTTGGGAGGTCAGTGGTTTTAGTCTCCCCTCCAAGTAGGTTGCATTTGTTATTAACCCCCCAGGAGAAGGGAGCCTTCTTTCTGTGTCTTGTATAGTTCCGGCTTTGTTGTGTTTCTTCCTAGTCCACTCACCTGTTGAGGTGCAAGCTGCGAACAGAGTTACTTAAAATACGATTTGAATAAGGTGCTTAACTATACAAAAGGATTAAACCAGAGGAATTGAACCAGGTGACATTTGTCAGTGTGTGGTGGTTCCCTTCTAGAAATCTCTAGCTCGGTGGTTTGGGTGTCACGCTGTCTTAAGTTACAGCATAGCCACTTCGTTTTTATGCTCGGTGTGGTATTGGTTTGAAATGTTCATTTTGTGCTCCATTTCCACCAGATGTGTCATGGGGTGGAGCCAAAGAGAATGAAATGTAAGAATCGCCCAACGATTAGACAAATGACCAGAAGCAGGGAGAGAGAGTGAAGCCTGCTGCACCTTCCATCTTGGCCACCAAGCACTCAGTCTTCCCTCTATTCCACTGCCAGGTGTCAGCAATTTCAGGTAACTTCCTCCTGAAGGGTTCCTTAATAAGGAAAATGTACTTAATTTTTTCTGGCTGTTGCTAACTTTAAAGTGAGTGATACACTGGCTAGAGCAAAAATTAGGTTGGGCTGAATATGTAAATACTTCACTTTAGGGAAAACATAAAATCAGATGATTACAAATTTAAAACACAGGCTTCAGGCTGGGGAGATGGGTCAAGTTGGTAAGGCACTTGCTATACAAGCATGAGGACCTGAGTTTGAATCCCAGCATCTGTATAAAAGCCAGGTATAGCGATGAGTACCTGTAATCCAGCCCTTCAGGGTAAAAACAGGATGAGATCCGTGGACCTTGCTGACCACACCGTTTAACCAATCAGTGAGCTCCAGGTGCAGAACCAGTTAGGAAAGGTACCCAATGAACCTCTGCCCTCTGCATTTGGTCATGCATGGCTACCTTACAAAGAAAATGCACTCGTATACACACACACACACACACACACACATACTTGCGCGCACACACTCTTAAAAGTTATTTTACATATAAAAAAGGTTACCAACGTAATTCTCCTATCTGTTAATTTCATCACTAACGATTCTTCAGAGAGATGATAAAGACAGATGGCAAATGGTAGGTTCTAGCTTTTATGGTGTGGTAAAGACTAAGAAATTCTGCCCAGGAGATATTCCACAGCTTGAGAGCCTTTTACGAATCATTTCTAGGGATGAGAGCCCATAGGATCTCAAGAATTACAAGCAATTAACAGTGGCTGACAGAGGGAGAATTCTTCCCCAGAGATGAGTTCCCTGATTGGCTGTGCAGTGCTCAGTGGTCAGCCCCAGAAGCGCACACATGCAAGCAACACTGAAGGGATTGTATTTATCTGTTGATTTGTTTTGATGTGTGTGTAACAGAAATGGTTAAAGGGGAGGAGCTGGATATGGGAAAGACAGGAAAGAGGAAAGGAAGAAACAACACATTTATATTTTAACTAAATTTTAAAAGGAATCATTTGAGACTGGAGAGACAGCTCAGCAGTTAAGAGCACTGGATGCTCTTCCAGAGGACCCTGGTTCAATTCCCAGTACCCACATGACAGCTCTCAACAGTTGTAGTCCTGGGTGATCTGATACCCTCACACAGACACACATATAGGCCAAATACCAATGCATATAAAATTTAAAAAAAGAAGAAGGAAAAAGAAAAAAAGAATCCTGTTCAGCCTTAGTATCTAGGGTTCTGGTGTAGGAGGGTCTTCTGTCTATGTGTTACTTTCATTGGTTAAATAAAGAGAGTGCCTTGGCCTTTTGATAGGGCAGAAAATTAGGTGGGCGGAGTAGACAGAACAGAATCCTGGGAGGAAGAAAGCAGAGTGAGAGAGAGTCGCCATGAAGCCAGACGCCATGGCTCTCCTCTCTGAGACAGACGCTGGTTAGACTCATGCTGGTAAGCCACAGTCAAGTGGCAATACACATTAATGGAAATGGGTTAAAGTAATATGTGAGAGTTAGCAAATAAGGGGTTGGAGATAATGAGCCAGGCAGTGTTTAAATGAATACAGTTTCTGTGTGATAATTTTGATGTTAAGCTAGCCAGGTCGGGAACACCAATGCTCCTTTTACAACAGAGTTCAAGGTGAATGAAAGGATTTACATCTTCCAATGCTCTCTCCCTTGTGACTTTAAATGGCAAACATCAATTGCCCTTGTTGGCGAACAGCCTGTTCTTGACACTTAGCCTTGGAATATATTCTGTAATAGTTCTCTTCTTTCTAAAGGGATCCTTCTTTATGAACTCATGAACACTTTAGAATTATTTTGTGATTCCTGAGCACCTAGGGTAGCACAGGAAGTTAATCTGGGAGTGAGTGAGGTAGCATACAGTATTGCTTATTCTAATTTGCAGAATAGAAATATTCAAGAAGATTGCCATTATAGCTTTCCCTATTCTTGCATGGGAAATGGCTCAGTCTGATATGTAGGAGGGCATGCCTTGTCTGGAAGAATGTGGTATATGATCTGGCTTGGCAGCATATCTAGCATGATCTAGAAACAGGCAAAGACTTTTCCTTTGACTTCATGGTCATCTTTGGCGGATATCACAAAAATGTTTCTGATATCTGCGAAATCACTGAATTGTTTTGTTCATACATAAATGAATCACCGGTAACAATAAAAGTGCAAGCCAGGAAACCCAAGTACAGGCCCGTAAAAAACCCTAAACCTAGAGAGGCCACTTTTCAGGTTGTTAATGTTACTGAAGCAAATATGTTGGTGATTTATAAAAATTTTAATCATGGGGCTGGAGAGATGGCTCAGTGGTTAAGAGCATTGCCTGCTCTTCCAAAGGTCCTGAGTTCAATTCCCAGCAACCACATGGTGGCTCACAACCATCTGTAATGAGATCTGGTGCCCTCTTCTGGCCTGCAGACATACACACAGACAGAATATTGTACACCTAATAAATAAATATTTAAAAAAAAAAATTTTAATCATGTAAATATGCTAATTTCACATTTAGGAAATACTTTATTTTGTGGTCAGGGAAAATGTATCTGCAAAGACCGTTGCTTCCATGACAGGGAAAGGGTAAATCCCAGCTGTAAACGAGAAGGAGATGGGATCCTGCCACTGCCCTTCCAAGGGATTTAACACACTGTCATGGGATCCCACAGTGTCTGCCCGAGGCAGCTGTCCTCCCAAGGGATTTAACACACTGTCATGGGATCCCGCAGTGTCTGCCCGAGGCAGCGTCCTCCCAGGGGATTTAACACACTGTCGTGGGATCCCACAGTGCCCACCAGAGGCAGTTGTTCCCCCAAGGATTCTAATACACTGTCATGGTTTGCCCTTCAGAGTGGGGGAGCCTCTTTTGGAGAGACGATGGCCAGCTGATAGAGATGAGATTACCCATCCCCCTCCCCAAGGCTAGAAGCAGGATCCCAAGTATAGGGCAGTGTGCTTGGAAGGAAGAAGAGTGGGTCACCAGATTAACTACCACAGCAAAGTCGGGAGCAAGAGTCTGGCTGAGGGGAACACAGGTCCTGGGAATGCCAGTACAATCTGTCCAGATACCACGTGGTGTAAGCAAGCACAGCTGGGGCTTAGCACTGAGGCAACCAGAACTTACTCTTCCTGTGGGCTGTCACGTTCTTACCTCTCCAGCATTTGCTCAATGACGCTTCTCTTCCCTAGCATGTATTAAAAACATAAGCAGGAACAACCTCCACAAGAACAGATACAAGGGAGCCACCATTGAGGGAGCAGGCCTGAGCCAGAGAACTCTGCAGGACCAGGCCCAAGGACCAAGCCAGAGATCTCCGGGAAAGCAGGCCCATGCCAGGGACATCAACAGAAACAGACCTGAGCCAGTGACCTCCACCAGAGCAGGCCTGAATCAGTGAGTCTTGGATCCACTGGCACCTAGAAGATTGATCATTAGAGACACAGCCCTAAGTACACCAATCTGAGGAAAAGACGGATAGACAAGGTAAGAACACACTCAACAGCACAAAGAGCAACATAACACCAATAAAAACTAGTGGCCCTACAACAGCCCTTGAACAACCAAATATAGATGAAGCAGAAGAAAATGACCTAAAAATAACTTTAGGGGAATGTTTGAGGCCCTCAAAGAGGAAATGAAAAATTCCCTCAAAGAAATGGAGGAAAAGACAAACAAAAATGGGAAGAAATCAACAAATCCCTTAAATAAAACCAAGAAAAAGCAATCAAACAGGTGAAAGAAATGATTAAAGACTTGAAAACTGATATAGAGACAATACAGAAAACACAAACCGAGGGAATTATAGAAATGGAAAGTCTGATAAAACGATCCGGAATCACAAATGCAAGCAAAAACAGCAGAATACAAGAGATGGAGGAGAGAATCTCAAGCACTGAAGATACAATTGAGGCAATAGACTCATCAGTCAAAGAAAACATTAAATCTAGCAAAAGCTTAACACAAAATATACAGGAAATATAGGACACCATGAAAAGACTAAACCTAAGAATAATAGGTATAGGAAAAAAAAAGAGAACTCCAGCTCAAAGGCACAAAAAATATATTCAACAAAATCATAGAAGAAAACTTTTCCAACCTAAAGAAAGATATGCCTATGGAGATACAAGAAGCTTACAGAACACTAAATAGAGTGGATCAAAAAAATAAAATCTCCTCACCACATAATAATCAAAACACTAAACATACAGAATAAGAAAAATTATTAAGAGCTGCAAAGTAAAAAGGCCAAGTAACGTATAAAGGCAGATCTATCTGAATTACACCTGACTTCTCAATGGAAACAATGAAAGCCAGAAGGTCCTGGTCAAGTGTTATACAGAATTTAAGAAACCACGGATGCCAGCCCAGACTACTATGCCCAGCAAAACTTTCAATCACCATAGATGGACAAAAGATATTTCATGACAGAACCAGATTTAATCAATACTTAGCCACAAACCCAGCCCTACACAAAGTACTAGAAGGAAAACTCCGACCCAAGGAAGTTGGCTACATCCATAAAAACACAGACAATAGATGATCCCACAGCAGCAAATCCCAAAGAAGGTAAAAACACACACAATAACATCACCAACAATGAAAACTAAAATAACAGGAACTAGCAATTACTGGTAATTAATATTCCTTAATATAAATGGACTCAACTCACCTATAAAAAGGCACAGGCCAAGAGATTGGGTATGAAAACAGAATCCATCCTTCTTCTGCATACAAGAAACACATTTCAACCTCAAAGACAGACATCGTCTCAGAGTAAAGAGTTGGGAAAAGATTTTCCAATAACATGGACCTAAGAAACAAGCTGGTGTAGCTATCCTAATATCTAACAACATAGACTTCAAACAAAAATCAATCAAAAGAGACAAAAAATATTTCATATTAGTCACAGAAAAAAATCCATCAAGAGGAAATCTCAATACTGAACATCTATGCTCTAAATTCAAGGGCACCCTCATATGTAAAAGAAACTCTTCTAAGGCTTAAATCACACATCAAACCCCACACACTAATAGTTGGAGACTTCAACACTCCCCTCTGACCACTGGAAAGGTCAGTCAGACAGAAAATTAATAGAGAAATAAGGGAACTAAAAGATGTTATGACTAAAATGGACTTAACAGACATCTATAGAACATTCCATCCAAACATAAAAGAATATACCTTCTTCTCAGCACTTCAGGGAAGCTTCTCAAAAATTGACCACATACTATGTAACAAAGCAAACCTCAACAGATACAAAAAAAATTGGAATAACCCAATGTATCTTATCAGATCACCATGGCTTAAAATTAGGATTCAACAGCAAGACTAAATCCAAAAAGCCCACAAACACATGGAAATTAAACAATTCTCATCGGAATCATCAATGGGTCAAGGAAGAAATAAAGAAAGAAATTAAAGACTTCCTAAAATTTAATGAAAATGACCATACAACATACCCAAATTTATGGGACACAATGAAAGCAGTGTTAAGAAGAAAGTTCATAGCACTAAATGCCTACATAAGGAAACTGGAAAAATACCACACTAGTGAGTTAACAAAACATCTGAAAACTCTAGAAGCAAACTAACCCAGGAGGACTAGACTGCAGGAAATAATCAATTGAGAGCTGAAATCAATAAATTAGAAATAAAGAAAACAATTCAAAGAATCAATCAGACAAAGAGTTGGTTCTTAGAGAAAATCAACAAAATAGACAAACCTTTATCCAAGTTAACCAAAAGGCAGAGAAAGAATATCCAAATTAACAAATTTAGAAATGAAAAGGAGGACATAACAACAGACACAGAGGAAACCCAGAGAATCATTAGGTCGTATTTCAAAAACCTGTACTCCACCAAATTGGAAAACTTAAAGGAAATGGATAACTTTCTGGATAAATATCACTTACCAAAATTAAATCAAGACCAGATAAGCAAATTAAATAGACCAATGACTGCTAAACAATTAGAAACAGCCATCAAAAGTGTCTCAACCAAAAAAAGCCCAGGGCCAGATGGTTTCAATGCATAATTCTACAAGATTTTCAAAGAAGAACTAATACCAATACTCCTCAAATTGTTCCACATAATAGAAACAGAAGGAATATTGCCAATTTTTTTATGAGACTACAATTACCCTGATACCCAAACCACACAAGGACATTACTAAGAAAGAAAATTACAGATGAGTTTCACTCATGAACAGTGATGCAAAAATACTCAATAAAATACTGGCAAATTGAATCCAAGAACAATTAAAAAAAAACCATAAGCAGCTAAGATGGTCACTTTTCCACGAAAGCACACGTGAAAATCATAACAGAGTGGGTTTTATAGAATGTGAGACAAGGAAAAATCATTGTTCTGAGATGGTGTGAGTGATGGAGTCCGGGGTCTGGAAATCAAAAGGAGTCTTACTCCACCCCACTGACATGGGGTGGGCATGGGAAGCAACTGTTCAGAAAATGCTGGAATCGTAAGGCTAACAAGGTATTTACATTCAGGTATCTTCTGTTTTTCTCCCATTGGAAGGAAGGAAAGCATGGGGACACATCCTTCCTCATTTGTTTAGTGGCTCAACCCAAGCTGGGCTCTCTGCTACATAGAAGTCACTGTAAGACATTTTTTTTGTTAAAATATTTATTTATTATGGATACAATATTCTGTTTACATATATGCCTGCGAGCTAGAAGAGGACACCAGACCTCACTACAGATGGTTGTGAGCCACCATGTGGTTGCTGGGAATCGAACTCGGGTCCTTTAGAAGAACATGCAATGCTCTTAACCTCTGAGCCATCTCTCCAGCCCCCAACTGTAAGACATTTTTATGTGCTATTCCTGTCGTCTAGAGGTGCAGAGGACCTTATTCCCTCATGAGCTCAGGAGGCTCCCTGTATGGGATAGATGGCTCGTTAGTTAGACTGCGGGGTCTCGCTCAGTTGGTGGAAAGCGGACAGTCACAGTTGCTTCAGAGTCCGTCTGTATCTCCTCCCCTTTGCCCTGCCGCTGTGCTTCAGGGTACCATGTTTATGGCTCAGTGCTTTTCTGCAGCCATATTTCCACTCTCAGTCTGTTTTACCCTGCCAGCTACCAGTCAGCTCTGTGGAGGGACGAGTGAGAATTTCAGAGAAGAGAATCCAGAGATGTCACCTGCCAGCCTGAAACCAATAGAAGCTCCCCACTCTATCAGGACAAACGCGAGGACTTTCAATATGCTTTGCCAGGGCCTTGGGGTTGGCTTGTCACCCTCCGTGGGCTCATCTCTAGCTCCCCCAAACACTATTCCACAGCAACCCTGGCCTGGCTTCTGTCCTTCATGCTTAGGAGGTTCTCTCTCCCGCCAGAGGACCTTGGCCTGTGTTCTCGTTCTAGAAGCTCCTTGATGCTCTCAGATAGTTAACCCCAACTCATCTGTCACAGCTCCAGCATTTCTGAAGGGAAGCTTCTCTACTCGCAGGGCCAATGTTGAGTTACAGCTACTAATGAAACAATCTACTCAACTCCCCTCTGAAACCACACAAAGTCACACGCAGTAATTTCAGCTGTGGGAAAACCTCTCCCTGCTGAGTCCTGAACTGTCTCCCTGGCACGCTCTTTCTGCCTCTCATAGTCAGAAAAGTCAGGGAGGAAACGTTACCTGTTTTCATGTCCTTGCAGCTGAAGAGGTTGAGGAGGAGCTGGCTGGGCAACAGGGCTGTTGGGGGTGGCTGGGCTCGGCTGGGCCAGAGGGCTGTGCTGCTGGGCCATGGGACTCTGCTTCTCTGAGCTGGGTGCAGATACTGGACTGTTGAGCTCTGATGGGAACCAAGGCAACAGATGTGGTCAGGTTGGCATCTGATCAGGGGCAAGAAGTAAAGAGAGGTTGGGGCTCATTGCCTCCTTGAATGCTTCCAGGCCTTGGCCATTTCAGTTTCTGCTGGGCTTTCCACTACCAGGTTAGTCTTACCAAGGTCCACGGCATTCCTGGAAGAAGGAGTCTTCTTTTATTAACTACAGTCTTTGCCGAATAAAGTTATGAACAGTCTTGTCATTTTGTGAAAGAAAAGCTCACCCAAACAAACAAATCAAAGTAGAAACAACGTACTAAAACTATGAGAACACAACTCAAAGGGACAAGGTGAAATATTCAAATTGTTGCTGAGAGACCATGTTCCAGCTAACACCTTATGACTGTTTAAGACATCCCTCTCTTTCCTTTAGACACAGCTTCACTCTGTAGCCCAGTTGATTCTAAAGAGGTGGTCTTGGGCTGGAGAGATGGCTCAGTGGTTAAGAGCATTGCCTGCTCTTCTAAAGGTCCTGAGTTCAATTCTCAACAACCACATGGTGACTCACAACCATCTGTAATGAGGCCTGATACCCTCTTTTGGTCTGCAGGCATACATGCAGACAGAATAAATACTGTATACTATATATATATATATATATATTTATATTGAAAGAGGTGGTCTTTGCTTCACCTGCCAAGGAGCTGGGTTATGGGGTTTGTGCCCCCATACCCAGCCCAAGTCTACCAGGCTTCCAGCGTGTGGACAGGAAGCTAGCTATAGAAGCTGAAACACTGTTACCATCCTTCTCTGGCCCCTTGGCAGGCTCACTAAGAGCCCTCTGTACTCTCGGATCTCAAGAAGGAAAAAAGAACTCCACACATAGGGAGATTCATGAGGCTATTCCAAAACTGCTTCTTGGTGCTTTCTTATCTCAACAACATAAAAGGTCAACGGATCCAACCTTCACATGTTAGAGTAAAGGCAGGACCAACCCTCCAGACGGGAGGGCAGAGAAGCACGCCCCGTTTGTAGCAGACGGTCCTGCTGACAGTTCATTCCCGCTGACTGTCGTATACAGACTGGTGCCTTCAGACAACAGGCTAAAGCTACAGCCCTTATCATCTCTCTGTCTGTCTGTCTGTCTGTCTGTCTGTCTGTCTGTCTGCCTGCTTTTGTAGCTGGGTAAAGAGGGCAGGCAGTCTATTTGCTTTCTGATATAAACCACTTTTCTGTCTTCTCCTACAGTTCAAATGTCTTAACATCATCTCCGTTTTTATTAGGGTCTCTCACCCTTGACATTCTTCACATCCGGGTCAGATAATTCTTTGCTATGGGGCGTTGTCCTGAGCATTCCAGGAAGTGTAGAGGCCTCTGTGAGCTCTGTTCACTAGATGGCAGTAATTTCCTCACCCCAATCATGACAGTCAAAACTGTCTTTAGACAGTACCAGATATTATTCCCCAAGGACCCCAAATCACCTTAGTTGGGAGCTCCTGATTTATAATTAAATTCAGGAGGCTGGCTACTCTGCCCTATAACTGATAGCCCTATAATGGAATTGGTAGGGACTGAGTCAAATAAAAAATGCAAAGTAAGCCCTTCAGCCCCTGGAGGGGACCCATGAATGCTGGCTGCTCAGCAGTGAGCTCCATCAGCCCCTGGAGGGGACCCATGGCTACTCATCATTGAACTCCTGAGATGAACCTTTTCACTTCCATTGATGAGCCAGAAGCTATTGCCCAGCAATCAGCCTCCTGTGCGTAGAAATCGTGAAAGAATGTCGATGGGCCTCAGCTGTGTGAGTTGTTCACTGTTGTGAAACTGTCAGGTGCTGGGGGGAGGCTTATACAGAGAAATTCAAATGGCTAAGTGGGAATTTTACATTCTTATCAGATGCAACATTTCCTAAATGAGCTCTCTTTGGATTGCAAAACTAAAACCTCCCCGGGGCATTTCAAAATCAAAATCAATCTGACTTTGAAGACTTTTCTCTCTCTCTCTCTCTCTTTTTTTTTTTTTTTTTGGTTTTTCGAGACAGGGTTTCGCTGTGGCTTTGGAGCCTTGTCCTGGAACTAGCTCTGTAGACCAGGCTGGTCTAGAGATGAATTACTAACATGAGCAAGCATCCCTCCTCTGCCTTGGTTTTTCTTTAAGCTCTGCATTGCTACCTGCTGGATTGAGTGAGTTCTGCCTTTAGATCTCCATAGAACTAGCATGCCCTAGGTCCTAGGGAGGGCTCTCGTAGCCCTGAGTCTCGGGATTCATTCTACTGAGCACGGGGGCACCACAAAGTTGATTTCTAAATGAAGCCGGCGGGTGTGAGTTTGGGGAAAGTGGAAGTGGCTGTCAACCTGCACACGCGGACCGCGCTCTGATGTCAACGGGTGGGCTCAGGCACTCACCCTCCTGAGGGATGATACGAAGGGTGACGCTAAGGCCCGCATCCTTGACGAGCTTCACGATGTCGGCGTGAGGCATGTTGACGATAGACTGGCCGTTGACTGCTAAGATCCGGTCTCCCACTTTTAGCTTTGCACAGCGATCTGCAGGGCTCCCGTCAATGATGCGCCCGATTTTATGGGGCACGGCTAAAAAAACCCCAACAGAAACAGGTGTCAGGGACATCACCAGGATATGTTCTATCTTTCAGTCCTGCCTAAGACAAGAAACGCAATGTCAGAATTCTTTCCTTCGTCGGTGTTTCCGTCTTTTCGAATAACAACCATTTCTGATAATGTGGTTCTCTGAATGCTACTGAGACCAAGGTCCCTTAAACCAAGTCCTTTGCAGAGAGAGACAGGCCAACTCTAAACCCAAAGAACAGAGGTTCTCAAATTTTGAGGTATATCAAACCCATCTGAGCATCAAGTATGAACTCTCTAAACCTTATCAAAGCATCAGAATCTGAATGTCGAGGCAGGAAACAGGGACCCTGAGTTTCTAAGCATTTTCTTGGGAGAGTCCAGCATATACCAGTGTTTGAGAACCACGGGCGTAGAAGAGTGTGCAAAAAGCTCATACTGAGAGACAGTGGTACGGCTTCTGGGTGGTACAATAAGTGACAGGAACTTAATAGAGATCTCCATTTCACTGACAGGAGGAAAAGGGGAAATCTGGAAGCACCCACTAATCCAGGGAGCAGCTCCCTGGCAACGGGGCAGAAGTTCCTCTAGTCTGCTGTGATTGAATTTAAGGGCAGCATGTTCTCTGTCATTCTGTCCTTTCCACTTCAGAAGTGTTCCTGAGAGCACATTAATGTCAACAGTGCAATGGAGTTCATCAAATCTAAGATGCCATTGGTGGCAAAGATACAATTTTAAGGGTCACAAGAAAGAAAAAACAGAGACTTGACCCCTTAAACAATGACACTAGAAGATATAACTGCTGAGATATTAAAATACTGCAAGAGGTTTAGCGTTGGTATAACTTGTATGCAATACTTTGACATACTTTACTTTCATCTTTAATGTATATGTTTGAGAAGAGCCAGGCAGATGGGATGCGTATTTCTCTAGCAGGGTGACTGGACTGACATTCAGTGTGGATGATGGACTGCATACCAAGGCTGCTGTGCCTGGGCTCAGATCTCGATAGTACACAGCGTCAGTATGTCATGTCAAAGAACTGAGCTAGTGTGTAGAAACAGAAGGATGCACAGTGTGGGAGGCCCTTCTGTCTACGGGTTGCTTTGATTGGTTAATGAATAAAGGAACTGCTTTGGGCCTATAGCAGAGCTATGGGGGAACAGAGCTAGGCTGGGAAAACTAAACTGAATGCTGGGAGGAAAAAGGCCGGGTCAGGAGATGCCATGGATCCGCTGCTGCCAGAGATAGATATGCTGAAACTTTAGCTGGTAAGCCACTGCCATGAGGTGATACAAAGATCACCACATAATGGATATGGGTTAAAATAAGACGCAGGAGTTAGCCAATAAGAAGCTAGAGCTAATGGGTCAAGCAGTGCTGTAATTAATATAGTTTCTGTGTGGTTATTTTGGTTCTGGGCGGACAGGACAAATTAGTGGGCCCTCCTCCAACAGATGCAGCCCACGGTTCAGATTCTCTAAGGAAGTCTACACCTTGATTGAGCTCTTAGTTTGGTTGCATGTGTTAGAGTGAGGGGCGGAATTATAGGCTAATAACCATGAAGAGGAAAGACAATTAGTGAGTTAAGGAGCTAGGACCTTGCTCACTCTTCTCCTCAGAAAGGTTACAAAGAGCATAGAAAAATATCGGCCAAGTTTGTGTCCCCGAAGTGAAACTCAATTATGTTTCAGCCCAAGCTCATTTTTATTTACCATAAGCACTAATGTGTTTAATCAGGAGAGCACTATTTAGAGTTTACTAATGATGGTTTTTCAGGCAGAAATGTAATTAGAACAATTACTGATTCAAAACTAATAATACGGGGGACCAGCGAGGTGGCTCACCAGGTAGAGGTCCTTGCCCGACCGAGGGCTTGGGATTAATCTCCAGATCTCACAAGGCAGCAAGAACGATCTGGCTCTGGGGAGTTGTCCTCACATCTCCACAGTACACTTGCACACACACACACACACACACGTGCACACGCGCTCACACACAGGCACACACACATGAACTAAAAGGAATGAATGTAAAAAAATGTAGTATTGAAAGGTGCTTGGCTTTCAGCCATAACTAGGGGAGAATTTTCTTTTTTTTTCTGCTGTTTTCCCCTTGCCATACTCAACAGTTCTTGGAATGATCCATAAATAGTTTGGCTTTCTCGCCCATGAATGTGTACGTTGTCATCTATCCTGCCATCTTTGGGAAGTTGCCTAAGATCTCTTAACTTTTCCTCAACTGTTATTGTGATAACAACATCACTGGCCTCACAGAATTTCTGAGACCTAGATGGACAGTCATACGTAGGTGGCCAGTAGAACAGTGCCTGGTCCTTAAGGATTAACTACCATTCTTTTTATTACTGTTTCCTCTCAAGTCTTTCCTACGCAATCGTTTGTGCATGCATAATGTGTATGTGTGTGCGTGCTGGCGTGCATCCACACTTGGGCACGCACGTGCATGCATGCATGTATGCACGCCCTGATGTAATTTCTCATGATACGGGATAACTTGTAAAAAAGAAAACCAAAGGAACATCAAGAGTACCATCCTCTGAGCATCGCACTGGAAACGACTTTGTTTAAGACAAAGCGATGTGCTTCAGGGAGTGGGTGGACATTGAGGAGGCCGAGTCTGCCTTTCACTGATTTCTCATCAAAACCGTTGCCCATCTTTGTGGAAAATACCAACTTGGAGCTACTAGTTTATTATTCAAAGAAAAATCAGCGCAGCGTGGATCCCCTGCGTATCTACTTTCGTGTTTATTGAGGGCTAATAACCATTCCTTCTACCTCTTTTGAGTATTTCCTAACACGGGGCAAGCACTTCATTAAATGATATTTATTTATTTAATATATAAATTTATTTTTTACTTAACGTTTATTTATTTAACATTAACATTAAAATTTAACATTTAATTTAAAAGTTACTTATCCATAAAGCTGTATTTAAATTAAGATGTGCATAATGTAGCCCTTAAATCCTATTAAGTAACTGATATTATTATGAGTTTGCAGTGGAAGAAACGGATAGAAAGCAGATAGCACTTAGTAATTTGTTGAAGGTCACAAACGGCAAATGGGGCTCAGAGCCCCAGCGACCCGGAGTCCAGCAATCAGAGCTCTCGGTGAACCTACCGCTCTGCCTCTTGGCTTCTCCTGATATCCGACCTCTAACCTATAGCTCACCTTGAGCATCGGTCTGTGCTTTTATCTGGAACCGTACCCTGCCTCTGGGCTTGGACTCAAACCGCGCACGGGCATTGCAGACGCAGGGGGAGGGTGGAGGCCAGACGGTCCTTGAATGGTGTGTGTGTGTGTGTGGGGGGGTGCCTGATCCAGCTCCGGTGAGACAGGAAGAGAGAAAGGAAAACCTGGTAGCCCCAGATCCTGTTCAGTTAAGACTTCACATGTGGTACCATTTCTCTGCTTGAAGAAATTTGGGGGCGGGTGTTATGAAAATCGCTGACTTTTTTTTTTTTTTAATGAAATTCAAAAGTATACCACAGGACACGGACAAATGGTGCTCGGCTGGCTGGCTTTCTGCTTTGACTTACCACTCCCCTCTTCTCTCCTCCTCTCTGCTGTGTCACCTGGAATTTACTGGGCATGAAATTCCAAGTGTTTCCGAATACAGTCTCCTCCCCACAATTCGGTGTACTCAACAACCCAAGTAAACAACCCAAGGCTGTTCTTAGTCTCCAAGTGCCACTCAGAGCCGTTATTTCAATTCCTTACAGCACAGCAATCAAGCATATTTTTCTGTTAAAAAAAACATGCTAGGGTCAAATCCAGCTCTGCAGTCCTTGCCTGTGCCATCAAACCTTGGAGTGCTCCCTTTCTGATGGGTCTGTGGGATCAGAAGCACTTACTCCACCAGGGACAGGGGGATGACTTATCTGAGCGTTGAAAGCCTTGCTGCCTGAAATCTCCAGATGAACACAGCAATTTAACTTTCTTTTTTTTTCTTTTTTCTTTTTTTGGATTTCTCGAGACAGGGTTTCTCCGTAGCTTTTGGTTCCTGTAGACCAGGTTGGCCTCGAACTCACAGAGATCCGCCTGCCTCTGCCTCCCGAGTGCTGGGATTAAAGGCGTGCGCCACCACTGCTCTGCCAATTTAACTTTCTTACAGTAGTTAGAGTAATGTTAAAGGGAAGAAAAAAAACCCTGAAATGGAAACAAATTTTATGTCAGCCTCTTGGCAGCTGCTCCAGCCTCACTTTCCTTTGTTGTCAATCCCACTTCTTATACAAGTGCATTCTGATGTAAGACAAGTCTTCGACAAGGGTGCTTCCAAAGAAGATTCTCTCCTGGAACAAGACGTAGTCCCATTTGCTCAGAGGTAAGGTCAGTAGAATGACCCCTGCTCCCCATCCCGTGCCTTCTGTGTGATGCTGATGGAATTTCAGTGCAGCAAAGACGTCCTGACCTTGGTGTCAACCATGGGGATGAACGGCATTTATTAATTCTCTGAGAACTGATGACTAGGGTAGCTAGTGTGCAGTCCATTTAGAAGCGTTGCCTTGGAGACATCGTCTGTTGGGAAGCGACATAGATCAAGCCTCTCCATCAGTCTTCCTGCTGTGGCATGTTTAGGGTCCACAGATATTGGGGGAAGCCACAGGGCATCATTTGGTCTTGGACATACTGACACAGGGTAAGAGATGATATGTCGCTAGATAGGAATTTTAACTGAAGACTCTAAATTATAGAGAAAGAAATGTGTCTCTCATTCATCCCATACCAATGTCTTGGCAATACAATCTGTACTCTCTCAGCGGTGAGGCACCTGTTTTGCCATTGCCTGGAATACTGTAACATTTGTCTTAGCAATATTCAGAAAAAGACTCTTGGCCAAAGTTCTCTCCATAGTGAGATCTAAGGGCCAAGGTCCCGGGTCTCCAGCAACATCACCGCAGGAGACAATGCTGCTCCTTCTCCTTTGCTTGGCTCCTTACTGGATCTCCGTATGGCCAACTCAGGCTTTCTCCGATCCTTCATCTAAGCGGGCTGAGTTATTCGATGAATTCAGCTGAGTGCTGCCTTAGGTCGGTTTCCATGACGATGGCAGCATGACCACCTGTAGATCTTGTCATCTGTTGATTGGTTGTGTGTTCGAAATGTATTTTATCCAGTCATTTGTTTGAGGCGGGGTCTTGATAAGTTTCCCAGGTTGGCTTGGAGCTCCCTGCAGCCCGGGCTGGCCTCACTTCCAGAGGGCTGGGGTTATAGGCATGCGCCACCACGCTCAGCCATTTTTCTTCCTTTGCGGGAATCCTGGGAGAAGAGGTGATTAGATCCTTCCCCTTTCTCCTCTGTCATTTTTGCAGTACTTCCATCACACATTGCTTGGGTGTCTTTCACCTCAGAGCAAGGAAAGCTTGCCCCTACTATTTACATTTAATTATCTCCTCGTTAGCAAGTCCCACAGAGCGGCCTTCTATATGGAGGACAGCGTTCGACAGCAGAAGTGGAATTTGCATCAATCACGTCAACTTTACGAGAGGGGAGATAGTTCTAAAAAGTGCATGACAGATACTTCAAAGGCAATCAATACCGAAAGCTGACATTACTTCACAATCTACTAATTAGCGAAGGTGAAACTTAGCTTGAAGAAGCCAAGGAATCTATGGCCTGATGTAATTTTTTTTTTTAATACTGGGTGACTTCCATCATTTTTCTTTCGCTAAGCTGTGAAAAGTATTGATTGTATGACTTTGAGATTGTGGGCTGGGGCAGGAAAATAGCTACATCCATGAACACACATCTACCATAGCATTTTCTAAGGAACAGGTACTGTGCAAGGCTCTTTGGAGAAGAAAACATAACAGCACATGGATCTGCCCTCAAGAAAGTCACACATGTTGGGGAGACCAGAGGGAAGCATAAAAATATTTAAAACAATGAATAAATAGCAAGCCCATAGTGAAGGTTGTGTTCAGAAAGACGAAAGAAAGAGGAGGAGGGTGAAGTATTAGGTCCCAGTGTGGCCTCAGAGCA
Organism: Neodon shergylaensis; assembly: GCA_025134845.1. Classification (NCBI taxonomy): domain Eukaryota; kingdom Metazoa; phylum Chordata; class Mammalia; order Rodentia; family Cricetidae; genus Neodon; species Neodon shergylaensis. The sequence goes on from JABTXL010001700.1 coordinate 2,554,027, forward strand.
GTGAGGAAACGCCAGGTGGCTCTGGGGAGGAGGTAGCACTAGTGTCCCATGGTAAGCTGAACTTCCTCTAGAGGAAGGCTCCCAATGGAAAAGGGGAGGAGGCCCATCAGATCCAGGATGGGAGCTGGCAAAGGAGAGATGCTTTGTCTACTCCCTGTCTGAGAAGCCTGAGGTAATGGAGGCTGAGCATGTGAAGACTTTGATGGGTTTTTCTGTCTCCAGAAATGTGAGCCCAGTGTTTCCCTTCCCTGTGTCCCTTTTCTTCTTTCTAGAAGCCCTGGGATAATGTAAGCGTTGTTATGACAAGTGCATCCATCTGGTGTCCTCTCCTGAAGAGTGGTCAGTGTCCTCTGAAAGAGTTTTTTTCTTGGTCATCAGGGACTGAAGAAAACGGGAAAGCATTTTTTTTAACTAAAACATTTTAATGGTAAAATTAAGAAAAAGTTGCCCATGTGGCTTATTTTCTTCTAGAAGTCTGTGAAATGCAGTTTGCCAAAACCGAAAACATCTTCCCTGAAATTCATAGCCAACTGATTTGCAAACCCTGCACGGAGCAGCTGCTGTTTTAAGGACTGTGTTATTCCCCAGCACTCGTGAGGCATTTTCCTGTGACTGAATGGTTTAGTTACCCTGAAGTTGGTCATGGGCAGATGGTCATACAGAGGAATGGGAAGAATGCCCATTACTGATAAAGTGAGAACCCAATAGAACTCATGCTCACATGGGTGAAAAGATCCTATAGAAAATAGCCATTATATGGCCAGAGAGACACATTCCTTAGGTACACGCTACCACTAACACATTTACTTTTCATCATTTAAAGGAGTACTTTCGGGCTGGAGAGAAGGCTCAGCCGTTAAAGGCTAGGCTCACAACCAAAAATATAAGAGGATTTTCAGCTAAGTATTGAAAATGAATCGATAATCGGAAGAGATGTCATTGAATTGGAAATGGTGAGAAAATGTGGCATAGCTCTCCAGCTGAGGTCATCAAACTGGCCTGAAATGGTTCTGGTATTTGGAAAGATCTGACAGGACTATAGACGCTTGGTTCCATGAGTGTGTGACCTTTGCCCTCTCCAGGGTCTCCACAGTCAGAAAACCTGGTAGCTGGCTTAATGGCCCGCTGTTTTCATCTGGGTACGCAGTAATTTTTGAGGAAGAACCCTACATTTTTATGTTATATCGGGCTCTGAGAATTGTATAATTGATCCTATGTAGCTATGTCTATAGTATATTCTGGTTTTGCAACACCACTGTCTCACTGTCTGCAACGGAGTAGGTAATTGAGAAAAACCACCAGAAAGGCGAGGGCCAAGAAAAGAGCAAAGACGTTTATGGCTGTGTTTCTCGTTATGATGCATATCCCAAGGAAAGGTGGTTCAGCTGGTTTCTATTAATGCTTTCAAGTATTTTTGGGTTTAGGGGTAGAGTTTGGTGGTGGAGTGTATGTGTGGCAGGCACACAGTTCCAGATATGATGCCAGGACTCTCGCCGCCCCCCCACAATTAATCCTTTATTCTTCACATAACGATTTAACAAGCCTACGACATTACCTTTCTTATCTCATTGTGAAATTTCCTCTTACATAACAAGCAGCTTACTACTGGATCTCTGCAGAGCAGATGGTCTTCTGGAACTATGTCTAAGTAGGCTAGCACACACCACAAGAAAGCAATACATACTTCAGGAAGCTTATGTGTTCTTTGATCCTATGTCTTTAGAGTCTGACAATATGTCCAGAGACTACGGTGTTAAGAACCAAGGAAACCTCTGTGTAGACATGGATGAGGCATGGGGGAACTGGACACAGAGAATGGCAAAAGAGGTGCTTTTTCTTCTACAGAGGTATCATTGTTTCTCTCAATATCCCTAAAAATGACTCCACTAACTCCTAGGCATCTGGGATATCCTTTTACAATTGTTTTGGTCTAAATGGGGCAATAGAAAATGTGGTGCTACTGATCCAAATATCAATCTTACTCACTATTTTTACACTTTTACTCAAAGCCACGGGCAAAAAAATGATAGGCATTTTTATTTTCATCATGCAGTAAGACTGACAACCCTACCTTTCCAGTCTAGGGGTAGAAGCTGCCATTCTGTGCTGTCTGCCCCAAGTTGTTTCAGCAGCTACAGCTATGACTTTTAGCAAGATTTGCGAGCCAAACAGCAAACTAGCTTGGAAATGATGGAAAATATAGGTAATTTTTTTATATTAAGAATTTCTTTCTTGCTGGGCAGGGGTGGGGCACACATTGAATCCCAGCACTCAGGAAGTAGAGGCAGGTGGATCTCTGTGAATTCAATGCCAGCCTGGTCTACAGAGCAAGTTTCAGAACAGCCAGGGCTACTCGGAGAAACCCTGTCTTGAAACACCAAAAGAAAGAAAGAAAAAAAGAAAGAAAGAAAGAATGTCTTTCCTACAAAGAAAAGCAAGTTGTATCCTGAGCAACAACCTAAACAAGAATACCAGCACAGTGATACAGCCCTAACGACCCACACAGCAGTCTCATGGATGAGGTATAGTCTCACTGTGGGTTAAATGTATCCCTTTAAGTTCCTGAGGAGTAAACCCAGCTCCCAAACTCCTTGTTCATGGTGTGTGAAGGGGGCTTTGTAGGGTGATTACGATGGATCAGGTCATGGCATGGAGGCTCTGTACTAGAGGAGCTCAGAGCAAACTCTACAACAGTGTTCTAAGGAACCATGCATGAGAGAAAGTGATTTCTTAAATTGATGTTGGAAAATGTCATTTTCATATCTGATGAATTATAGCTTAGGAAACTCCATTAGTTCGGGACTAAAAGCCAGTTTTCCTCAGGGTTCTTCAGATTCTCTCTCTGGCCTCCAGTGTGGCTATAGGTAGTCCACTTAGTCCTTGGGTTCTGCTTCATATATTCACCAAGCATGGCTCAAACGCTTTGAAAAATAAAAGCCATATGTGCACTGAACTCACGCAGACTATTCTTATCATTATGTATTTTGTCTTATTTCTAAACTAGATCACAGCTATTTATAGAACTTTGATACTGATTTATGAATTGTCAGTAATCTAGAGGTGATTTGATGAGGGGAAATGTATGGAGGCCATCCCTCATAATATAAGTGACTTGAACATCTGTGGGGTTTGATGGCACAGGAGCCTGGAAACGGTCTCCATGGATACCGAGAAATGACTGTACTGGGCTCAACCTATTAAGAGTTTTTTTTTTTTGTTCTTTCTTGTCTTTCCTTGGGGGCATGGGAAAGAGGTTTAATAACTACTGTCTCTGTACCCTTTGTGCACTGAAGTGTGCTGTAGTGCCCTTGATGTGGTTGGCATGAGGACCTGTTTCCATTAGAAACTTGGGGACACTCATTATGCCATGTCTCCCCTAACTCCCACTGCGTCTGGTCTCTTTTCTAGAACTCTTGATTAGACACAGGGCTCCGGAACTGGTCTGCAATTCTTTGAGCATTTCTCTCATACTTTCCGCTTCTGTTCTGCTCTGTTTCATCTGAGAATTCATGTAGCTTTTTATCTCCCGGTGCTTATACTAAAAAGTTTAATGTAGCCATGATAATTTAGGTATCTAAGAATTCTTTCTTTAACTATATTGTTCTTTTTTTTATACACTTACTATTTTGCTTTCATGTGTGGTTATAATGCTACCTTAGACAGAATCACAGGGGACCTTAGAAGTTTCAAAGTTTGTCTGTTTATTAAAAATTTCCAGCATGTGGTATTCTAACAGATAAAATTGATGAGGATGATTCTATTTTTACTGTGTCCTTATGTTATCATTGTTTATTTGCTATTTTTCTGTCCCTAATATTGTTTTGAGGTGCTGGGCACAAAACTCAGGGCTCTGTGCAGCCACATTGCTAGCCCTTGCTTTCCTACTTAAAACTGCTTAAACATCTATCTCTCTATCTCTATCTATCTATCTATCTATCTATCTATCTATCTATCTATCTATCT
>JABTXL010001700.1:2560640-2576639 GCA_025134845.1 Neodon shergylaensis
GATAGATAGATAGATAGATAGATAGATAGATAGATGGATAGATAGAAACAATTGGTGTTGAGTAAGGCAGGCACGGGTTTGCGGAGGACTCTGGGAACTACCGGAGGACTCTGGGAACTACCGGAGAGGAAATGTTGTTGAATCTGGGTTTGGCAAGACCTGTAGAACTCTCCCAGGTGACAGCTGGAGGGAGGGGAGAGACCACAGTCACATGGGCTGTCCCTTACAAAGACAGATCTGTGCAGAGTCAGGTGGCAGTGGACACGAACACTGGTGAGCCCTGGGACAAGGGTGGGGTTGTGTGGGGGCTATCCTGAAAGGCCTTATTCCTGGCACGAATCCAAGAGCTGGATGAGAGCCCCTGATGGCGTATGACAGTTACATGAGCCTATCAGATGTGGTAAGTGGGGGGTGGACACGGGGAGGCAGAGACAGAGACGTAAGGGCCACACTCAACGCTACAGAGAGGAGCAAGCCATCACAGGGGCAGCCATCTAGGCTTATTAACATGGAAGACAATTGAAGATGTATCTCCTACACACTGGCTATACGTGCCAGTGGCTACGGGTCAGGGCCATGTGCAAGAGGGAACATTTCCTGGATGGGAGAAGATTATCTTGCTAGTTTAGAACTCCATGCCAGGTATTAGCAATGTCCGGGTGAGCACAATCTAAGCTCTTTGCATCTGCCTTCATCTCTCAAGGGTGATAATATAGTTATGTATTTACATTTAACTAAGAGACAAAAGCCAGAACGTGCATACTGATGGGAGCTGAGTAGGGGCGCCACTCTCCCTAGAGAACTAGTTTTAACTGTGTTTCAGTTTTGCCCAGGGCCTGTGGGATTGTGGCTACTTTTCATCTTGCTTTTCATCTAGGAAATCTAACGACCATTCCAGTGAATGTTTTTCAGTCAGGACATTCTTTCTTACATTACTTCAACTGCTTGGTGCCGGAGACTACAAGACCAAAAGCCTTCAGAATGGGTATCTGTCCTTGCTTTCTGGAGGACCTGCTCTCATGGTGAACCCATGAATATAGGGCCTTGTGAGCAAGACCCCTGGAGCAGAAGGCCTGACCCGGTTCCCTCTTGAAAACAAATGAGCTCACCAGGAACACACATCTGGGCACGTGTGTTGAGCAAACCTTTGCCTGACTAAGAAAAGCAATCTGAGGAGGTCAAATTGGAAATGAGATGACCAGGTGGGCTAGGCTAGTCCCTTTCCTCTGGCAATGCGGAAACCTTAAGAATGGCGCACGCCTTTAATCCCAGCACTCGGGAGGCAGAGGCAGGCGGATCTCTGTGAGTTCGAGGCCAGCCTGGTCTACAGAGCTAGTTCCAGGACAGGCTCCAAAGCCACAGAGAAACCCTGTCTCGAAAAACCAAAAAAAAAAAAAAAAAAAAAAGAATGGCCATCTGCCTCCGTCAGCACTCAGGGAAGGGGGCTGATTAATCCCTAGAAAAGACTCCAACCACATGTGGAGATTAACTAAGTTGGGAACAAATGCAACTTAAATTACAAAATGATTGGCCGTCCCTTACGAGAGCTCTTACCAGGGTCTGGGATGGTAGGAGTTTGGTCAGAGGCACACTCTGAGTCTTTGGCGGAAGCTGGGCCTGCAGAAGAAGTGGTGTTTGTTTACACCAATCTAAATGGGAACCTTTGTTACAGCTGTATGACAGCTCCAGGGGACAATTGTGTCCTGAAATAACAAGGTCTTCTTTAAAATGAATCTATATGTGCACCCAGCTTTATGAAATATCTGATGTAGTGTACCATTGGGGAAAGAGAAGAAAATACAGTTACAGAGAAGACACTGCAACACAAGTCCCCAAATAGAATGTGTGTGTGTGTGTGTGATATTTATCTTCAGTAGAAATGATGTGGATTCTTTGACTTGCGTGTGAGAATAATAGGCATTTTTCCACGGGAGCGTGGTTCTGCCAGCGAAGTATGCAGGTGCCTCTCAGCTGTAGATTCCTTGAACTATCTTGCAAACAGCAAGGAGCTGGATGATTTAAGCCCAGAGGAAGCAGCCACCACCACCCATTTCCATGCTTTCGAGACAACTGAGTAGCTGACGGAAAGAAGACACCTGCCTTCCACTGGTCCTGGGAAGTCTTTGAACCCAGTAATAAATGTTCGTGGAAATGATTCCCTAGTGGGAGAAACTTAGGACTGACAAGCTCCTTCCAAATAATAAGAAAAACTAGCTCAAATTAAAAAAAAAACAACAACAACAAAACAAATCGCTCTGAGAGCACGCAAAGGTGTTTTGCGAGGCTGCACGGCTCCTCTTCTTGAGAATAAATAAGGACGCCGCTTCTTTCACAGACCACTGTCTTAAAAACTGGGTCTTTCCATTTGTTAGTGCTGCCAGAGTAGAATGTGTGCGTGGTGTTTCTGCTTTTTAATAAATGCTTCCATGTTCGCATGTCAGAGCACTCAATTAAGGCGAAATGTCTCAGTCTGCCAGTTGCATAATGAGAAGACCCAGGCAGCCAGGTTTTCATTTTGGAAAAAAGCTGGTCATATTCAGGATCGAGAAGATGATGGCATCTCTGGGCTCCATTCCTCTCGATCTTAGCTGGGATACTCTTCCTAAAGAACGCAGCAATTCAGCTTTTACACGTGAAACTGACATGGTTTGCTTGTGAAGATGGAGAAGCGAGGAAGGGATTTGAAGTCATAGTCTTGTTTTCTCCCGAGGGATCTGGCACGTCACCGAGATCCTCCCAGTTAGGACCGGGTAATGATTGCCACATGGTCCTCAGTGACAACCAGGGGTCGTCTGTGCCAGACTGAGAGGAGTCTCAAAGCACACACAGGTCCCCTACTCCCTGAGAGGACTAGAGCTCTGTAACGCTGATGCTTAGGACCAGGTAGGCTGCCCAGGGTAGAGACTGCGAAGAGCAAGTGACGGGGAGTTTGTTCTCTGGGACCCTGCTCCCACTGTCCCGTTTTATAGTGTGATCTGTCTTGCTAGGAGGGGGTCAGGCTGCACAGAGTTCCCTCTGTGATTGGTCCATTGCCACTTCACCCACTAGCAGAGCTGTCCTGACGCTGCAGCTAGGTTCTGGGGCCAACTGGGTTGGAGTGGAACACCCTCACTGTTTTCCTTCTGAGGAGGGGAGATCTTGATCACGTGATGAGAAAATTCCATCTCGTCCTATAGATACCAGTTACAGGAGATGACATCAGTACAGGGGTGGGAACAGCAGTGATGACATCAGTACAGGGGTGGGAATGGCAGTGATGATATTAGTACAGAGGTGGGAACGGCAGTGAGGACATCAGTACAGAGGTGGGAACGGCAGTGGTGACATCAGTACAGAGGTGGGAATGGTAGTGGTGACATCAGTACAGAGGTGAGAATGGCAGTGGTGACATCAGTATAGAGGTGGGAACAGCAGTGATGATATTAGTACAGGGGTGGGAACAGGAGTGGACAGACATATATGTAGTGCACAGACATATATGTAGTGCACAGACATACATGTAGTGCACAGACATACATGCACACAATGCAAAGACATACATGCACACAGTGCATAGACATACAAGCAAGGAAAACACTAATTCACATGAAATAAAAATAAAGATTAAAAGTAAAAAGAAAGAAGCTTTTAACATTATTTTCATTTTCTCATTTTTATTAATAATATGACAATGAACATCTTTGCTGTTTGGTTTTGATAGTATATGTGCCCTAAGGTCCATATGCTAAAAGGTTTGCATGCCAGCCTATGGTACTACTGGGTGTTGCGTTAAGAGTTGTATCTCACGGGTCAGAGAGATGGCTCAGTGGTTAAGAATGCTGGCTGCTCTTCCAGAGGTCCTGAGTTCAATTCCCACTACCCACACAACTATCTATAACTGTAGCCCCATGGGATCTGATGCCTTTTTCTGGTGTGTAGACATTCATGAGGATAAAACACCCATATACATAAAATACACAAAGAAATCTAAAAAAAAAAAGGAGGGTTAGGGCGAACTAGAACGAATCTGCCATTGGGGCTGTGTCCTTGAAGGAATGTTTGGAGGGTCCCTACCCCCTTTTAATTTTACTTTCCAACTTCCGTGAGAAGAACTTCTCTTATCAACACTTCTGCCACAGTGTTCTGTCTCTTTCCAGGCCCTAAAACACTGGAACAAATCGCTGTGGGCTAAGACCTCTGAGCAGGAAACATTTTCTAAATTTGTTTTTTTTTTTTAATTTGTGATTTTTCTAAAGATATTTTGTCATAGTAAGAGGAAGCTAACACAATTGTATCTGTGTAGATCTTTAAAATTCTTCCTAAGAATTTGATCTGTAATTGCTTGTTAGTTCATTCTGACCCAGAGTTCTGGTGAAAAACCTACATTTTTTTCCCCCTCTCAGATCAGATTTTAAGTCCTGAAAACAGTGTAATACTTCTGATAATGGCACACAGATGCTCAGGCTGCTGTTTAATGTCACTTTAAGTCAAGAAGGAGACGCTTGCACTACAGGTGGAAAGCTTTTAATATCTGTCCAGTTCAGAGTGATGCTCAGCCCCCTGGGGACCAGCCTTGAAGGGAAGACATGTGTTTCTGAGTTCACTACTTCATACAAAGAACACTTCCTCCTTATGTTTTAGGAACTATTTTTTTTTTAAATACACAGCATTTTGGTATAGAGCACCACTAAATGTCAGGCAACCAGCAAGCCAGAAACTCCCATGTCACAATTTCCTATCTAGTTAAACATCTCATGTCGCTGGCAATGTTGTCTTGGCTGAAGAAGCATGGAAGGGGGTTTCTCTGTCCCCAGGGAAGGGAAAATTACATCTGGCTTCTTCATCTCTCTTCCCTGCTGTGATGATATTCAGTGGAGACACGATGTTTGCAGAGAGATTTTTGGAAGGCATGGCTTTGAGTCAGAAGCTTGATATTTTTCATGGCTCTGTCGTTTAAAGGCCCGGGAAGTCTGGCATAGGAACCTGGAGTTCTTGTGAAGTTCCTGCAGATTCCTCAGTGGCACTGGCTTGGGCACCGCAGCTTTCTCTGCCCTACAGTGGTCTCTCTTGGCCACTCAGCCACCTCCAGCCTGCTCTGGAACCCATGACAAAGCGACGGAAACAAGCGTTCCTTTTTAATCAAGGAGACGGAAGCCGTATGACTTCCTGGTGGTCGCAAGGCTAGTTAATGACAGCGCCTGTTTTCTAAACAAGCAGTATGATCGCAGCACCTGAGCAACGAGCCCCTTGCCACTTGCTTGCCTACATGTAATGATCTGCCCATCAAATAAATGCAAAGGGGTTCTTGTCCACCAACGAAAAGATTCCAGGAGCCGCAGGAGATAACACAACGAATTGCTAAGGCTTGTTGGGCTGTGGTAAGACAGGAGAAGAAAATTACCACAAGCCCAGGAAATGGGGGAGCAACTGTGACCCCGAAGTACACAGAGCATCACATAGTCTCAGACCCTTGGAGTCCAACGACCCCTGAAACATCGAGCCCAAGGATGGCTTTTTACCACTCACAGGGCACTTAGCCTTTCTCTCTTAAAATAGGGACACAATTATGACAGAAAGAGCCTCAGCTCCAGAGACCGTTTAGGTGCGTGCTGCAGATGGCATGCTTCAGCTGCAACATGCTATAGTATGTATAGTATGTATGTATCACACAACATGCCGTCCGTGTGATAGCTGCCTTTGCCACACAGCACAGGGCCAATCTGTGTTTCGAAATTCTTAAATTGAAAAGAAAGAAGTATAATAAGAGGCAGCAACCAGGAGGCTTCCTGTGCTAACAGACTCTATTTCTATACTCGAGGGTGGTGCAAAATCAAACCATCTTGAAGTGGTTCCGAAGTATAGTTTTTGAGGTCAGTCTCTACACAGAAAAATGCTCATATTCATTCTAAGCATTAGTACCTGTTCTTTTCCCAGAGCTGCTTAGGCATGGCCCTTATTTGCAGCAGAGAAAGCACGCGCACACATATCCTAACGCATTTAGAAAGAAAACCGCTAAGCTTTAGATACAGTGGAGACCAAAACCGCATGCTTAGTATTTTCATGACGGCAGTATACTTTATATTTTTCTCCCATTCCTCGAGGAATTCTGCCCCAATAAACAATCGGAATGTCTTGAGATAGCTACAAAGGCTCCCTGTGAACATTTCCCCGAGTGTAAGCTGTTGGGAGGCTGTTTGTATAATTCATGACAATCCTCAGTCTTGTGTCCCTTTTTAATCTTGGTGAATCCATCGTACTGACAGATTCCTGCTTTGAGTTTATGCTTAAAGACTGGATTTATTTCTGTGACTTATCAGGAAGAAACAGGGAAATGAAACTGTACTTTCAGACATATGTAATTTGTTCTCTGCGTGTATTGGCTGAGATTTAACACCGCTGCGGTTTTCTCCCTTGAATTTGTTAAGGCTCATACTAAACAGGGCAACGCTCCCTATCCATGAGCTTCTGGTGGGCTTCTGATAACATAACCTGACCATAGGAGCTCTCATTAATTCCTGGTAGCTATTTATTTATTTACTTACTTATTTAATTATTGGTATCGCTTGGCATGCTTTTCTACCTCACACAACCTAGAAACCACAATTCCTGAGAATTTTAGGGAGAGAGCATGGACAAACTATTATTATTTAAACACTTCTACATTCAGGTGAAATACATCCATAGCATTTTGGGCCAAAGCACTTGAACATGAAAAACAACGTATTTTCCTGTCCTTACTTCTGATTTCTGTTTATTTACGGTCGTGAGCTAAGCCCCGGAACGCTGCTGCAGAGGGGGAGGGGACCCAAGAGACCATCTACAATGATGACCTCTGTCACCCATTGTACAGGCTCACAGGACATTAATATTGGAGAATCCACTGACTTCAAATCCATTTCCTGCCTACAGCTACTGCCCCGGAGGAGGACCTGAGAATCTCTGTCTTGGGCTGGTTTTAAAAAAGCCTCCCAACTCTGTCCTGTGTTTCCAGTTTTACTTTCTCTCCACTGCCATTTAATTTTATATAAGCATCTTTAAGAAAAAAGGCAGGCCACTCTTCACAACCTTCCACTAGTGTCCGTTGTAGGAGACTTCTCCAGTGTTTCCCAGCAGACCAGACCCGAATAATCACACAGAAACTCTATTAATTACAACGCTGCTTGGCCTATTAGCTCAGGCTTCTTATTAACTAACTCTCACATTTTAAATGAACCCATTTCTATTATTCTGTGAATCACTGCAAGGCTGCAGCCTATCAGTAGGGTCCGGGCGTCTTTCTGCTTCCGCAGCACTCTGACTCCACCTACTCTCTTTCTCTCTTCCAGCCTGGCTATATTCTGCCCTGCCGTAAGTCAAAGCAGCTTTATTCATTAACCAATAAAAGCAACACATGTACAGAAGGACCTCCCACACCAGTCCACCAACATAGAATGTAAATGGACTTGCTACCGGTGCACAGCAAGCTTGTACCACCTGGGTTTAGCCCACTCCCAAGTGGCATCTCTGCTATTGTCTCTGGCTTACACTCCACACAGCCACCCCAGGCTTCTGCGTAGTTCTTCATCCCGAGCTCCTTCTCATTGGAAGGTTGCTGTCTGAAAATCTCCTCGTAGGTCGTTTCCACCCCTGGCTTATCCTATGAAACAGCGCTTAAAAGAGACATTCCCTCACCCGCCCGCGAAAATGCTACGCGCTTCCTCTCCCAACCACGCTACCACACCTCAGTCTTTTCTATATTTTACTTACACATAAACTAACAGCTTTTACAGTGCTGAGGGTTTGGGGAGCTGTGGTTGTCATCTTGCACCCTTCTTGAACTTAAGGTGAGTGACGTTAACCTAATCAGTGTTGAGGGTGGCTTATGTTTCTTGGTGCTCTTAGCCTGGGGCGTTTAGGCCACTCTGTATATCCATAGCTCTTCTTTCATCAAGACTTCCATTATCCTTATCACTAGAACAAACAAACAAACGTAAGACCCCCTTATCCGAGCATAGTCACTTACTTATGGTGGTTCCGGACTCAGGTCTGTTGAGGGAGCTGATGATGACAAAGCCGAACCCTTCGTTCTCCTTGCGGTGAATGACCACGTCGCTAGTCTGCAGGCTGTGCGAGGCAAAGCCTTCAGGCGGCGAGGCGTTGCTGCTGGGGGCGGCGTGGTTGCTGTTGGTGTAGGTGGCATAGTCACTGCGTGGAGAGCTGTGGTGGGTGGATACAGAGCCTGGACTCCTCCCATTCTCCGGGCAGGGCTCCCCTGAAACACATACCATGGTACATAGGGACTCAGTGGATTCCTCAGAAGGAGCAGGAGCAAAGAGCGATCGGCTGACCTTCCCTCTAGAAATGCAGGGTGTTTGAAGGGCTACAGATCTCCAGTCGGCCAGGGCTTCACCGGTTGTTAGTCTTCACCAAAGTACAGAGACTCCCACCATTAGCCTCTTCCCACCCTATCAGTTCCCCCACCCCATCAGCCTCCCCCCAACTCTTAACCACCTCCATCAGCCTCGTCTGAGGTTGCTACTTGCTTTTGTTTTTCTCTTGTTATGACTGCAAGTCCCAGAGACAAGACAACTTTTATATATTAGCCTCTTAGTTGCATAGTAACAGACTAAAGATGATGGGAAAACGAGTAGACAGAATCCCAAATTATCACAGGCATATGACTCACTGAGAGAATTGATAAAGGGGCTGGGAGGGATGGCTAAGAGGATGAGGTACTTGCTGTGTAACCATGAGGATCCGAGTTGAACCTCCAGAACTCATTTATAGGCAGACGCTAGAGCAGGCTTCTGGGGACAGAGATTGGCGAATCCCCAGAAGCTCTCTGGCCAGCTGGAGCAGACAACAGCAAACAACATAGAGAGACCCTGCTGCAAACAACGAGGAAGGTGAGGACAAGCCTGAGGCTGTCCCCTTAACCCCACAAGTATGTGCCGAGGCACACACACTCCTGCGTCACACCGGATACCTGTGAACTCTCATACGTAGACACACAGGTTAAAAAAACAAACAGAAAAGCACCCATCTTCAGGACCTGCCCATGAAGTGTCTGCTCATTTTTCGCACAGTAGGTCTGCTCATTTCTCACACAGTAGGTCTGGGGAAGAGCAGGCTTAGGAATCGAGATCATAGTTCATGAGTTTTGGGAAACTCTGCTGTACCTGGAAGTGGGGCTAGCAACCCCAAGGATGACGGCACAAAGGGGACCAATGTCATTTTTTGTTTGTTTGTTTGCTTTTGTTTTTTGAGACAGGGTTTCTCTGTAGCTTCGGGGCCTGTCCTGGAACTAGCTCTTGGCTAGCCTGGCCTAGAACTCACAGAGATCCACCTGCCTCTGCCTCCCGAGTGCTGGGATTAAAGGCCTGTGCCACCACCGCCTGGCTGTCATGTTTTTGTTTTAAGTCACAGTTTAGCCCAGCAGTGGTGGTGGTGCACGCCTTTAATCCCAGCACTCGGGAGGCAGAGGCAGGCTGATGTCTGTGAGTTTGAGGCCAACCTGATCTACAAAGCGAGTTTCAGGACAGCCAGGGCTGCACAGAGAAACCCTATCTCAGTAAATAATCAATAGCCACACTTACTTCTATTGTAACGCCATCTAAGTGAGAACTGGACTTTTTCTTCTAAACAAAAGTGGTCTGTTTATTATTTCACAGGACAGTCATCAGTCATATCACAACAATGTAGTCCGAAGGAAAACAATAAATCAACTGAGGTTTTCGTTGAAAATTAGCTTGCACCCTCTGGATCAAATCCAGTATCAGGCTAACAAATTGTGAATGTTGAATCTCAACAGAGTGTTTGAAGTCTTTTTTCTAAATTTGCATCCCATATTACAACAAACACTTTTTTAATTAATTAGCTAAACCTAACTAAGACTTCAAAAACGAAGCAAGCGTAATTGCATGGCAATATGACAGGAAATTGGGAACAAAGAGAAGCTAGTTCATGGCTTTAATTACGATTTCGTGTGTGTGGGTGTTTTACCTGCATGTATGCATGTGCGCTGTGTACATACATGCTCAGTGTCCATGGTGGTCAGAAGAGGGCACGGACCCCTGGAATTGGGAACACATGGTCATGAGCTGCCATGTGGGTGCTGGGAATTGAACCCAGGTCCTCTGGAAGAGCAGCCAGTGCTTTTAGCCACTGAGTCATCTCCCTCTAGTCCCAAGAAGCTCATTTTTGAAATGGAAGTTGGTCTGCCATCGAGAAGGATTTCTCATTTTCCCTTCTCTAGGTGTTGGCAGGGAGTGGGATAAGAAGAGTAGATTCGTTCCTTAGAAACTGGGGTGAGAAACGGGACTGTTCCGCTTCCTTTTTATCAATCATCAGGATACCAAAAACATCTGTCAAGTGGAATAATAAGAGGAAATGACCACAGTTCCCAGTTTCTCGTGGGGCCTGTAGATGTTGACTCTTTTTTAGGATACTGGGACACATCTTGTGTGAAACATTAAAATCGGTTGGCAAAAGGTCCCAGGAATCCTGTTAGTATCACAAGCTGCTGTTCCAGCCTTGTTAGTGTGGAGTGACTGGGAGGGAGATAAACTGGGAGGGGGGCTTGCTGGTTCTTTTGCTCTTGGGTTGCATCCAGGAAGGAGATCGTGGGATGCCAGTGCCCCACTTCCCCCTTGTCTTTGTTGTATATGGAATTGTTTATGTCTTTCTATTACCGTGTGTTGGCACAGGCCCAAGGCAAGAAAGAATAGCATGACCCACTTGCCTTGGTCTCGTGTTTTCTCTCCAATCCCGCATCCAACCCCGCCGTGTGTCTCGTGTCTCCATCCAACCCCGCAGAAAGAATAACAGGTCATGTCTGAAACTCTGACCCCAAAGAAACCTGTCCTCACTGTAAGCTGATTAGTCTCAGGTATTTGCTAGAGAAATAGGGAGCCAATGAACAACCCTGAAATAAGGACATCAGAGGGAAAAGAGACATCCAGGAGATGTTCTATATACTGAAATTCAGAGAAAGAGTGGCATTTATTCATATACCAAGACATGAGAAGTAGCATTAAACTGTTGGGCGGTGGTGATGTCCACCTTTAATTCCAGAACACGAGAGGCAGAGGCAGGAGGATCTCTGTGAGTACAAGGCCAGCCTGGTCTATAGAGTGAGTTTCAAGATAGCCAGGGCTACCCAGAGAAAACCCTGTCTGTGTTTCTGTGCCTTCTTCCCCCGAAAAAGAGAAGCATCCTTAAATCAATTAAAATTTTGAAGAAAATAATGCAAATAAGGTACTTAGTAATATACAAAGGTCTTATAAAATTAATTAGCTTTTGAGGGTAGTTTATTACATCCGCTAAAGGGAGAGGAGGGCTTGCTTCCCTCTTGGTTTCTTCTAGTTACAGAAGGACCGAGATTTACGCCAGCACTGTTACGATCTGACACATCTGAGTTTTTAAGATATAATTAATTAATTTTTAAGACCAAAAGATAATTTTCATTTGTGAGAAACACGCCGAGGTCACGAAAGAACGACATGTCAGTGTCCACGCCTTTCCCTGTCCTGAACTAGAACTGCACGCTTCCCCCTGTGAAATGCGCCCCCCTTGCTGGAAAGCATCCTTCAAAGACAGGCTGTTATTGTCTTGGTGAAGCGCGCATCCTTCAGCAGTCCTTGCGAAAGTTGGAAATGAAGTGATTAGAGATAGTCTTGGAGAAGAAAAACAAACAATTATTACGCTGCTACATTAAGTTAAAAATCTCCAGAGTTAGTGGACCGAGTCACTAACTAAATGTCACAGGCAATGACAAGCGAGATCTCATTTTCTGGCTGTCATATTTCAGGGGAGTTGAGAGCTGTGGTTGTCAGTAAATCAGCAACAAAGAAAAATTATGTGTCTCTGCAGTAAGTGGCTGGGAGTGGCTAGACCGTGGCTTCTAGAGAGAGAGAGAGAATCCTAAGTCAATGCGAGTGGTCCTTGGGTAATAGAAAGGGTCAGATTCACCCTCAGGGTGCTTTCCTATTGCATCTGGACCTCTTTCCAAGCTCTTGAGAAACATCCTTTTATCTTCAGCAAAATGAGCATGCTTTAAGTCAAGCACTCAACTGGGAAGCCTTCCAAGCCTTCCCAGGGTTGCTCTGGTCTCTGACACTTGGAGTCTGGTAGCACTGCTGTCTTTGAAAGGTTGCTATCAAATGCTTCCTATTTGGCTGCTCTCTCTCTGCCTTCTTTTCAAACCTCTCTGTGATGTAGCCATCAACACGGTTGCTCTAATACTACAGAAGGCCAGGTGCCTCAACACCACACACACGTTCAAGAATTACCAACCTCTTAGGGTACCAGTGCCTTTTGGCTCATACTCACGGCCACTCAAAATCCAGTCACTTAGTGTTTCCTCGAGTCGAAGTTAAGTTTTAGGCTAGGTTCTGTGGTGTCCCTGCTGGTGCTACTGGAAACCATGGTAGCACTTTAATCCAAGAGATTCTTCCCTTGGGAGAACGGGGATGGCTGATGGCAGCTGCCGGTGGGAGGCCTCAGACGCGAACATTTGTGATTGGTGGGGCTTGCTTCGCATTGGCTCATTGTTGGTTTAAACTTCTTATACTGTTTCTTAAAGCTAATTATCCATGTTAATAAATATGGAGAGCTGATAGGACTTGGGATTTACAATTTCTCTTGGTTTTTTGGAGCTGGGTCATGGCTGCCTGCTGTCTGGGTCACCATGTTCCTGACACCTTCCCAATGCCTCTTGCAAACACTGAGTTTATTCACGTGCTCATTCGGTGAGGAATCCATATATCTAACAGGACCTCGGTCTCAGTCAGAGCCTTCATCTCCTCTCTGGACCCTCATTCTCTGTAGCAGGACTTGAGGATTCTGTAAACCAGACGGACTGTGCCCGCCTCCAGACTGTAATGGGGGTATATCTTGCCTTGAAGCAGAGCTAGGACCATGGGGCACACACATGACTAGCGCCTGACACCAGGGATATGGTGTCCATATGGATAGATAGCCTCAGTACCTCCCCGGAGCAGGGCAGCCCTAGACAGGGCGGGACAGCCCTAGGTGTGGCCCTGCCTGCGTTTGTAGGCAGAGCTGGTTTGTACGCACGCGTCAAAGCAGACGGCTTACTAGACGGATGAGATGCTCAGGAAAGATGAGGAAATTCACTCAGGATGACCAAGCCCGAGGGCTGGTCTGACAGTGCTTCCGAGGGGCTCCCCTTCCTTAACACTGGGCCAACGATTCTATTCTCCTTGGATGAGGTAGAAAGATGCCGATGGCATGGAGACCGACTGTAACCTGTTTTGATTAAGCCATAAAACTTAGTTTAATCCATTCTCGATTCCTCAGGGATGCCTTACTCTCAGACAAAGAGTGGATATCCCAAACAACGTGTCATTAGGTTGAACACCTCGATGCTGAGCTACCAAACACATAAATATTTATACTTTTGGCACAGTAATTAAAGCCACTCTCTTAATATCCTTTAGGGAGGAAAAAATAAGTAACCAAATACTGGAGCTGGTGATATGGATAAGACAGCTCTCAAAACTAGTTCAATGTATAAGACTTGTGCTTGTGATTCCCTAGGAAAGATGCTGGAGGCTCACTGAATCACTTGTTCTTTAACTCAGTAATTTATTTCTTATTTTTGATGACTTAGCTAGAAGTTGAAGAATTTTGCCTTTCTGCTTTTAGCATGTACATGTTTCTCAGAATTTAATATTTGGAGCAGGCTTTTGTGTTATTTAATTTTTGCCCAATGTTACCAACCTAGCTGTATGCCGTGGTGTAAATTCCCACACGAAGCGGTGTATCTGCTCAAGCCCAGGTCAGGGTAAGATGGAGGGGTGCAATCTCTATGGCTGCACCATCCCCCAGCTCCCTGGGCTCCAGACGGTGTTGCTGTGAGAAAATACACCAGCCATGTTTTCCCTATGCCTTTGTTTCTGCTGAACTGACTGCTCACTGCCTGCCAGCTCTGGACCCTCCCATCCTAAGCCAGGCTTGGTCACATCCATCTGGAATCTGTCCTTTTTCACTTTGAAGAAACGGCAGATAAGAGGAAGTTTGCTTTCCTATGCCTGGTAGATTTCTTCTACCTTGTTTTAAGGCATTTTTTTTTTAACTCTCAAAGCATCCTGTCTTGAATTTAATAATTTCCAGTGCCTATGGTGCTTTCGAGGAGTCTGGATGAACACGGGATCTCTCACAGTGCGAGCAATGTGGAGCGGAACGCTCTCAAGAATTAAATGCACTCCCAACACTCTTGGAAGCCTAGCAGAGAGAAGTTGGCCAGAACTGCAGCAAAGAGAAATTTACAAAAGTCACTATCTTTGTGCAACATTTGGGCCTTTACTCCCACAGCTTGGGTTGATTAGAACAAAATTTAATTTGCAATAATCAGCCGGTGGCAAGGAGAGCATGAAATGCTGCTATACTGGATTTTTACTTTGCAGTATATTTCCGTATGAATCGGTTATCTTTTTAATTTATCTTCAGGTTGCAGTATGTATAGCACAGGGAACTTTATTTATTTTTTTTTTAAATCACTCTGTGGGAAAGAGAGGACGTTAGATGTTAACCAAGCAGGCACTTTCTCCTTCCTGGCCACTCGCTCAAGGAGAAGGCATAATTCAAAGTGTTTTATTTCTCCGGGTCAAGTGGTATGCCATGAATTTTGGAGACAAATGGCACCTTGTAGCAAAGCCTCCATCCAGCGCGAGATCTGTCGTGGTCTCTGCTGGCCAAGTCTGTGGAGTCGTCTGACTTGCTTTTGGAAATGGCTGCCCTGCACAAAGGCTGGCTTCTACGGGACCCAAAGAGAACACGATATTTAGTCCAAGTATTAAACCTTAATGCTTTGTTTTTACCCACAGACTGTGATGAGCAGGAGGCCTTTAGAAAGTCCTGGTGTTAGATGCAAACACATATGGAAGGATTAGGGAGTGACAGCCATCAATGACCCGTCTTTGGTTTGTCTCTGGGAGGGGGCATAGTTTCTTAAAGTGGAATTTGGAGTTGATAATTGCTTAAAAATGAAAACGGACAACAGAGATAAGTCCATCTTGGCATCGATGCTAACTGCCTGTGGACTATTAGGTAATCTATTATTTCTTGGTTCTTAGTTACCTTATCTGTAATGCAATCCTAGTTTTAGAATCGAGTCTGTAGGAAGGAGTTGAGGGGCTGAGAGGTTATTGGCCAGTGAGCTTCTGGGACAGAGAGTGAGGGGCCGTGGCTGGGATTTATGCTTCTGGGATTCACCAGACAAAGTCTGGTCAGGTCTTAGGGAAAAATCTATAATGCCAACATCATTCAGTGTTGAGGATATGAGCCCAGGATGGAGATGGCAATCGACATGTTTTCTGGGAAAAGAACTCTCCACTGGGACTTGATAATGAAGAGAAGCAAATGAGAAAATATTATGAATATAGGAGCTGACTTTTAAGTATATGTCTTCGGTGGGTTCTTTTTGAAGCCAAGGAAATAGCTGTAAAGGGAATAATTACTTCTAATTTATCTGTTTCATAAGCTTAGAGCTATGTGAATTGTGTTTTCTCAGCGTGAGAGCCGTCGATCCCATATAGGCTGGTAGGTGTGTTGTTACCTTTTATCAGGAGCTACAATGAAAGCTCATTTTCCATCTT
Organism: Neodon shergylaensis; assembly: GCA_025134845.1. Classification (NCBI taxonomy): domain Eukaryota; kingdom Metazoa; phylum Chordata; class Mammalia; order Rodentia; family Cricetidae; genus Neodon; species Neodon shergylaensis. Next base: position 2,576,219 of record JABTXL010001700.1, read on the forward strand.
GGTTTCCTTATTTCGGTATAAAAACGATGTAGATTTTTTTGTTTGTAAACACAATGAGAACCATTTTCAAAAGGCCTATTTTCCATAATTATAATGTTTTTCTTCATAACAAGCCTGTACCAAAGAGCATGGACACAATTGAACCAGCCCCAGGCTTCTCAGGGAAATTTTAATGACTACATTTGGAATGTACGCCTCAAAAGCCTGGATTAGCGCGGTTGAAAGCTGCACTTTGGAAAACAGTTACTTGTAGAATATCTAGCCTGTTTCTTTCCCTATATAACACAGAAACCAATTTGAGGTTTGTTTATGGTTCCCCACTTACCTCCCTAGAGCATCACACTGATTCTCTCCCATCCCTCGCTGCCCCCCCGCAGTACACACCTCCACAGTACACACCTCCACAGTACACACCTCCACA
>JABTXL010001700.1:2576649-2586866 GCA_025134845.1 Neodon shergylaensis
CCCCTGCAGTACACACCTCCACAGTACACACCTCCACAGAGCTCCCCCTGCTGCCCCCCACAGTACACACTTCCACAGTACACACCTCCACAGTACATACCTCCACAGTACACACCTCCACAGGGTTCATTTGCACCCCCCCAGTACACACCTCCACAGGGTTCCCCTCACTGCCCCCCCACAGTACACACCTTCACAGGGCACCTTTCTTCTCACAGTGAGGTTAACCTGCCCATTGCGGGCTGCGTGGTGCATGAGGTCGATGACATAGCGGTGTGTCTTGCCAGCCACCGGGATCCCATCCACGTAGACAAGCTCGTCCCCTGGGTGTAGGCGGCCATCTCTGTCGGCTGAGCCCATGGCGATGACGGCTCCGATCAAAATCTAGAGAAGCGAGGAGAGAGCGTTCACGTATACAGGGGCATGGACTGGAAAAGCGGATGCAGAGAGGAGGGACAGACGGACGTCCTTCCAGGTACTTGTTCTCATTGTCTACCACTTATGGAAAAATAAGTCCCTGGACTTACTGCTGGTTTCCATAAAGTGTCCCAGAGAGGACTCTTGCTGACTGCCTCGGAGGCTGTCACCCGTAAGGGGAGTTCCCACTCAAAGTACCCTGAGGCTGGTGGCTGTCATACACAGCCTCTGCACTGAGATACTGTGGACTCTGGGTCCTGACTCCAGTTCCTAACCGTGTAGCCTTGAACACAGCTTCTTAAGCTTTTGCAAACCTCGCTTTCTTCACTTACAAAACGGGGTGATAATACGCCTGGTTCATAGGATTTCTGGGAGGAGCCAACGAGATAACGTCTGTGGAGCATTTAACCTTTACATGACATCGTACTGCATCAATGTTGGGGAAGCCACTTGCTGCTCACCATTAAACTTTGACAGAGTCTCCATTTTTTCCCTTGCTGTTTGCTTTGAGACACTGGAGAGGTAATGCAAAAGAAAACGAAACAGTTTTTTTTTCTGACTTGACTCAAATATTGTCAGCTGAACCTTCTCCAAATTCTTGTTTTGTCCATTGAGGGTTTCCTTAGAACACTGTCTTCCTCTGCACACACACACGCACACACACACACACACACACACACACACACAAACACACACACACAAATCCCAGCTCCATGCCCCCTCATACGTTTCTGTGGTGGACACATCGCCACTGTGCCAGAAAGAGAGCGGGTGTGCCTTCTAGAACTCACGGTATCATTATAACACCCCAAACCAGGACCACGATGGAAGGCAGGATATATGGCTTCCAGGAACCCAATGGGATCTCTTGATTTAGTGTCTATAAGCAAGGCCCACCTTTTTTTCTTTCTCAGAGGAAAGAAAATGATACTTAATATTTTAGTTTTGCTGCTTTACCTACAAAAAGTTTCTCCAAGCCATGCACAACAGGTCTTGTTTTTCTTTCGTTGGTGGCTGAACCACGTGGTTCCGGAAGGCAGTGGTTTCACAGCCTAACAATGTTACGGAGGCTTCACTCCAGGCTTCAAACCCTTTAAAGCCATCTTTTGCTCAGAAATCGATTTCTTTTGGGCATGGTAATTTCTTTCAAGTCGCAGATCTGTGGATGCCAATTAGCTCATAGAATAGCCCAGAGCTGACCTGCATCTCTTCAGGCTTGGTACCAGAATGAATGCTCTTGGACTTAGCCCCATGTCGCATGTCTGTGAGCATGGCAGCTGGATCTGAATGTCCAGACTTTCAGGTCTAGACAGCATCACAGTCTGAAGCTTTCCACAGCGTCCCACGCTGCATAAGAATGACCCTTCCTCCAGTATTGCTGTGGTCTTCTATTCCTAGAGGGGACTGGGGTGAGGAACAGCATCGCTTCCATGATGAATTGCTTGCACTGTTCTGCCCAGACGTTCACTTCTGCTATCCCAGGGAAGGCTTTGCACCACCTGCCTTAAGTTACCTGCACAGTCTTATTCTTTCTCTCCGACCTGCTGCACCTACTTGCCGTAGTCTGGAAGCTGGGTACGCTTCTGGCAATCTATTTTCCCTTCTTGTCATGCCAACCTGAATGTTTGAATTTCTTCCTAAAGATATTCCAGTCTGTTTTTCAAAAGGCTCAGCCCACAATGGAATGCTTCAAATGTTTTCTAAGTGCTTTGTGCGAAGGCCAGGTAAAATATGTATTTGTTTCTCCTCTGCCCTGTGAAAGCTCCATTTAGTAGGATTTGCCCAAAGAGAATGCTTCAGCCTTTAGATTTCCTGTATCAGGAGGCAGGAGCGTTTATAACCAGTGATAAAAAAAAACAGGTTATGAACTTTTTGGCTGGCTAATTACCAACTCTGAGGCAAAAGTCTGCTTCTAACCAATGGAAGTTTATAGCGTTACCACAGGGCCTTACACAAACACAGGACAGATAAATTACACACTGAAATTCCTGGTCCCTTCCTGTGCTGGGAAAAATGTAGGGATGGACACATACTATTGATGCTACATTCTCTGTTGCTGTTTGATGCCCCTCATTAACGGGAGATCCCTGAAAAACATTGCTTTCTTGTCACATTGCCCCATAACAGTATCCTCCTTATTTATTCATTTCAACGAGTATTCACTGAGGAGTGCAGAGATACTGTGGAAATGCCAGGAATCCATAGTGATAATAACAACCATCCCCACCTTACAGAGCCACCATTCTTGTGGCACATGAGAGCGTGAAACACAAGCAACCTAAATAAAATGTTAGGAGACGTGTACAATGGGGAAAAGAGCAGGTGTGCGGGGGTGCCAACCACGTGGCCAAGGCCATGTTGTGGTTGGCTAAAGTGGGCATCCTTGAAGAGCTGACACTTTGACAAGGAAGGGCCAAATGGTAACGAAGTGCGCTGAGCACATTTTCCTCATTTTTCTTAATTCTCTGAGAAGTTCATGCCATGTATTTTGATTGTATCCATTCTTCCCCCCAAACCCTTCCCAGATCACCCTCTATTCCCTCCCTATCAAACTTTCCCTTCCTCCCTCCCTCCCTCCCTCCCTCCCTCCCTCCCTCCCTCCCTCCTTCCTTCCTTCCTTTTTTCCTTCCCCTCCCTCCCTCCCTCCTTCCCTCCCTCCCTCCTTTCTTCCTTTTCTCTCTTTAACATCAAGAACAGTTGGTGCTACCAACATATTCTTGGAAGTATACCCTTTATTGGAGTGAGGCCAACCCGTCAGGGGCTACACCCTTAAAGAAACCGACCCCCCATTTCCCAGTAGCTATCAATTGCCAATGTGCTATGGGTGGTACTTTGTTTCTCTCTCCCTTTCTTTGGGCTGAGCTTTTGTCTGGCGTGAGTTTGCGCAGCCCTTATGACGCTGTCCTGTCTGGAAAACACGGTTTCCATGCAGCCATCCGCTTCCTCTGGCTCTTACGGTCTTCTCACCGCCTTTCCTGTAATGACCCCCTACGCCTTAGGAAGAAGGGTGTTATATAGATGTCCCATTTAGAGATGAGTGTTCCCCAGTCTCATCTTCTCTGTAGCTTGACCACTTGTGGGTCTCTGTGTTCATTGACATCTACTACAAAACCAAAACCCAAACCAAAGAAAGACTTTTCCCAGCTGAGAGCTGCCCTAGCCTGTGGGATGATGGAAAGCTGTTGGGGACCAGTTTCATCTATGTCTGTTTAGTAAAGTGACATCTGTAGGTTCTCCTGTAGGTCTACGAACCCGTCTTGCCACAGTCTCTTGGTAACTCCAATAAAAAGGCTTCACGTGTGATTTGTATACTTGCTACATTCCATTATTTCCCTTTTGCTATGTTAGCTGCAGGGACTGAACTCCATGGCTCCCTCTTGTACTGTAACTCTTGCTGCTTCCCAATGCATGGTTATAGAGCATGTCTCAGGACACCTGACCCTCTCAGACAGCTGTTCCCAGAGCACATGTGTTATAGACCATGTCTTAGGACACCTGACCCTTTTAGACAGTTGTCCACTAGGGCGTATAGGTATCACCTGAGAATTTTCAAACTCTTCTAGATTCTACAGAACAGAGATGGGGTATGAGGTTGTGTGCTTTGGGGTAAGATCTCACTATGGAGCCCTGACTTGTTCGAAATTCTCTATGTAGACCAAACTCTGTCCCCGAACTCACAGTGATATGCCTGTCTCTGCCTTCTTCTGTAAAGACGTGGCTACCACACCCTACCAGAGTGTGAGATTTTGAATGTGTAGTAAGCGCCTGAGACACTGAGCATTTTCATTTGGTTCAATGGCCCAGGATCTATGGTCATACCAGTTATATGCCAAGCTGTCCTTGCTTGGCCCATTGCACTGGTCACTTTCCCGGCATCCTGAACCTTGCTAGTCTAGGTTCCCTTATGCATCAAGTCCCATCTTGCTTCTGACCTTGCTGCCCACTGGCCATGCTGGCTGAGAAGCCAGCCTAGGCAATGTAGCCTTCACCTGCCGTTATCCTTCCAGCCTCAACTAACCCTCCAGCCTCAACTCAGATTGACTCTTGAGATTTCTCTTCTCCATGCTCTTGAGGAACATTCTAACACAGCTCTCTTGTTCTGGCCCAAAATGAAAGATTTAGTGGGAAAACAGACAGGAAACTGTGCCCATATGAGAGTTCATGCCCTGGGCCTTTTCAATTGTATTTTCTTTCTACTACCAAGAACTGAGCCCTAAAATCATATACATGTGAGCCACATTAATGGACTCAGCAGGCTGTGTTTATGAATGTGTTTACATAACAATCATAATGAAAAAAGAGGCCACAAACTCGAGAGGGAGTGGGGGCGTGGCAAGGGAGGGAATGGAGGAAAGAAGGGGATGCCAAAATGATATAAATATAATACTCGTATGCTAAATTCTAAGTAAAAAACGATCTCCCCAGAAACAAAATAACTCCACAACCCGACTTCATCGCAAGCTTTGAGGGCGCAGAACAAAAACAGTGCGTGCTGCGGAACAGGAATTTATATTCAAGTGGCTGATCCACCAGGAGGAGGTGAAAAGATAAGGCTGAAAGGAAAACAAGACCACACAAAGCCAAATCATAAATGACCTCTACAGGCCTTTAAATTATTCTGAGCCTCCTGCACGGACTGTCCCAAGTCAGCACAACCCAGCGGATCTGTGCAGTGACACAGTCCCCAAAGCTTCCAAAGAACTCCTGGAGTTTGATCCGCCTCCAGTCTGAGGAACAAGTCTGCCCCGTGTCTGTATTTTGGGAGGTCTGTCGCCACACGGGCCTTGCTCCACTGTGATATTTTCTAGATCTTTTCCATTCTGATGCCTTTTTCATTGCTTTTCAGCTCACGGCAGGAGATCTCATTTTTGTTCCTCTCGGGCAATTTTTCATTTCTTTCTATTTCTATTGTTACTTGTCTGTGAAAAGTAGCTCCCGTTCTCCTTCTCTTTTTTTAAGGAAAAAAAAAAATACCTGGACATTTTGCTTGAACAGGAGCCCCGCTGTTTACTGTTTGTGGAAGCCTAGCTGTCGTGTTCAATATGAACCCCAGGGTGTCGATAGCATTTCATGTAGACGGAGGCGGAGCCCTGCTGGATGTGACCGGTGAGATCTGTGGTTGATGAACACATCGCCTTACCTGCCTCAACCTCTGCGGCCCAGGAGCAGTTAAATGAGGCAGGGGGCTGGGTTTGTATGTTGTTTCCAGGCTCAGCATGGAGGGAAGCAGGAAGGCCGGGCTGAAGGGAGCTCTCGATATTGACACAGTCATTCTCTGAGGTGCGATGTTCTGGTGTGGAAGAGTCACTTTGTAGCCTTGCCTGCATTGGGATGAGCTGGGTTTCTACATTATTGCTGGAGTGTCAGCAGCTGGAAGGTGCAGCAGGAGTATGTTCTCAGCCATTTAAATGAAGGAATAACCGGGGTAGAATATCCGTAATCTGAGGCTTATCATAAATACTTGGTGCCTCGCTGCTAATGCTGCAGGGGAGGAAGGGTTTGGGAATGCCAGGACTGTGTTCAGAAGGGCTGGGAGTGTGGGTGCCGGTTTACAAAACAGGCAGAGGGACACCTGAGCCCAAGTGGGGGCTATGCGCATGCACACTGGATCTTGATTTAGTGTAGAATATGTTCCGTTCTGCTAGTCAGTTTTATTGCTTTTATGTTGGATTAAGTCTAGAGCTTTGGTTCTCAACTTTTTTAATGCTATGACTCTTTACTACGGTTCCTAATGTTGTGGTAACCCCCAACCATAAAATTATTTTGTTGCTACTTCATAACTGTAATTTTACTACAGTTATGAATCATAATATAAATATTGATATCCGCAGGATATCGGATATTTGACCACCAAAGGGGTCTTGACCCATAGATTGAGAACTGCTGCTCTAGAAATCCATCTCCCTTCTCGAGCTAGCCAAGTCTACACATGGTCCATGATTTGGGCAAGCCCGTCTCCCTCTGGAGAAGAGGCTGTCTCAGGGTGATGTTTACTAACTGGGGTGTTGGTGTATCGCCCAGTCATGAGCTTAGGGGTCCAGCAAATACCAAAATCCATACCATGAGACAATTGGAACATGGTTGTTTTGCTTTATGTTCATTTTGTAGCTTAATATTTGTGTATTTATACATAGGAGAAAGGACCTATAGGCTCTGTTGAATTAAAATGACAATCTTGTCAGTGTTTAGGGCAAGTTATCAACCATGATTTGGCCCAGGTTGGAGGCTCCTTTGTTCTAAAGTATTCATCCTCTTAATTTCTTTCAACCCACCTGTTTTGGGTGGCAGCCTCAAAGTTAGTTGAGTAAATGAGTAACAGAAGCATCAAGGGAATTTTAGGAGCTATGGTCATGCTTGGTCTTAACTGGTTCCAGCCGGTTGTCATAATGGAAATGCCATTGGATTTGCTTTTCAAGAGAAAATGGAAATCACATGGGGGGAAAAAAAGTGAATTAGTACTTAACGGTGTAAAAATTTCAAGGGAGCAAGAGCACGCCACACGGCTGCTGGAAGGGCATCTGTGCTTCTAGGAGGAGATCACTCCTGTTTCCTAGAGGCCTCGGTATGAGCTGGAGACCAGCACTCATTCTAAAACACTCCGGTTTGTCTTGAGGCTAAGTATTCTATTCAATTTCTTTTAACTCATGTATGTTGCACCAGGATACGTGTTAGGCTGGAAGACAAAATTCTCATCAAATCTTAGCCCCTGTCTTCAAGAAGCTCATGGAGCTTGATATAGTGGTGGTACCAGAGCCACCGAGGCTCTTGATTCCCTAAGCTGAGGGAAGGCTGTGGACATTCAGGGCAGTTCTCTAGGGGCTCCAGATGGACACAGCTGTCTCACTCTTTTGTTTGTAGTTCTTAAGAAAAACTTGAATGTTCTGGGAGTAAAACATCCTGACAGGAAGACTGGTTAGGATGGCCTTGGCTCTGCTCACCTGCTCCCTACAGACAGAATGTGCTTTAGCCTGGAGAGTCCTGGTTATTTCAGAGTATAAAACCCACAGTGGGGATTTGATGGGGGGCAGTTCTATAGTTGTGAGGCGTGGGCAGTTGAGACTCCATCTATCTTGGAAAACTTCCCCAAGCCAGAGACTAGCACACAGTGAACCTTCATCTTCTATGGTTATCTATAAGTAATCTACCTACTTCATGCGCCCTGTGTGCGCACACACACTGGACTTAGGCAAAACTTGAACTGCATGCTGTGAAACTGTCCCATTAGGGACACATCCACCATGGGGCCTAACATGCAAGACAGTCTTTACTTTGTAGGTTAGCAAGCTCACTTCCGTTGGTGTTAGGAGTCCTGGGGGATTTGGATGGATGACGACTTTAAGCTCAGTCTTCGGTCACTCTGGTAAATGACACAGCTTTCATTTATGGAATAAGAAATGAAAGGAGAAGATGATATCCATGCTTGGGATGAACAGAAATTCTTCCTGACCAACCCAAATGTGCAAACACGGGAGCATGTCTGAACAGTTCTGAAGGAGGCTAAGCCGGACAGTCCTGTGAGGGGCAGGATCCTGGAGGGCTAATCAACACCTTCGTCAACATTTACCCAGATGAAGAAGCTTCTGGGCATCTTACTCATTTGCATATGAGACGAGCTGTTGAGGGGAAGGGCCTGGAGGACTGGTCAGGTAACAAGGGGGGAGGTTGCGACTGTGAAGGGGAGCAGATAAATATGCTGTCCTTAACTGAGTCGCGGGGTAACTGAGTCCCTTCCGGAGGCTGAGGTTCCTTGGGGCCTGTGCTGTCTCAGTATCCTCTCCTGTTCTGAGACACTAAGGGAAAATGGTACCAATCTCTGGCCAGCATGTCTTTCAACTTCCTTGGCAGCTGGAGGCTTAGGACGCGCTGCCTACTTTGTCCCTGGAAATTAGGAACACCATCCCACCCCCAGAGTTTCCTGCAGTAAGTTCTCACATTGCCTGGTGGAGCCACTCTTGTGGGGGCAGAGGAAGCGTCTCCCAGATCTTGTCAGACTCTCATGACTGACTCTGCTTGGACGTCTCCAGAGTGAAGGAGCTCATGCTATCCAGAGGCCATCTACCTGTGCACAGTTTTAACTGTTATAGGTTCCTTTCTTGTCTTAGACTGGTGTTTTCTTCTTTTGGAAATTTCTGCTGATAAATTTTATGTTTCTGTTGGAAAACAATCTACTAATCTGATGCAGATAAGGCTGATGATCATAGATATTGATTTAGAACTCGTTACGGTCCAGGCACCAAGAGGTTTAACTTACATCATCTCTACTCCTTCAAGCCATTCTAGGGTATGGTAATTCTGGCAGAGGAGCAAACTGCAGCTTACAGTTTGGTGTCTCGGATGAGCTAGGATGGGATATATTGACACTCGCCTTTGCTTCCTTGAGCACCGTCTAAGATATATCTCTACAATGAGTGTTTCAGGAGGATATTTTAATATGAGCTCACAAATCTAGGTTCACTATGTTTTCTGTATATCAGTGAGTATTGCTAGTTTATGCTTTCATTCTGAAGTATATCCATATGGCCACAGGTGCATATTAATATAAAAATTACTACGGAATCATTCTCAAATTCTTAGTGTTCTTTCAACTGCCTCTGACTTCATGAAAATATTCTTTTCATAACGTCTTAATTTAGTTTGGCTCAGATTTTTTTTTTAAGCAAAGAATTTGATTTTACTTCTATTTACCCCAGTGTTTTCTACCCATCGTTGTTTTTGTTACAAGGATATATGGTTCTGTGGTTTTTCAGCCTCTTCTTCTGTCATATTTTACGACTGCCTCTTAGAGAATCCCACCTTTCAGAACCATTAACTAATCGAACGTCTCAGGAAGAGCCAGCCCATTCTTAGAGAGAGCAGTGTCATTTCTGGTGGGATTTATAGGGGATAATGGCCGTGGAGATGCTTGAATTTTGTGAGGTAGTGCTAAGAGAACTAGAAGAGAGAGAACAGACCGCAGTCCTCGCTGCCTTCTAAACACTTCCCTCTTGGTACCCTGAATGATGCTCTCCCTAGTATTTATGTACAAAACAGTCATGTGTGGAAACAATGTGGATTCAACTTACAGGCCGTCCTGGTTCATCTCCCCCGAGGATTCTGAAGCCAAATCCAGACTCCATCCTTCGAAGGTGGACATTCAGTTCCTTATAATCCGGGCCTGGCATAAAGGAAATGCCATTGAGTCACGAGTACTGCCTCCTCCCCACCTCCCGAGGACCAGAACACACCGATGAGAAGTTAGTTTTGTGGATGTGATTAATGAGAGCGCTGTTAGTCGATGAAGGGCACAGAGGATAGAAAATACATGGTGGCAAAGAAGTGTGCACCCTAAGTGTACGTAGTCCCGAGGATGGCGGGGAGCATCCAAGGGCTTTGCCAGAGCATCCTCCACAGGTAGAGGGAACATGTGAGGTTTGGAGTGAAAAGAGTTGATGGTTCTATAATGTTTAATCTTCCTGAGAGCTTTTGGATTGCCTTTAAGAGGCTTGTCTGTGACTTTGAGGATGTTTGCTCTGATTACCTCAGAGAGGAGGGAAAGCAGATGGCAAAACCTGCAAGTGTCTGTTTCAGTACTGCCTCGTAGGCTGCTCCCGTCTGTTTAAAGTTTGGTGCGTCCAGTGTCGGCTGCTGCTGCTCTGTGTATGTATGTGCGTGTACATGTGTGTTTATGTGTATGTGTGTGTTTGTGTGCATGTGTGTGTTTGTGTGCATGTGTGTGTGCATGTATATTTCTGTGTATGTGTTTATGTGTATGTTTGTGTTTGTGTGCATGTGTGTGTGCATGTATATGTGTGTATGTGTGT
>JABTXL010001700.1:2586876-2626995 GCA_025134845.1 Neodon shergylaensis
TGTGTTTGTGTGCATGTGTGTGTGCATGTATATGTGTGTATGTGTGTTTATGTGTATGTGTGTGTTTGTTTGTGTATGTGTGTATGTATATATGTGTGTATATGTGTGTGTATATGTGTGTTTATGTGCATGTGTGTGCATGTGTGTGTGTGGTATAATTCATCTTTCTGAGTATACTCCTTTAGTCTTTCCGTAAGGTACAGGCAGAACTCAACCCAAGCCCGAGAAGAATTTCGCCGCCGGGTATTTTAGAATGTGGACTTTATTAAGGACTATTGATTTCATTAACACCTTTAAAGTAAATTAGAGAAGGGATATCCACCTAAAATTGGATCAAAACAAGACTGGACCTTTAAGAGAGATGGAAAACTCTTGAGCCCCATGTATTTCATGTCTAGAGTAAGCTGAAACAATGGAAATGTTTAGACTCTTCAAGGAGAATGTTACAAGCCTCCCTCTGTGCCTTCTTTGGGGGAAGCATGCTAATTTTGGTGGGATTCTGGGCTTTCATGCCCCTCTTGGCATGTAGGAATATTTATTAGGCTATCTTTGGCTTAGGAAATATTTATCAATTTCTGGCTTTAGTGGTTTAAAGGCAGCAGTAGGGGCAGGCATTTGATAAAATTCCTCTTGCTTAAACAGGACAGTTTCAGAAATTGGGATGAGATTTCACAGGAGAATCCCCAAGGGACAAAAGCAAAATCTCACAAACACTGAAGCACTTAGATATAGAATATTAGTTACAGCCAACACGGGCTCACTGAATGATGGCCTAGGAATCTCTCCCGGGCTCGTATGGAAAGGACTGTGCACAGCCTACCGAATACAGCCGCTCTAGGCTCAGCTTTATACTTAACCACCTGATAAATGAAGGGCAAGACTTCTGATGTGTGGGCAAATGGTAGTGTCCTATGCTTTCTTAGGAGAGCTGCCCTGATCCAAAGACGTTACACACGTGTACGCCGTGCAAGGTGCACAGGTATCTGTGTCTGTTATCAAACGCACAGCCAAGGTCTCTCATTCAACGCTAATACACGCTATCATAGAGGAGTGGCCGTCAGACTCCATCGGTCGTCCTGTATAAACTCTACAGTCATTCGTGTTTTAACAGTGAAAAACCTTGGAAGCAGTCAATCATTAGTTAATTTGGTGGTAAAGAAACGATGGAGACTTTGCTCAACATTATATAAGACACGATGGTTTTTAAACCCAGTAAGCCTGCGGGCATCTGGAGGCAGGTCGGACAAGCCTATAAAACCATAGCAGTGTTTTTCCTGGGGATGGAGAAATGCATCGGGTTATGGGAGGTGATAGCTAGTGTCCCGTCACAGCCCAACCTCCACAAGCTGGTTAGGGAGTTCTAGTCATACCAATCTCCTCTCCAGGAACACGGGAGATCACAAATGAAGGTGACGATGTTTTGTATATAAAGAGCCAGAACTTTTGATTTCATTCTCCTCCTTCTTGCTTGACTGGTGCAAGCCCACAGGCGGACAATTGCTCCTTTAGTGATTTGGGTACCTGTGCAGACTTGCCAGAATAGTCCAAAAGGGTTTTATCGGTTGCTACATTTTACTTGGTAAGAGATTTCCCCTATGAGAAACGACCGAAATGATGGCAATGCCCACAGTGGAGTTCAGAGCTGTGTCAAGGCTCATGGAGTCTGGTTTACATCAGAGGGTATTGCTGTTCACACAAAAGTTTTTCATTAAAGAATGACTCAGTTTTTTTTTTAAAGTGGAAAAAATTTCCTAGATTTCATCGGTTAATTTATTTAACTCTGTCAGACAGAGATGTGAACAAGGCAGGCACCCTCCTTTACTTACTGATGTACTTTTTCCTGACAATCCTAAGCCCATGACTTCAAAAATAACTGTGTGTGTTTGCACACTACTGCCTGCAGAGGCCCAGACATGGCGCCGTAGCCCCAGAGCTAGGGTTACAGACTGAGCCACCTGATGCCGGTGCTGGGAATAATGCCCAGGCCTCTTGGACTGCAAGCATCTTAGCTGCTGAGGCATCGCTTGTCCCCCTGAGCTCTGACTATTGGGCTCATCTGCTGTGTCTTCAGACACAGGGTAGGGGGTCCCAATCGTACCACTGCTCACCCTTCTAGGTTCTTCTAGGCAGATATGAAAACACGGCACCCAAGTAAGAGAGAGACAGAGAAGGGTCGCCAGAGACATGTGCCGGCAGATGTGACTTTGTTAATTTTGAGCCTAGAGGCTGCAGGGCCTAAAAGCTTTAGAGACACAATTAGTTGGAAAATAGTATAAATGATAGATTGTCTTAAGTGGTGTGTGTGTGTTTTTTTTTAATATGAGCTTTTAGAAACATAATTTTCTTTTGTTTTCTTTTTGTTCCTTTCTGAGTCCTTACAAAGTAACTAAGATTATATGCACAAAGATAGGATGTATTGTTCTTTTCCTTCTCACTCTGCTAGGAAAGAGCTGGTGTTTTCAGGACCTCACCTTGGCTGCTTTCCTGACCCGATGACAGCCTCAATTACTGTATCATGTTTTATCTTTCCCCTTATTAATATAAGTAATCTAGGGGCAAACACTTCCTCCTTTACCACTGTAGTTAATCATCCGCACCCTCCAGCATGTCTAGATGGAAACCGTGCACACGGAGCTTGTTAGATAAGGGGTGGGCAGATACCGGGTCTGTCCTGCGTCATCTAGAACGTCACTCAGCCATGCCCCCGACAGCCTTCTCCTTCCTGCCTCCTAACTGATTTTCTTTTTTTCCCTTGGCCTCAGTGACTAGCCACGGCCAGTGCTGTGTCTCCTTAGAAGCTGGGTCCCGGGAGACGCAGGCATTAAGAAACAAAGCGTTTCCTGACATTCTTCTCTCATGGGATCCTCTATGACCTTTGGGGCAAGCTAGTGAGAGGGATTGAATGGACAAGCCCCAGTCTATCCTGGGCTCACGCCAGTATTAGAAAAGCTTACATTCGAAACATAGCAACCGCATCCAGGGGTGGGTGCAAGCTTTAATCCCAGCGCCTGGGAAGCAGAGGCAGGTGGATCACTGTGAGTTCAAGTCACAGGACAGAAATACATAGTGAGACTCTGTCTCCAAAGAAAAAGCAGTAAATGGTTGTTATCAAGACAGCTTCCCTCATAATAAAGGACGGTGGAATTTTAATGGCTGATTCCTGTGTGCATTAAGATCCTGGAAGACTTGACATGCTAGAAGAGCTGATGCCTTTGCAAAGCAGGGTTTTGAACACAGCATTTAGGAGGAAGGCTCCACAGCTGAGCACAACTGATTCATTTTGGGAATGGGTTCAGTCTTCAAAACTGCACAGTACAGCATTTCAATGGATTAATTTGGCAATGGCATGTTATTAAATGTCAATTAAACTTCGGTAGTTGAATTCCTTTTATGTGCTAATTAAAACAAAAGTAGTATGGCCTATCACAGTTGGCAAAAAGATCCTCTGTTTATTTATTTTTCTCTATTGAAAAGAGTGTTGCTGTGTTTGACTTTCTCTTGGAGAGAGATCTAGGGGAGAATGAGGAAGGAATGAGGTCTTGATGAAGGTCATTAAATCTGGGTTTTCAGGCACTCTAGATGCTGAATGAGTTAAAGAAGAATTGGTTGGTTTTGATCACTGGAATTGAACATTACTGGACAAGAAGCTGATTTACTTGGCTCTGAAAGAATCTCTCTTCTTCACCTTCCTGTTTATTGTGCTGATGAGATGACAGCAGCCCAGCATGCTGGGCCATGGTAGAAGCCTGTCTGGTTTTCTTCGGTAGCCTGCAGACAACTCGGATTTCTCCAATATTGCCTTCTCCCTATCATATCTGCTCTATCTCAGGGATTTCGTCTTTGCCCCATCTGACTTCACTCTTGGCCAGGCTGGTTTGCTCTCTGATTACTGCGTTCCTTCCTTCCTTTCTTTTCTCTCCCCCCCCTCCCCTCCCCTCCCCTCCTCTCCTCTTCTCTCCTCTCTCCCTCCCGTCTCCTCTCCCCTCTCCTCCCTTCCTTTCTCCCCTCCCCTCCCCTGTCCTCTCCTCTCCTCTTCTCTTTTCCTTTCTTCCCCTCCCTCTCTCTTTCCCATTCCTTCCTTTCCTCTCTGCCTCTCTCTCTTTGTTGAGATAGGGCCTTTTGACAGGTTCCGGCTGTCCTTGAATTAACTACGGAGACTAGGCTGGCCTCGAACTAACGGAGACCTGCCTGTCTCTGCTTCCCAGGTGATAAGATTAAAGCTATGGGCCACCATGTCTGGTTTGATTACTGAAGTCTTTAAGGTCCCTGTAGCACTTTAATAACACACTGAGTAGATCTTTTCCTCTTTTTTCATTTGCTTGACTTCTGTATCTCACTAATACTACTTCTGGTTTGACCTTTACAGTCCTGGAGTCTTAAAAAAATTCTAATGACAAGGTTTTCTTTGCAGGTGGTTTCTGTGGTACTCCTCAGCTGGGTCATTTTGCCTGGCTGTTCTACATTTGACAATTTGATGAACATGTGTGAAAAATTATCAGAGAGGTGTTTATTGCATGTAATCTTTATGATTTTTTGATAATTTATATGTACACTTGACAAAATATTTGGATTGGTTCTTTCTTGAAAAATTGAGTTGCACATTGGAATAAGGCACTCACACTGAAACTTCCATTTTTTTAATATTTCAAATGTAAAGTGTGGCTTTGTATATATCTCAAGATAACCTAGGCTATTGAACAACCTCTGTTTTCTTCTTTGATTTCTGAATAAAATACATTTAGAGATTGAAGTTTTTTAAGAAATTATGTTTTCTGAGGCTAGTTTAAGTGAGCTTTAGATTTCTACATTAAATCCTGATTTCATCTTTTTTACCCATAATTACTAGGCATAAGACATTCTTAAATATTCCAAGGATTTTACAGCCAGTGTCTCAGTCAGATGAAAGAACAGCCACACTAAAGACTTCAGACCTCACTAGGCAATTACTTTAGACATTATTTGGTTGCTAAGTAGTATCTTCCATGTGTTGTACATACTCAAGAAACAACATGGAAACTTAGAAAATGAAGATCATCAGTGTACGCATTCCCCAAGGGGTGTTGGAGCACCCTGGGATGGAAACAAGGTTGTCATGGAAACACACTAGGGATGTGTGCTGAAGCCCACAAACGTGGGATGGAGTTAGTATAGTACAAAGAGACACTCCTTTCTGCAATGCCTTGAGTTGTCCTGGCTAACCAGTTGTTAAGAGCATTTCGTGAGTAACTGGAGAAGGAAAGAAGGTCTACGACTTTGTTGTCCTCATTCATGTGTACAACGTGATATATTTTAGTTTATTTGCAAATGATAAGTAAAAAAAAACCCAAGTAAAATTATTAAGATATTTCTTAAGTTTTTAAACCAGAAGCTATAATATTGTACCCTAACTCAAAACAGTATCAAAATATAGCATTTTGTAATTGGAATTATTAAAGGAACCAAATAGATATAGGTGTTTAATTAAGTTCAGGATAATTTCAATCTATGTTAGCAAATTCTTTAGTAAGATTTTTTTTGAAATATTTAGCTTTCCTCTTGAGATAGTCTACCTTCTTATTTCCATTTACCTGGTTTAACAAGATCCAATTTAAATAAAATGTAAATTACAGAATTTATTTAATATTGCCAAGCAGCCACTTTTTAAAAAAGTTTAACAAATAATATCAATTTTGATAACATATTTTAACTTAATTATCAAAATACCATCTGTTCTCACTGGCTATGTGTCAACTTGACATAGCTGGAGTCATCAGAGAGGAAGGAGCCTCAGCTGAGGAAATGCCTCCTTGAGATCCAACTGTAAGGCGTTTTCTCAATTAGTGATCAATGGGGGAGGGCCCATTGGTGCCATTCCTGGGCTGCTGGGCCTGAGTTTTATAAGAAGTTGGGCTGAGCAAGCCATAAGGAGCAAGCCAGTAAACAGCTCCTCTCCATGGCCTCTGCATCAGTTCCTGCCTCCAGGATCCTGCCCCGTGTGAGTTCCTGTCCTGACTTTCTTCAATGATGAACTCTGATGTGGAAATGTAAGCTGAATAAAACCCTTTCACCCAAAATTGTTTTTTTGGTCATGGTGTTTCGTTGCAGCAATAGAAACCCTAACTAATACACTATCTTAACATAAGACAATTAAAAGATTTATTCTTGTCCTAAGTCTTTGAAATTCACTGTAGATTTCATACACATTTGATAACATGTCTAAATTTGCATGCTAGTACCTAGTGGCTGCTGTACTAGACAGCACAGATCTATCTAGTCTGATGGTTTTCTTTGACAGTTGGTTCTAAGTGCATCCTTTTAGTAACTTTGTATTGAAGGACATTCACTAATATTTGTCTTTTGTATGTAAGCACCCAGACCCACCATGATGAGGCTTGCCCTCTGCCTTGAACACATGTGATGTAGGTGATGAGGCTTGCCCTCTGCCTTGAACACATGTGATGCAGGTGAATTAATTACCACACTGGGTACTACGCAGTGAAAAGTTGAAACCACTGAGGAGAATGACAGGTTACACAAAGTGGAAGACGTGTGCTCACAGAGCTGTGGACTCTGAATACTTGCCAGAGGAATCCATTCGAAAACTGGTCCTGGGTGGTGGTACTTGTTCTGGATGGGAAAATGGGGAAGTAGAGTTGAAATTTATCGATGGCATTTTAAAATTCATCTTCATGTTCTTTCTGTTTATGCTATAACTCCCCCAACCCAAATCCTATGCTCATGTTTATGTAGTTTTTTTCACCTGTTTCTAAAATCCTTTCAAGTTGACGGACAGAGTCACCTGCCTCTGTGTGAGCGTGTATGATCATGCGTCTCACACAGGCTAAAACAGAACAATATGGATTCTTTTAGCATCATGGAAAAGACCATTTTCAAATTTCATCTTGTTTTCATTTTCACTATAAGAATATATATTTGGAAATATGTCAATTCAGAGCCTGAAGTCTATGCAGTGAGTCCCTAGAACTCATATTATGGTCACTAAGATGAAAAGCGAAAATTACAATCTATGACCAAACAGATTTAACGCCAGTCCAAATATTTTGAGATTTCTGAATATTTGGAGAGCTGAGGTTTTGTCCAAGTAGTTGAGTTGAACTGGTTCATTCTAGCAGCAGAGAGCCTTCATGAGAACTATGATGTGGCTTACAAGATGCCTAACAACATATATTTATTAACATCAACATGAAACATCTTTTTTAAATGCAGGAATGCTCAACTTTTTGCGCTGTGCAAACCCTGGTTCTCTGTATTGGGACTATGTGGAGACAGCCGCTCTCATGGGTTCAAATTTATGGGGGGTAAATATGGACCTCCTCACAGACATGCTTAAGAACTAGAGAGGGTATCTGTGACTATTGAGTATATAGAAAACGACATCACCAAACTGTCCCTTGAGTTTTATTCTGCTTTCTCAAGCTACTGCACTACAGAGGGAGGGAGAGACAGACTGCAAGGCTGAGTGAAGACTTGAAAGTGTGTCACTGGGAAGATGCAAGATGAGCCCATGACACTAAGAGGCGCACATCACTTATTCTGGGCTTTATCCCAGGGAACCCTTCGAGATAATTTTTAGGACAAAATCACATGAAAATACCCCTTTGTTTTTAAGTTCATGGCGATGAAAACTCACTATCCAATTATCTGCTGTCTTTACTTTTACTGTGGGAACACTGCCCTCCATTCTCGCCACAATTCCCTTCCTGCCCTCTCCTTCCCTCCTTTTTGCCTCCCTTCTTTCCTTTCTTCTTCCACACAAGGAAGAATGTGCAGGTTGACTTCAGACTCAGGATTTTCCTGCTTCCGTGCTTCAAGTGCTGACCTTAGGTGTGTATGCTGTCACTCTCTGTTCACAATGGTAGATTATTTCCTGTGATCTTCAAATATTCTTCGTCTTCCTTTATAGTTCTATCCATAGATACATTCTCAAACCATGTGATTGGGTTTAATCTGAGATTGCAGAGGTCATATATATGCAAACCCCTTGCCAAGAAGTGCTCAAGAAAATAAGAATTATGTTAGGCTGAGTTGTTGAGATCCATCTGAGAGTGGCAGAATATTTTTGCCTTTATGAAAACGTAATATAGCTAATCATATTATCAAAAATTAAAAGTTACAAAATCCTTCTAGGGCATAATGCATACTGTTGATAAAATAATTGTAAGCTTTTCTTGCAAGCATCCTCCTCCTTATGTTTAATATGTAAGTCAGTTTTAAGTTGGGATTCATGTTAGAACATTATTATTACGGTTATGTAAATGATTATGTAGGTATGATGTATAATCATACAAATGATTATTATAGAAGGGTCAACTTAGGACTATTCAAGTAGACTGAAAAGAATGTATCACAGAACATCTCAATGTTAAGCTGCCATCATTTTATGATAGAGTACTATCACATGGAGCTCTAGAAATACTAGTGTTTTATTAACAATTTTTTTTTAAAAAATATTGCAATGAGAGTCTATTACTCCAATCTGGAGTTCAGTTCATTTTGCACAGTGAGCTAGTTTTGTTCACTGGGACACTGTAAGTGGATTTTTCTCTGCGCTGCCAACTCACCAAAAACAACACAGAGACTTATTCACTATGAAAGCTCTGTCGGCCTTAGCTTAGGCTTGTTCCTCACTAGTTCTTACAATTTAAGTTAACCCATATTTTTTAAATCTATGTTCTTCAATACGGCTTGGTTCCCTTTCCTCTGTACTTCCCATCCTGCTTTCTCTCCATCTGACTGGTGACTCCTCCTTTGTCCTTCCCGGAGCTCTCTGCCCCCATAAGCCCCACCTATCCTCTTCCTGCCTAGCTATTGGCCATTCTGCTCTTTTTTTTAAACCAATCACAGTGACACATCCTCACACAGTGCAAAGGAATATTCCACCACAGGGCACAGAGATCCTGCCTGCCAGGGCAGTTGTGCAAAGGCAAATTAGCTTCCGGCAGAAACGTTCCTTTCTGAGAGCCTTCGTGTTTTCTGTGGCTGCCTAGGACTTTGATTGAGAAATGTCTTGTCGTCATAAAGGTAGACTCATGTCAGGGATGGAAGACCGCATTCTTCTGAACACTTGCATTGGTGTCACATTGACACTTTATGCTCTCCTAATCTCACTAGGACTTACTTGCTATGTAGCAATTAGATTCCATTCACGGAAGCCCTGATGGTCTCATGTTCATTCATAGAAATAGTTCGGGTTACGCTGGGAATCTGTGCTGCCCACACTGACACGGGAGCACGCTCGGGTAAGGAGCCAGTCTTGAGTCTGTTTTCATAGTCTTCTGCCCTTTCATCCTTTACTAATGTCAGAGATGCCAAGTTTTAAATTACTGAATAAAATAAATACATAAGCTGTGGAATTATATCGAATTCCCAAAGCACAGGAGAAATGTGCTGCGGCATATTTATTGTACTGTCTATATTATTAGCTCATATCATGGTGATTTCCAACTCTAAAAGGGAGCTGATAGAAATATAGGTGTTTTCATAGTTTTCTAGAAATTAGATTTCTGAACTAATTAGGGTCTATCGATCAAAAATGGCAAACACAACTTTAATGGATTTATCGACCTCGTTTTCCAAAATGTTACAGAGGCAAAGTGATGATATATTAGAAGCACCAGCAAAAAGACAGTTCCCCCCCCCCCACAGGTCAAATCATAAACATAAATTACACCTAGGATATAGTGATAAAATGGTAGAGAGAATCCACATTTATGTACAGTTGAGAGGATTAAATGATAGCATGCTGTCTTTTCTCTCATGATTCTAATGTCAAGTCACAGGTAAGGGTGTCTGAACAAGAGAGGTGAATTAATGCAGGCTACAGGACACCATCACTGCTCTGGCAGTTCAGGCTAAGCCCCATGTTTAGTTGCAAGCAGACCCCTTTGTGTGCAAGATGTCCTTTCATGATGACTTAAAGTCCTGCCTACATTTGTGGCAGCCAAGCATTTGTCCTTTCCCGTATGCAGCTGGGTCTGCCTGGGTCCTGGACTCTGGCCAGCTCAAGTGGTGGACTCACAGGGGCTTCTGGGCTCCCATTCTTTCTTGTGTGATGTGGCCACCCCAATGTCACTTTCCTGACTCTCTGGGGGTGTGCTCTGGTGGATGGTGTCACTTTCCACTTCCTCTTTCCAGCTGGCTCTGTGATTAGGATGGGAGGCACTGCAAACTCCACCTCCGTTCACTAGGAATAGGGAAGGAGTGGCCAGAAGGCCAACAGTTGGCCTGGGAACAGTGTGAGCTGTGTGAGCATCACACTGAGTAAAGAAGAGTTCAGTAATGAACAGCAAAAAGGAAGGTTAGCAGCCTGGGTGGGAAAACCACGCCTCTCTGCCTTTGATACATTGTAACTCTAGTACAGGTGTGGAAACCACTCTTCCCTGCCTTTGATACATTGTATCTCTATCACCCGTAGAAACTACTCTTCTCTGGCTTTGATACATTGTATCTCTATTACGGTGTGGAAACCACTCTTCTCTGGCTTTGATACATTGTATCTCTATTACAGGCCTGGTGCTGAAAGACACTTTGTATCTCTGTTAGGCTTTTTGACCACCAAGACTGTCCATTGCTACCTTTGCTAGACCCTCTGTGTTACCGTTTCTAATGTCTGGAAGGAATAGTGGACAGTGTGAGCAGTTAGTAGAGAAACCCAAGAGGAACTTCTGTTCTAAAGGGGCCATACCTTTAGATACACCAGCCAGACAGGCCCTTGGCGTATTTGTGACCATACTCTTGAGGGATGTGTTACTGCGAAGGAGCATGGACATGTCGAACCTCTTCAATTGTTATTTATAATAACCAAGGTTCAATGGGAAGAGAAAAAATGTTTGGGTAACTTCAGTAGTCATTCACTTCAGCTTCAAAGCAAGGGGCAGGCAGGGGGGTATTAGGGAGTGTGGAAAGGCAGTGGGGGGGGGTTTAGGGAGTATGGAATTTTCTGCCTTATTCAGTTTTGGCCCTCTCTTCTGCCTCAGTTGTACTGTAGAGCACACTCAGAAAATGCACCCCCTCTCTTTGGGAAGCTTGCCATATTGCCTAGCCTATGATGGCCATCTATTTGCTGCTGTCTCAGAGACAGTCCCTTTCAGTGAAGTGGTTATTGTAATGTTGAATTGGACTTAGCATTCACTAAGAATGTGAATGCATGGTCTGATACTGTGTGGAACCTCCTAACCTTGGTTTTCTCAACTTAAGTTTGCTGTGTTCTAGATCTGAACATATCGACAATTTCTAGGCATTGCAGGGTGGGGGGGGGAGTTTGCTAGAAATTTAATTACCAAAACAAGCTACTGCAGAAGTCACCCAAAGGCTAGTTAGAGATAAAACTTGAAGACACAAAAACTTGATTAGTCAAATAATTATTTGACTAATTAAAAAAAACATTTTTTTTAGTGGATGTTAAAACTTTTTATCCTCAGTATGTATGTTAGCTATACACTTTTCCTAGGCACAATAGCTATTTTTTGAATAGACTGCTTAATAAAAGAAAATTAGATAGTTCACCACTCAAATGAGGATGGTCTAGAGAGTGGCAGGATAATCAAGACCAGGACACCCCTGGAAACACTTGGATGTAGTTGCCCCAGATGGGCTCGTTGGTCACTAGGTCATCAAAAAACCATTTCCCATCATTTCAGAGCCCTGGGTTGGAGCAAGGACACTCTGATGTTAGTACTGTGTTCTGTTAGAGAGTCTTGTCCAGAAATGGTTTCCCTGTGTGTTTCACTAGAATTTTCTAATAAGTAGAGATTATTTCTTGTGAGTTTAGTCTCTTGAGTGTCTACCAGAGTTTCAGACACACTCTGAATGCTCCATGTATTCTTGCTGATTGATGTGGAGCCTTGGGGAGCCACCTCTGGGCGCCATGCCTGGCACTCTTAAATCAAAGACCCCGCCTCCCTGCTGGGTGGGGGAATTTCTTTTCTCTCTCCCTTTTCTGTTGTCACCTCATCTCAGGACATCTCTGGAAGCTCGGTGGTGGCACTGGCTCCTCTCAGGAGCATGCCCTTGCCACGTTGTGTTTCACGTGACTCTACTAGCCTACAGCTGTCTTTGTTTAAAAATCACATTTTCCCAAGAACGCATCTTTAGTGAGATGTCCTGTGCATGCTCATCTCACTGTCAGCTTAATCTAATTAGGAGCCAAATGAGGCACGGCAGCGTTTACATCAGTTGATAAATTTCCATCATTTGCAGGGGGAGTGGGGATTTGAATCCAGACAGTTCCTTCCAACTTTTTACAGAACACACATTCTATAGCTCTGTAGAGCCCCTTGTAAGTGGAGGGGTGTCCTTCTGTTTGGTAACTGCAACCTAGCTCGAGTGTGAATACACCATCGGTGGCTTCTGCCTGGGTTGTAAGGGGGCGGGGGACAACACCAGGGTTCACAGCAAGCCAGGAAAGCATCAAAGGGCTCGCAGATCAGATCGGGGTTCTCACCATACTTTCCCAACTCTCACCAATGCTGTCTTCTCCCAGGAAGCGTCAGCAAGCTCTAAGTCCAAGGCTTGTGCATGTGATTCAAAGGGACATGGATAGAAGTATATGCCATCAAAATTGTGATGTGGTCTTTCTTTTGGGTTTCATATGCTTCCTGGATATTTTGTTCAAAGTCTTGTTTGAAAGTGAGGATTAGGCGGTGGGTTATCAACCACTGGTTAAGTTTTACATCGTATAGCTAAAGCTGCTTGGGGGCCTGAGGTGGAAAGTTGCTGGTTTAGAGCTAACTGGGGCGATTTTGTGAGACTGTCTAAAGAAATAAAAAAGGTATCACTCTAAAAATGTAGGTGAGAGAATAAGATGTTTCTGTACTTGGAAATGGGCAGTATGGAGAGGATCGAAGGCCGTTTGCTTGCTTCAAGAGGCTGGTAGGGCCGAACAAGGAGCTGCCGCGGGAGGAGCCCGTAGGGAGGAGCCACATAGCGGGACAGAAAGCGGCCGGTGCTCATTTGGCTCCTCCACCTTCAGGGATGGAGCTTTCCTTACCTTCACGTGGTTTCTGTGTTTTGCTCATACCCTACTGAGTGTTACATAATAACAGAGAAGAAAGGAAACGTAGGAAAGGAAGTGAGCTTGCCCTCCTTTGGCTTCCTGAGTGACCTTGAAACGTGGGCGCTGACTGGCGCAGGATGCGGGAGCCTGAGCTCTGCGGTGCCCCGGGGCAGGCTCTGGGCGCCGGAATAGGGAGATGTGGCCTCCCTGCCTCAGCAGCAAAAGAATAAAGAGCTCCTAGCAATGGCAAAGAAAGATGGGAGGTTAAGGCGTCTGCTTTGCTCGGGCTGGGAATGCTCCAGGCGAGGAGGAAAAAGGCACTCAACAGAAATGAACGGTGCTGCGGGTGCTAGATATAAAAATCCGGATCCTTTTAGAGTGGGATGAGGGTCATGTACAAGTCCTGTTAGGAAACTGAGGGCATGACTCTCTCAGACAGAAGATGTGGAGCCAATGCGAAGATGCCCTCTGTCCCAAAGCAGGCGGCTTTACCTCCATCTGGGAGCCACACAAGGACAGAAGCAAAGAACCAGCGAAGAAAGCGGCTCATCACAGTCCCTGAAGGCAACCCAAACACGAAGCCCGCCCCGGGCACGGGGTGATACTTTAGTCCTGGAGTGTGTTTCGCCGTCCACGTAGGAACATCTACTGTGTATTCCTCTCTATTTACACTTCTGTTCCTTTCCCCATGAAATTTGTAAGAGCAGGGTATACTGTTCATTTCTGGCGTCTTGTCGCAGCACCGAGAGCAAACACTATTTAAGCACACATGTAGTAAGTGCTGGACTCAGATCTTTGTGGTGTCTTTTCTTCCCTGTAATGTACCCCAAATCTACACCCTTCATTATTCAGCCATAACTGACCCTCTTCTCTGATTTTCCTGCTGTAGATGCTCCAAGTGCACAGCCCTCCTGAGACTTTTCAGTCATTTACCAGGAGAGGGAAGAACGAAACACAGTTACTTGGATGTAACTGATGATTGAAAAGTGTGTGCATGCGCGCAGGCTCATTTTGAAGGCCGCTGTCCTAACTGTTTTATCCACCGAAATTACTTCTACAAGATGTCACAGAGGATGGGGAGAGGTATTATGCTTGCTTTTCCCTTTAGCAGCCGGGTGCGTAATTCTCGGGCCCTGAGCTCATCAAAGGACTGAACGGGTTCAAGATCCTCCGAGGCCACACACAATTTAAAACTCCGATTCATGTTTCAGATGATAAAGTTGGAAAGGATGTATTGGGGGCGGGGGGGGGGGTGGAGCAAGGGAAACCAGATTGTGAAGGGAAGTGCCGGGGACCAAAGTCTTTTAAACTCGACTTGATTTCGCTATCATTGCGCAGAGTCTTAGCACTCAGTGTTGTGTTTTATATACACCCCTGTGATTAAGTTTCCATAGAGGAGGTGACAGTGTCAGAAAGGGACACAACAGATGTACACTTGATATTAAGAGTTCAAATAATCCCGAAGATCTTCCAATAGGAAGGCAGACACACATGCAGGCTTTAAGGCAAGGCAGCTGGGTGCGTTAAATGGCAGCAGGAGATTCAGGCCTGGATGACCGGCACCTGCTTCTCCCTCCTTTGAGGACGAATTGATTCATGACTCTGAATTGGAAAAACTTGCCTGAGATTGCATTCTACTGAAGGCTTGGACTTCTCCAATGACTGCCTTCAAGATTCTACGATGACAAAATGTAAGCTTTAGATTGGGTTATGCGTTCCAGTGTTGCCTTATAGGTCAGGTCAAATGGATTACACCTTCCAAAAATTTGCTCCATTTTATTTTGTGACGTGAACCAAGCCAGCAACTCTGCTCCATCCTTATTTCCTCAGGAGCTTAGGGGCATGCAATTTAAATCCCAAAGATACCTTTAGAAGCAACCAGCTCTTTAAGTCAGCAAGAATAAAGATTGGCTAGATAGGAGGGCGCTAAATTCTGTCACACGTCAATGTGACTATAGCTGATCATAATATATATTTCAAATTGCGTGGGAGACAGGATTTTAAGTGTTCTTATTGTAGTTATCTTTTGTTTGATATGCTAATTATCCTAATTTGATCATCCTACAATGTATACGTGTATGGAAATATCACATCGTACCCCATAAAAATAGAAGCATTGTCAATTAAAATGCAATTATCGAAAAGAAAAGGCAGGTTTTAAGGACCCTTGTAGACCCGCTGTCTTACTTTGGAGATACCTTTGCGCCTCAGAAGGTAAAATCATACCAGATTATTCAGCCCCCATGCGCCCCCTAGGCTGGTGTCGGCCACGGTCAGTGTCCCTTGGATTTACATGGCTGTCACTTACGCCTACTTTCATAAATGGCTCTCGATTTCTCATAGAGCTCATATGGGTCAGGCTTCCGTGGGTCAAAGGCCTCTGTTGAGTCTGGAAAGGAGCTCCTGTGCAGGGCAGGTGGGAAGGGCAGGTTCTGCGGTACGGCCGGAGCAGATAAACTTGTCTGAGGGCTGCCCTGAGTCTCCCACCGGTCCATCGTCTGAAAGGAAAGAAGAGAGAACGCGACTGAGGATGGATTCCGCCTGGCTGTTTCCCCTGCTGCTTTCACAAAAGACTTTCTTACCGTGTGAACTTCTGCCCCCAAGAAGAGTTTGGTACATACGACTCGAAGGAAGAGAATCTATTTCTACGGAACCACGCTAGTGAAAGTGGTGCTTGGGGTGTGAATGTACGCTCTTAACCTTGCTGCATAGTAGCTAGGGATCTACGGCAAACTCCTCATTTCTTTGATGGTTTCCTTTATAAAATATAGAATGTATCCCAATATCATTTATAGATGTATATTCAGGAAGAGGTAACATCTGTTCTTTTTCTGCCGATGGTTCCAATTTATCATACCACCTCCCTAAAACAGAAAATGAAGTAGACTGGACTTGTTTGTTTATCACCTGTGCACATCGTAAGCCCTCCTCACAGCTGAGCATTTTGTCACTTCCTCTAGAGTCTGTACATATAGCTCATCCGGGAGCAACGGACTACATCCTTCTCGGAAATCCCATTCACTGTGGGCGTGGAAATGTGTCCCCTGAAGTGAAGTGCTTCCTAATTGGCCATGCATGGGGACATACATGCAGCTAGAGCTAATATTTGCCATTTAGCGAGAAGGCTCTTGTCATTGGTATTGTTGCCTTTATTCAACTAGTAGCCCTTCCTTCTGCCCCTCTCCTTTGAATCAGCAGGCAGTCCCTATAAAGTATAATGATGGTAGCCTCTTGTCTGCAATTTTGGGCGGGGTCAGAGTACGGCTCTTGGGATCCAGGTCAAATTCCCGTCAGGCTGTGGGTTCTTCTTACTTTACTCTCTCCTTCTCCCCATTACCCTTTCTTGCCCTGAAGCTCTGCAGACCCCTCTCTATTTCTTCTTCTACCGTCCCCCCCTCACTTTACCTGGACACTAGATGCACATAGGCCTCTCCTTTCCTAGAAGAGCTGGCCCAGCCATTGGGGTGATCCTATTCAATGTCACTCCCTGCTCCCAGTATCACTTGCCACTGCAGGCTCCAAATTACAGGTCCCGTATGTGGTATCAGAAAGCATGCTTAGTGAATGGATGAACTCGTAATTAAAATATGGACTCCTAAAAATCTGATGAACTGATATGGATATAAAGCTTTCTATTTTTTTACTTCATTTTCTTGCTCTTGTTTTTATACTGGGTATATTTTGGTCAGGATTCTAACTTGTCTTCCAGTCATCAGTACTCTTAAGGCTGGAAGGGATGTGGGGGACCACATACCCCTGTTCCTCCTAGACATGCCATGGGTCACAGCGGGGGTCCCTCTGGCCCATCCCCCCACCTGGAACTATGGCAGGTGTTCATCTTGAAACTAAACATAGCAAACTTGGGAATAAGTAGGTTACTGACTTTAATTCACTGAGATTGAATTTAAATTGTTTCTGCATGGGATCTGGCCCCAGATTTCATTTAGATGGTTTTTATAGCGAGCAAGGATGAGTTCAGCTGTTTCATATTAAATATAATTTCTAGAAGCACAGAGAGGGTAATTGGCTTGCCTGAGGTCCTACAACAGATCTTGGTCAGAACTAACTTATAGTTCTAGCAGGGCTATTTGTTTAAACCAGACGCTTTAGGGAGGGATCTTGTAAGTATCATAAAAACCGGAGTTAATTTTAATCTCACTGGACCTTTAACTTCTGCTTAGTAAAAGCCCTTAAATGTGCATTTCGGACTCAATGGCGATGTTCATACAGGAAGCTCCACTGGGACTTTTCCTTTTCATACATAATGGTGACTTTGCTATGGCATTCTAGGCCACAATTGTGTCTAAAGGCATCTTTCTTAAATGACCTGTCTACCTGTTTTTAGGTGCCACATGGACACATTCCTGCTATGACTTTCTTAGTTCTGATTCTACATTTAGGATGTGAAAAGCTAAAACGTAAATATGGCAGAAGTATGGTCTGAGAGGGTTAACATACTACATGCCAACACGGGGTTCAAGAAGTGCGTGTTTTCCATCTTCCACTGTGGGTTTCCTTCCAGCCACATGCGATTCACTGCTGTGCATATTCCTCATGTAAAACCCCGGGAGGAACAATGTTTTGGGTGAAATATTGATATTTATAAAACACAACCCTAAAGCTACAGAACCAAGAATGCTTTGGGCATTTTAGGGGCCAGTTTCTGTGGAAGATTGGCGAGTTCTACAATTTCTACAGCACAGAGACTGGGAAATGAGTCAAGAACCCAGCTGATGCTGAGGAAAGCGTTCACAACCTCCTGCACTGACACGCCTCACACCGCGCGTCAGTCTGTCAGCCGTGCTCGAGAAAAGCCCTGTCTGTGGGAAAGCAGACCTCTGGTCTTCTTCCCACGCTGCTCCTAGCCTGCTCCCTCTGAAGAGGCTCCCTGAGATCTCCACCCAAGATGCTACTGAGGAAAGGTTTACCCTGGCTTAGAGGCACCCTGTGCTGAGGCCGGAAGGTCAGTTCTGCCGGCTCCACCTTATGTTCTAAGAGACCTTGCTATCCAGATTCCGTGATACCTTGAATCCGGATCCGGTTCCATTCCCCAGTTCTTACTTGTTGTGCCTGCTGTCTTCTGCTCTTGGGTCTGGGGTCCTTTGCAGCTTATCATACTTGCCAGGCATTTATCCCTCAACTGGGCTTACTGGGACTCTCTGTTTTCTCTCAGTAGTGACCTGACTAGGCTTTGTAGACATCTCACTGGAGTGACAATGGAAATGAAGTTTTTATGTGTGGGAGAAGTTTTGCTGTCTTTTAACTAATGAGTGGTTAATAACTAAGGGAATGGAGAGCGGACACTACGGAGTCTCGGCTCTGACAGAGTGGACAGAGACAACATAGTCTCCACCCAGACACCAAACAGTAAAACAGAGGCGTTCATTTGCTTTACCCCAGTTTCTGATTCTTGGGTGTGCACAGGAATGAGACGGGATTCCCCGCAACAAAACACTATTTCTAGAATGTGTTTCCTTCCCTTTGAGAACATGATAAACACAGCCAGACAAGTCTAAACCTACTCCTGTACTATTTTAGGTGGGGCTGGGCAACGCAGGCATTAGGTTTGATCTTATGTTTGAAACACACTCTTAGATCCTGCCATGCAAAGACAACGAGAACTCATTAGTAGCGTCTTACTTATTAGGTAAAGTCCCCGAGGGCTGCTTGGTTGAGATCTAGCAGGAGGCTAGGTCTCATTGAGCATGCTTCCTCACGCTAAGTCTGCCATCAGTTTTACTTACAAGAAGGTGTCTGAGCCCAGACACTGTGGATACACTGTATTTGTTCCAACGAACCACTTAGCACATTGCATTCATTTGGGAAGTGATTTACCCGTGAAGGGTTTGTGCACTGGAATAGATGTTTGTAATCTTTAGCCCAATGTGTTGAAGTGCTGTTGTAAGCCCTTGGCGTGGGTTAACTTAGAATCCCCACTGTGACAGAGAAATCACTCCCGTTTTACAAATAGAGTCTTTGAGATGCAGAAGCTTTAAGCAGCTTCTTTAAGGTCATAAACCAACCAGGAAAAAGCTCAGCACCTGAGCCCAGGAGGTGTGCTTGAGAGTCTATGTCCTAAACCGCTGGGCCTTACACAATGCTCTCGTGGCCCTTAGTCCAGGGGTTTTGCATAGATACATGGAGAGCATGAAATCAAAGACCTTTATATGTTTACTCAGCCAGCAATCTAGAAGTCCAGGCTGTAGTTCTTGCAAAGATTCACAGGTTCAGGATTAATTGTATGCTGAGTTCTATAAAGTCTTTTTGGGAATTATTGACTATGGGTGTAATTACTATAATGATGGCAAATGCTGTAATTATGCCAAATGACATAATTTACGTGACTGTGGTACATATAAGGAAATCACTAGATTGCAAAATTGTCGCCCCGTGATGAGGCTGCAAGGTTGCTGGTTAAATCAGATAAAGATGTGTCTAACCACAGGGCCCCGATCAGAGCTGGGGATGAAGGGATGACACTATTTAGAAGCGGGGCAAGATAAGTCATATTTCATTTCATGCATTTAAAAATACTTCTTTCAAAATTGCACCCATCACAACGTGATTTACGAAGTTCAAAGCAGCCCGCTCTCCCTCTCTGATGTATTCGGGAGAGCGGATAAGCAGTGTGGTAACTGAGGGTCTACTTTGTGAGGGTTCTGCTTCGCCACTCTACCTGTCCAGTTGTAGGCTTTAGACAGTCTATTAGGGTAGCAAACTATGAGTCACGATAAAAGGAGATCCAGAAAAGCCAACCCAGCTAAGGGGACTTATGCCATTAATACTGGCATAGCTTGGGTGTTGAATGTCCATGTATTAAAGACTTGGCCAAGAACAGCGTGGGAGGTAGTGGGGCTTTGGGAGATGGAGCATGCCAGAGTGTGCTAAGAGGACTGTACACCCCTAATCCTTTTCTCTTCTCTTTTGCTCCCTGACCTGGGATGAAAGGAGCTTTCTCACTATGAGGTGATGCTTACTGCGCATGCTCCGAGCATCAGGGCCAGCCCGTGATAGACAGAGACCTTCCAAACAGAGCCCACACAAGCAGCTCCTCTTCATGGGCGAGTTATTATCTCAGGCATTTTGTTACAGTGATAGAGGGATGGTTAACATGAGTCATAGTTTCAACCTTAGGGCAAGCGAAGACTGACTGCTAAGGTCACTAGCTAACCCAGCTTTGTAAAATCACTAGTGAAAGTCTAACTAGTTTCCTATGTTGTCATAAGATTTTAGCAGGTTTGAAAGAGAAGCAGGAGCAGAGAGGTTAGGTGATAGTAGAGGTTACTAGCATCAGATGAATATTCGAAGCACTATTCTGAGTGATTGCCATGTTTACAATGTAAATCACATGGAATGATACACATACTCATTATCTATATAGAGTTAGGATATATGAATGCATATGCACACATATGTTTATTTCTATAGTCATTAGAATGTAAATAGAAATGGAAATAAATTTCTTGCAGATCATATTTAGTGTGCAGGATAGGCCCTTCAGCACCATAGTATTAGTATTAGTTTTGAAAACTTAATGTCACTACATGACCACATAGTATTTGTGATAGGAAAAACAACAGGTTTTCAAGTGTTTTGTCTCATCATCCTGAATAATGATGGTGTCCATTTCGTAAGTATATTTTAAAAGTGGGTATAATCGTGGAGCTGTAAGGTGAGTGATTCTTGTATTGGGGGACAATGGAAGACAAAAGACGGAAAGTGGATGCAGATGTGCGTCTGTCTTCCTTTGGGAAGGAACGGCCCCCAGCACTAACTGTAAAGCCTTTCACACAGGATATTGTCATCTTTCTTCTGATTCAGCACACCTTACAATTCACATGTAACCTGAGCTCATCATATAGGGTGTGCACATGAAAACAGGTCATATTTAATATTCTGCTCATTGGATTGTAACACAGCTAATGCGGGATTCTAAGACATCAACCCTAAGAAGCAATTTTAGTACACAGGACATTTAAAACCAGGCATAATTGTAGGAAATAAGACGGCTTGTCCTTGTATTTGAGGGCAAGAAAGAACAGGAGAGCACGGAAGGCTTGTTCTTCTGATATCCTGAATCTCAGGGATGGAAGAACATTTTAGGCCACTCAATTCCCTCTTCATTTAAGGGGCTTACATAGTAAATGAAAATAAAGGAAAAAAAAGCATAGGAATTCCAACTTACAGGCTTTGGAGTTTTCCATGGAGAAAAGAAACCTGCAATAAAGAAAACAACATTTGAACTTGGGAAACACGTTCCTGCCACGCACAGACTGCACGATGTTAATCTGATCGTTTTTCATCTCAGGTGAGAGGAGCTCAAGGGAATCATATCAATGAGTTTAAGAACGTCTCTCTTCATTTGGCAGCTGAGAATTCTGCGGTGCCCAAGAGGTGACCGACAATGGCAGAGACCCACTTTAAAAGGTCCAACCCTCAGCCCTTACGGGTTCTTGTCACCCAGCACGAGCAGGAGAGAGGGAGAGAGTAGGTCAAAAGTTAGACTTTTAGAGGTAAATACCCTGGCTTGGAGTAAGAAATAATTCTGTGTTCATGGATCCATTTTATGTACTTTAGAAACAACAAATCTTTGTTATGCCTATCTTCAGAAATAACGACTTCATCTCCACTCACTAAGACTCAGATCTTATTAAATCTTTCATGTTACTGTTCCCCCACTGATACAGGTTTCTATTACCCTCGTGTCCCAACCTAGCGCCTGCCACGCGAAAGCAAGGCAGTGTTTGCTTTGGAAACGAGAATGGAAAGACACTCCGACACATTGGTGCCGGAGCTGACGTGTACGGCCCCTATGATCCAGAACAGAATCTGCCATACAAAGGAAAATTACTTTCTCCTCATATCATATCATCTTTCCCCTTTCAACAATTTTCTGCTCATATTAATATTAGTTGGTGTCTAATAAAATGTCCAGTAAAAATGAAACATTGAGACGATTCCCCACGCCGTGTTTATCGTCTTTAGAGCCAAGACTGCCAAAACGTAAAGAGAAGACAGCCATGACCCATTCAGAGAGAAAACCTGCAGACATTTGGACACAGAACGATCTAGATGTTCAAACAATCTAACACAGGCATGCCAAAATGCTAATTGTCCCCCAGTGCTCCATTGTGATGTACCGATGAGCCCTTCCAAAAGGAAGAGAGGGGACTGTGCAGGCCAGCATGTTTTACGGCTTTCTGTGGGACAGTTGGCCCACTGTTCCCATGTTACCAGTATCCGGGTAGAGTCGACATTTGTCCCGTATGCTCTGTGCCTTTTGTGTCTCCTTTTATATCATGAAACAACGTCAGATTGTTTGGTTATAAGGATATATATATGTAAGGTTAAAAGAACTGAGGATAAAACTGAAAGACAACATACATTTCTTTCCTTGACCACTCTATAAAATGCTGAAGACAACCCTATAACCCTGAGTTTAAAACTGGGGAAAAATCAAAAATCAACCCGCTCACCATTTGCTTTATCTTTGGAGGAATTGCCAATCAGAGTTTTTCTTTTTGAAGAAACGATGTTGTTTACACATTTCTACAATGTCTGAACATTCATATTTCCTCGGCTCCTCTTATGCTCTCTGTCATCAGGATGCTGGGAGATTTGCCAGGGACCAGACGTTCCTCTGACTTTGATGCACAAGCGCTGAAGAATGTTCTCTACTGTGGAGCTATTGTCTCCATATGTCACAATGCTCTTAAAAATTATTCTTTTTCCTGCAGAAACTGTATGATCACCTGAGCCCTCAGCAGCAGTTATGATGGCAGAACTAGGGTCTAAGAGGGGCACAGACTAGGAGACTGATGATAAACCCACCACAGCACCACTGCTTCCCTTTCCTCTTGGGAAGACTTCTCGCCGGGGCAGGACCCATGACTTCTTTACTGTTCTCATTATAGCAGCTTCTGGACTGTGCCTACTGCCGAGAAACCCTGAGTGGCCAAGGCTGCCCTCTCTGATTATTACCAATGAGGAGTTTGGAGATAGGTAAGAGGAAGGTACCAGAACATATTTCTTAGAAGCAAATAATAGACACTTTCTTATATCTCTTTGCCAAATTGTTAATCATGCTACAAACATTTAAATCAATTTGACTAAAAGCATGTATCTCAGATACTCTGCATTTAGCTCTGATTAGGCCAGAGGGTCAACGCTTTTACATGATTAGCCTCCAATCTTCTTCTCAGCTTCATTGATAAACATGGAAATACTATAATAAAGCGGGTCAAAATATCATATATTATAAACATATATAAACTATAATTTCCCGAGGGAACAGCCTCCCTAGGAAACCCTGCAGATTCCAGAGAACATTTAAAGGAAAGCGTCACAAAGAAACAAATAAAACCTTTGAAGTCTTTTCAGAGACATTCGAGTTCTTATCCTGAGGTCTGTTTCTGATTTTGTTTTCTGGTAAGTCACGAACACAAACTTCCAGCGGCTGGGAACCTTATATGTATGGACACAAGGACACACTTGTGCAGGTGTGGATAGCGACTGTATGCAGCGGTTTCTACTGGCACTTTTATTTACAAATTGCTTGTTGCATTTTGTTCTTGCGCGTCACCTCTTCCCCTGGTCTCCTGAAACACAGGCATTTCACCTGGGGCCCTAGCTTCCCCTGTTCTGTGTATTTCACTAGGCTGGATGAGACAGTTGCTTGTGGCCCTCTAACTGCTCAGGGAAACAAGGACAGATACAAACTCCTTTTCCTCAGGCCTTTTAGAGCTAAGACCATTTTATGATAAAACCAAGGCTATAGGAATCGGGCTCTTTTATGCTTTGGTTTCTGGCTTGTAGTTCCTCACTGCGATAGCACATGCAGAATAGAATTGTCTCCAGGGAATCAAGTTTTGTTTGTCTCGTAACATCCATGTAGGTCATTTACTGTCTTTCATGTTCAGCCGCGTACAACTCTGTATACATACAAATTCAAACACATGTCTTCAGTTTTGAGACCACAAAAGCAGAGAGCTTCAAGGAAGCACTCTGAATAAAACACGAGTTGTTACAGATGAGAGACTTTAGATAGAGACAGGATAGGGAAATCTAGATACATTCTCATATAAAGTGCATCAGACACATGCCATTTTAGAGACATATCAAACTCAAATATTATCTATAACTCTGCCTAGAAGTGCGGTAAGATGGGCAGAGAAAAACATGCAAAAAATAGCTTAGGTAAGAAATTCTGTTCATTGAGCATGGCAAGTCAACTAAACAGGACAATGACGTCATACTGAAGTTTAAATTGAATTCATATATGTCAGTTAACCACAGCTTTAAAAAAAACTGAGGCATATGGCTGCTAGATAAGATATAATATGTTTAAATAAATTTAAATTCCCAATAAACAATTTTGCCTAAAAATTATCTAACCCAAGATTCGTACATGAAAACACTTTATGACGTTGAAGCAAGAAATTGAAAAAGACACCAGAAGGCAGAAAGCTCTAGATGCCGATGGACAGGCAGGATTGGTATCATGAAAATGGCCCTCCTGCTGAAAGCACGTACAGATTCAACAAAATTGTCTACATATACCACTGCAATTTTTCTCACAAAATGAAAAAAAAACATTTTAAAAACACAGTGAAAAAAAAAAAAACAACAGCACTTTCCACAAATGGTGCTGGTCAAACTGGATAAGCTACATGAAGAACAGAAGCTGATCCTGTCTTTCGTGCTGCACAAAACTCAACCCTAGAGGGTCAACATGGGACCTGATACTCTTGAACCCACAGATGAAGCTACCCATTGACATTGCCCAAAATACGCCCAGAGGATTAATATCAGTAGGAATAGCCTCTCTTTACCCAGTCCTACAGAAAGCCTCTAGACGAGCCATCCGGTGGCAGCCCTCAAAAGAGACCTCTTTTCATACTCTGTAGTCTTAGTTTTCCTACAAACTCTTGGATTCTTTTCACTCTGTGGGAGCTCGGCTTTTTTTCTTTATGTAATAAATCTCTCTTCTCTTTCTAATAAAGCTCCTTTGTAAACTTGCCAAGAAATTTTTTCTTTGTGTTTGGGGGACAAAATCAGGGGCCATTAACCCAGTGGAAGCTTTGGTGACCATGACAATCAGTGTTCTGGACCCCGAGTTAAGCCTATCTGATGTGAGAAAGTCTTCATCATTCTGAAAAACACCCCCTTCTGTTTCATGAGTACTTCGCTAATCAACATCTCTGAATGAGGAAAGTAATGTTGAAAAGTCTGAGGACATGGGAGAGTCACACAACGTAAGAGGAATGATGGTCATGGGGGTTTTCTGGGGCAAGGAGGTGTGATGGAAGTCCTTCAGTAGCTGGCTCCATCGCTGGTACTTGGCAGTGGGAATTGAGAGCTAATGGGTCTGTGTGGTGGTTTGAAAGCAAAGGGCTCCATAAGCTCACAGGGAGTAGCACTATTAGGAGGTGTGGCCTTGTTGAAGTAGGTGCGTGATGTGGGATGTCCTTCTGCATATCTGTCGCTTTTATTCATTACTGAATAAAGCCGTTTCAGCCATTGACTCAGTAGAGTAAAGCCAGGCAGGAAATCCAAACAGAGATATATAGAAAGAGTAAGCAGAATCAAGGAGACACCATGTAGCTGCCGAAGAAGACAGGCCTTGGGTTTGCTCGACTTGTTACCACTGCTGGTTGAGCAAGTCCCCTAGCCTCATAAAGCCTTAGATTTCTTGTAAATAACAGTGAGGATACTAACGTTGAGAAACAAAATTTCTTACGCTTTGTCAATTTAGATTTCTATTGTTTTGTTTACTGTTTCTGGAGTATTTTTAATTTTTTTCCTACAAAGTAGAGGGCTGTCTTTGTAGCAACTATCTAACCACTTGTTGCCATGATAGATGTGAACTATTTTCTTTCTTAGTTTAAACTTTTCGTTCATGCTACCTTTGAAGTTCTTTCAGGCTGCCATTTGCTATATTGAGTTTATTTAACTGATTGACTGTGTGTATTCTTTCAATCATTGTTTTCATCTTGGTAGCCTTTGCCATTGAATTCCCGCAATTCTGCTGTAGAAACTCATTTTAACCTCTCTTGGCTAGCCTTGTGTTCCGACAGACCATGCCCCCAGTTACACCGATTATGTCACCATTATGCTTTTATGAATTGGTTCTGACTTTGCATTTTCTTCTAACCATTTATGCAAAGGTCGTTCTTACATTGGCCCAACTTAGCTGAGTTTAATGCTTAGCACAGTTTGTGTTACACCCCTGCTTCATCTTCGAATTTCGGGAAGTAGACATCTTCAAATGCTTTTCTCAAAAATAGCATGTTTATCGTGGCAAGCGAAGTGTGGCCTCTCAAATATGCCTGCACTGTAATCCTTAGATCTGTGTGGATGCTAATTTACAAAATAAATTCATCGAAGTCAAGGGCCTTTAGACGGAAAGAGTACCTTATGCTGTCTGACCATTGTATCCCTCAAGAGTGGAAAAGCCTTCTTGGCTGGGAAGGGAAGAAGGCGGATGGCAGAGAACACGAGAGAGGACTCAACTTGCCATCTCTGGCTTTGAAGACAGAGAAATGGCATCACAATCAATGATAAAAGGGGCCTCTAGAAAATGGAAAAAAGGGTTGAGGAAGGATGCTTCTGTGCTGACATCTGGACTCAACATGGTGAGAACTACGATGAGCAGCGTTAACTGTCACCTTGGCGGGGTCGAGAATCAACCGGGACGTGGGTTCCGGGCATGGTTGCGGGGCACGGATGTGATTGCTTGCTAGCTGACGTGGGCAGGGGATCCTGAAGTGCGCATGACAGAGAGAGAGAGCTGAGCGTTAGTGTGTGTTCCGTGTTCTGTGGACGTGAGGTTGGGACCAGCTGCTCCATGCTGCTGCCGCGGGCATTTTATCACAGCAACAGAATAAGACAAGACAAGACCCTTGTTGGATTTCTGATCTAAAGCAGGGTAAGACATGTCTGGTTTTTTTTTAAGCCATCAACTTTACAAGAGTTAACTGCTACACAACAGTAATAGAACATATACAGGGCTGGCCTGCTTTCTAAGCCCCTGTGAATGTTGGTTTCATAATAAATGAAGCATCATATAATTTTCCTTCAGGCCCTGGGAGATTTTCTGTTGTCTTCTAATATTTAGGATGCAGAGGACAAATCTAAATTCATCCAATTTTTTTTACAAGCAACCTTTCATGTTACTTCCTGAATAAATGTGTGTTTCTTTGAAATCCTCTAAATGATGCTATATATCATCATAACATATCTAGCTCTGAATTTGCACTCATTAGTCGTGGAATGTGTGGCAGGTATTCTCTTGCAGCGTCTCTGAAATCTTTCTATTTGAGATGTGGTCCAAGAGTCTGAAGCATCAGTGCCACCTGGGAACTCAGTAGAAAACCAGACTCCGTCTGAAAACGGAGCTCAAATCTTAAATATTCTTGATGAAAAAAATTAGAGTAACGAAAAACAAAGTTTAGAAATTTTGCAGGTACATGGAAACTGAGTGATGTGTTTGAAGAAATCAAAAGACAATGTTCTTGAAAAAATGAAAACAAAAACATAATATACTAAAGCTTTTGGGGATGCAGAAAAAGTTTATGAAGGAAAGGGGTATTTATAGTGATAAACACTTATATCCTCCTGAAACAAGCCAACAAATGAATGGAAAAAAATGATTTTTAATGCTGCATCTTGAGGCGTTAGAGAAGCAAAATCAAACCAGACAAAAAGTAGTGAATGAAAGAGAAGAGACAAAAACCAAAGATTAGAACAGAAGCAAACAACAACAACAACAAAAAACAAGTCAGAAGAGACTAAGTAACAAACACCATCAGAGCAGAGATGAGATTTTTGAAGATTAAAAACAATGAATTTGAGCCTAGACTAAGAAAGAAAAAGGACAGAAGGGAAAATTAGGTAGGATAAAGGAGGCATTATTACTGGTGTCATAGTAACCAACTGCTACCATAGTAACACAGTTACACAGGGATTACTATGAAAATCTATTTGCACAAATTGGAAAACCCAGAAGAAATGGATACATTTCTGGATACTTATGACATACCAAACTTAACTGTTGGAGAAAAACCTAAACTAACCACACACCTGACCAACTGACTGAGCAGATAAATGGATGAACTCCTGAATAGATCATTGACTGGCAGTGATTCTGAACCAGCGATTGAAATGTTTCCCAAAAATGAAACATAAGGCCAGGTGGTTTCACTGCTGAATCTTATCAAACTTTAAAAGATGAACTATGAGCCAATTCTCAAAGCATTGCAAACAACTGAAAGAGAAGAACCCTTCTGGATTCTTCTCTGAGGTTAGCAGTGTTACAGTGTTTCCTCCCCCACAGTGACACATTTCCTCCAACAAGGCCACACCTCCTAATAGTACCACTCCCGATGGTCTCTGTTGGCCGCCAAGCAGGAACACACCTGCCACACACCTGGCCTCAGTAGTGATCCTTACTTGCAGAGGGAGAGTCCTTAGCCCCCTTCTTCTATCCTTAGCTCTAAACCCAGAATCATGTGGCCAAAGCTGCCGAGTTCTGCTGCTTGCTGGGGCTGGAGCATGACGCCTTTGTTCAATGACGTCTCCACACCAACTTTCTGTTTTCGATGGTGTCCTTCACTGCCTAAGCTTGGCTGTCTTGAAACTTGATCTGTAGACCAGGCTGGCCTCAAACTCAGAGATCTTCCAGCCTCCGCCTTCTGAGTACTGGGATTACAGGTGTGCACCGGCACAGCTGGACCTAATCTGTTCTTTAATTGGAATCGTAGCTGGATGGGGGCCTTGTCCTGAGATCACCACTTCCTTTTATCCCATTTCTTAATCTGTTTATCTCCTTGAACACGGGATTTAGCTCTACTCCACTTCTCTGTGCTCCTCTTCCCCTCAGTCTGTACATTCTGTATTTTCACTTGCTCAGCTTGCTCTTTTTCTATTATACATTTTCATCAGAATTAACACTAATATCACACGAGAGCGTCTGCTAGGCTGTTCTGAGATTTTTACTGTCATTGGAATTAATCCAAATCTCTGCCTTTAGCCTCAGGCAGACTCTTCGGACAAGGGCAAAAAGCAGCCACATTCTTCACCAAATTATCACAAGAAAGACCGCTAGGCAACATACTAAAATTTTTCTCTGCTGAACCCTCTTGAGCCAAGCCTCCAAGGTTCAAACGACCCTCAGCGCCTCCTAGCTCCTACGGAGTATGGCCCAGTAAACTCCACTTCAAGCGCTCCAGTGCTTTTCGGATCTAAACTCCCTAAGTCCACATTCCTCCAAATCAAAGCTTGGTCCAGCCTATCACAGCATTACCCCAGCCCTAAGCATCACCTTCTGTTTTAGTTAGAGTTTCTGTTGTTGTGACGAGACACCATGACCATGGCAGCTCTTGAAAAGGACGACTTTTAATTGAGCTGGCTCTCATACAGTTTCAGAGGTTCAGACCTTTACCCTCGCGGCAAGACAGGGTGGCATGCAGGCAGACCTGGTGCTGGAGACGGAGTCCACATCTTGATCCACAAGCATCAGGAGTCTGAAGACCTCAAAGCCCAACCCCTCAGTGGCACACTTGCTCCAACAGGGCCACACCTCCTACTGGTGCCACTCCTGAAAGGCCAGGCATTCACACATGTGAATCTACGGGGGTCCGTACCAATTCAACTTACCACAGCAACCATGAAAGCAATTCCACTCACAACAGCTACACAAGTAATGAAATACCTTAGGGATAAATCAAGAAAGTGAAAGACCTTTCCAATGAATGCTGTGGAATGTTGAAAGAACTTGGAGAAGGCACGGTCAAAAGGGAAAAGTTTCCCCGTCACGAGTTAGAGGAATCAGTGCTGCCAGAATGTCCAGAGCCTTAGAGGACGCTGGCCTTTGGACCCTGCCAGCTTCGCTAAAGCTTGGGGCTTTGGAACACCATAGGAAATGGTGGTGCTCTCAGGGCTCTATGGAGGCCCACTAAGAGAAAGCTACTTTCTGTTGGTCAGAGGAATGGAAATTACCTCTGGCCTGTGGTAGAGACATGGCATTTGCATCTGCTACAAAGATTAGAATACACGATTGGCTTTTCTCTCGAGAGTTAATTCAGCTGGGCCTGTGGATTACCTTCTTGGGAGTCCTGCTCAGGTGATCTACCTGAGACCATGCTGAGGAAATGAGGTACCATACCTATGCTCCCAGAACAACTTCCCCTGTCAGAAGCGTGCGGAGCTTCCGTCACGTAGCAGGGTGGACTCTGCTCAGTTTTCTTCTACCTCTATTCTGTCAGATATTGGTCAGAGCCTAGAAGATGTACTCTCCTATGTACTTTAGGCTTTCTCCTTCCTCCTGTGAAGCAACCCCACCTCCGTACTGCTGCCTGCTGGCCTCTGTTGTTGAACCCGTCTGTTTCCTTAGACCCTAACTCTTGCCATTTCTTTCTTGACTTTCTTACCGACCCTTCTCTGGACAATTTGTGGGCCTTGTTGATTTTTCTCACAATCTCTGAGAAAATTATCCTTAAGATTCGGAGCCCATTTCCAAATTCTTTTGCTAATAGGACTAAGAACCCAAAAGGGAAAACTCCAGTTTCCATGGTGACAATGGCACCCATAAGTGACCTTTCTCCTAGCTAACCAATACCAGGCAAAAGCAACGCAAGGAAGAGCTGATCCTGACTGGCTCACAGTTTGAGAGAGACAGCTCAGCATGACCCAGAAGGCATGCCAGAGGTGTGTGAGGCAGCAGGTCACGGCGTGACTCCAGCCAAGAAGAAGAGAGCGGTGTGCATTGACGCCCATTCACACTCCCCATGTCATTCAGTCGAGCATAAAGTGGGGCTGTCCGCATTTAGAGTGGGTCCTCTCACGTCTGAATCAAACTCTAGAGTCCTCACAGACATGCTGAGAGGTTTGTCTAGACACTGGCAAGTTACCAGGAGTACACCATCAACTGCCACATTAATAAAAAAAAAATCCATAGATCCTATGAAGTTCTCATCAAAAATACTGAAAACCTTTGTCATGAAAACATTAAAAAAAACCTAATATTCATGTAAGAGAGCTGGAAGAGCCAACTTAATCTTGAGCAAAGCATAATAATTCTGATTTCAACACACATGGCAGAGGCACACTTGACAAACGCATGCATGAACATAAAAAAAAACACAAAACAAAGCAATAGAACAGAGATCAAAGAAATAGCTCAAATTTCTGCAAGTAACTGGTTCTAGACAAAGGTGGCAAAATAGACTTCAGAGAAAGGATTGCCTCTTAGGGGACAGTGTTTGAAAACTCGATTTTCATATCCCGAGGCCTGACACTTGACCCACCCCTCACTCCCTACCAGTTACAAACATCAACTCGAAATGGATCAAAGACCAAGAAAGAGGAGAAATACCTGAAGACACCTGCTCCAGGCAGCATTTTGCCCAGACAGGACCCTCACAGCCGTGGAAACGAGAGCAAAAGCTTACCGACGGTATTTTGTCAAGCTCCGCAGATGTGAAGAGCAAATCAAATAATCTCAAGAGCCAAGAGAAAACCCAAGACCCAGGGGAAATAACCTACAGTCTTCTATCTGGCAGAGGGTTAATAATTAGGATAGATAAGGCATTCCAACAATTTAACAATCAAAATGAAATAATCCAATTAGAATGGGCAAATAATCTGAAGAGATACATCCAAAGATGAAACACAAAGGGCAAATAACTGTAAGCAACTCATCAGTCGCCAGGGAACCATATAAAAGCTACGATGAGATATTAGCTCACTCAGAACAGCTTTTAACCACACTACCCTTTGCCCAACAAGGAG
Source organism: Neodon shergylaensis (assembly GCA_025134845.1). Classification (NCBI taxonomy): domain Eukaryota; kingdom Metazoa; phylum Chordata; class Mammalia; order Rodentia; family Cricetidae; genus Neodon; species Neodon shergylaensis. Next base: position 2,618,660 of record JABTXL010001700.1, read on the forward strand.
TCAGCGAGCAAAGAACAAAGGAAACGCTGGCAAGGATGTTGGTGGTGGGAACAGAAGTGAGCAGAGCTATTATGACCCGGGAAGATCTATTATGTGATCCTGTTATTCCAATTCTGGGTATCCATTCAAAAGAGATGAGAGCAGCACCCCACAGGACGCTTGAGGACCTGCTGCTGTGGGCGTGATCACAATACCCGAGAGAGCATTGGCCTGAGCGCTAGTAAGGAAAATGTGGTCGTGAATGTAAGGGAGATGACTCAGCCCTCAGGAGACGTGAAATCCCATCCCCTGCAGCAACATGGATAGCACTGGAAGACATGTTCCATGAGCTAAGCCAGACTCACACAAGTGCTATAACCTCTCAGACATGCAAGCTAAAAGGAAGTTTCTGGGGAAGTAGAATAGCCGAATAGTGAGTAGTAGTGACTCTGAAGGGTACTTGAGTGTGTGTGTGTGTATGTGTCTGTGTGTGTGTGCGTGTGTCTGTGTGTGTTATGTCTGTGTGTGTGTGTCTGTGTGTGCGTGTCTCTGTGTGTGCATGTGTGTGGGTCTCTGTGTGTCTCTCTGTGTGTATCTGTGTGTGTGTGCGTGTGTGTCTGTGTGTGTGTTGGGGGGAGATAAGGGGTAAAAAGGGTGACCCAATTGAGTCAGAGTATACTATAAACACATATTGGAAAATCACCAAATTCCATTAATATATACAATCCCTGCATGTTAAAATATATGAAGAAAGATAGAAAATAAGAAATCCAGAATGTCAGACCAAGACATGACTCAATCTGTAGTTCTAACAAGATCCCTGGGTGATTCAAACGCATGGATTGAAAACACACACTGAAGGATATTCAATTATGTGTCGATTTGATCTTGACTTTTAAATCCGGGTTTCCGACTTCTTTGTCCTTTCGCTTTGCAGCATTAGAAGTTACCCAGAGAGGACCAGGCCTTGCTGTCCCCACCAAAGGCTCACCCTTCCCTGCTTCACGCCTCCTCTGGTACTGACACGCCACCTCCTCCCTGCACCCCCCTATATAAAACATACCACCACTAGGGGACCGTTCTGCTAGTAGGTGCTGTTGGGCCAGAAATGGGGTCTGCTGCTCATCCCTGGGGCCTCTCCCGGGATGTCTGAGCTCTTAATTATCACTGTCCTTTAGGGTTTGTTATTCCTTTCTAAACTTTTTAACTTAACTTCTTAAAGGCATAATTAATATAAATAAAAACGTAACCTCTATTTCTAACATTTATATATCTGCATATTAAAACAACCCTAACTTCTGGAATAAGCAGAAATGATGTCTGTTTGTTCCTAAGCAGACATGGCTTGAGACGCTTCTGCACTTGAGACTGTAATTCTGGAGAGCCCTGGGTTCTGCTCGCTGAGAGGAAGTCCAGAAGTCATCATAGGATTACTCTTGCCATATATTTTCCAATACCCCAAACTCACAACTGGAGGTTAAGAAACGAGTCTGTGGGTTTGTGAGGTAGCCCAGTGAGTAAAGGGATTTGCCACCAATCCTGATTACCTGAGTTCAATCCCTCAGCATCCACTCACTGGTGGGAGGGGAGAGCTTTGAGTTGCCCTCTGACCTTTGCACTTGATTAATGACACACACATGCCTACAAGTAAATAAATGTAATAAAAGGAAACATATGTTTGCGTCATTGGAGGAATTTTTCTGAGATTAATCTCTCCTTGCTCCTTTCCTACATCCCAATAGACCTCCCCAGGTAGGGGGAATGATAGTCAGGTTGGTTTCTCTATGGCATGGACAATTACAGCTGGCCTTTCTGTCCGTGTATCGTCTGGAGAATTCTTACTGATTTCTGCCTGTGAATCACTGTCTTGTACAACGCAGAGGTGAAGGGGGTCTTGAATGCTATAAGCAAACCTTGAGATAAGAACTTGGGTGACCTCAAGAAGAAGAAAATGGAAAACAAGCAGAGTGAAGGAGATGCTGCAGGGACCTCTGAGAAAGGTTGGAATCAGATACCGGGAGGTCAGGGGTCTCCTCTCCTGGCTCGCCTTCCATCCTTGGGTCTTAAAGGCTGCTCTTCTGACTCTGGGTTGTACCTGTCACAGGTGAAGGAAGTCATTATGTTCCACAGAGAGTTTTCACACAGAGAACAAAAGATTAGCGCACCAATAGGGCTTTGTTAGCTGCTAGAGGCACCACCATTGCCTGCGTGTTTGGTGAGCTGAGAAGATTCAAGAAAGACCCAATAGTGCCAGGCACAGGTTCTGTTGAGGGGCAGAGACACACCAGTCCCATGGTAGGAGGAAAGCCTCAAGAAACATCCACTTTCAGTAAGTATTTGGGGGGATGGACGGATGGACAAGAGAGTTATTTGCCATTAAGATGGAGAAGTCAAGTGAGTTCCAAATCTCATGCTGCCTTTGAGCAGCTAGCTGGTAGAAGATCCTGAACAAGCTCGGCAGGAAATGCTATCTTTCCCCGTTAGCAAACCCACCCATGGAAATGGAACGAGAGGGGGCTGGTGTGTGGGTGATGTGTCTGGAAGCCTGCTTTTAAAAGGAGACTTTAAATAAAATTAATAGAAGACCTAAGTGGAACATATCTTTAAAAAGATACAATAAATTCTTCCTTAAATTTGACCTTTTAAGATACACAGCACACAGAGCGTCTGGTTAATGGAGGAAGTCTCTAATTGTTAATCTTACAAGCAGGGCTGGGCTAGAGTTCACAGACACAGCAGTTAAAATGGGCTTTGACTTTGTCACTCTGGTATGCTCTTCTGGTAAACATGCTAATTTTCCTTACCCATATGTAAAAAGTGGAACAGTCACAATATTGACTGCAAGAATAAAGACATCAAAGGCAGGCGGGATAAAACAATGTCTATCCCTGGTCCCAGAACCAACGGCATCGGCAATGGTTAGTGACAACATCAGTGTGGAGGCAAAGGGCAATTCATGGACTATTCCCTAACTGTAGCCATCCTGGGAGGAATAGAGAAATTCTAAGGAGACATTTGTTGCTTTGCTCTAGTTTATTTTCTGCCGTGAGAAGATACCCTGACCAGAAATGGCTTTCTTGAGGAAGGATCTATTTGACTACAATTCCAAGTTACTGGCATCATTTCAGGAGGCCAAGGCTGGTACTCAAAGCACCACCCTTACCATCACGAGCAAAGGGAGAACAAACACAAGCCCATTTGCTTCTCTCTTCACTCATACCGTTCAGGGCTCAGCCCATGAAGTGCTGTTGCCGCAGTCAAGGTGAGTCTTCCCACTTCTCGACAAGACAGACGTGCTCATTGGCCTACCTGATCTGGGCAGTTCTGGATGACTCTGGGTTGTGTCAAGTCGACAGTCAAACTACCGAGCACACCCTCCTTCCAGCTCTCAGACTATTGAGATGATGGGCCCCAAGAAATCAGATTCCCCCAGGCATTTCACACTAGGAGAAGGAATGGTTCTTAAGACCTCAGAATGTTTGGAGACTCTGTGCCTAGCCATGCCGCCTCTCCACCCTTCCTGTCTAGCATCAAGGTAATTCTTCTTACCGCTTACTTCAAGAGGCCCCTCTGTGAAATGGACTCACGCTATCTTTTCTGGTAGAGTTGGCCAGTCTTGCCTGGGTCTCAGTGGTCCCTGGCTGTATCCTACCACAGCATCTGGAATACCCTGGGGCACTTTTCAAGGACCATATCCTGTTTGTCTTTGCATACATAATGCCTATCATACTGACAGGTGTTTGGTCCATGCTTCTAGCATGTGATGGGTCATTGCTGGATGACTCAATACCAGGGCTATTTGTTAAACTGAGAAAGTATTCTCCAGTTTTATATTTTATGTGATTTAAATAAAAGCTCTTTTCGTTGTTATTATCACTAATATATCCTAGTCAAGTTTAATGGAAGGTAAGGACAAAGAAGAGCCAGTTTTTATTTCTGTTTAAGACATATCTGGGTGTTAAGTGACTTAGTTGTGGTGTGAAAGAACAGATCCAGAGCAAACTCGAGCCAATACATGCTTCATCTCGCTCATTGTTACAGAGATGGACATTGGGCAGTTAATGATGTGCCGTGAGGTCACTTTGCTAAGAACGGGAAAATGAAGACACGATCTCTGTTCGGGGCCCTTAGTTAGGAAGCAGCCTTTGCTGAGTTTTGTATTCCAGGCCCTGCTTTGGTTGTTAGTTCAGCACCCATGGTTTGGGCTGGGAAGGGCAGCTTCTAACTGAATGACGTGGATCTTGTTTGCTCCTCCTCCCGTCTCTCTAGGGACACTACACATGCCCTGGGCCGCGTATTCCTCCTTTGGAATACCGTGACACACGGCCCAGGCTCTTCTGTGACCTTCTGAAGTTCATTAATTGCCGAAGTTTTCCACCTTGACCTTGTGACCTCCCATAAAGCTTCCGTTCGCAGTCATGGGCGCCATCAGACTCCATAGGTGCTCTGCTAGGCCTTTGCTGGGCTGCTCTGACCTCCACACGTGGCCCGCCTTTAGCCTCCCGTTCCACCCCATCTTCAGCATCTGAAACCTGAGGGCTCATCACCTCAGACCGACTGACTGAGCTCATGAGATCTCAGAACTCCCAGAGCAGGAAATGAAAAGCATCATTTAGAACGGAAAGGCAGCTGCTTGGATTTTGCGAGGAGCTGAGGGTGGCCAACGTCCTGACCAAGAGATGAAACAAGACAGTGCGTAGATTGGAAGAGAACATTAAAGCAAAGGTCAATTTTCTAATTATAGGATTTAGAGAAATTCACTATGTTCATATTATTAATATTCTGCTTTTCAGAAGACGTAGATAATAGAAGATGATTATAGATGTAAGATACGAATTTAATTAAAAAATAAAAAGTGCAAAGCATAGCTCTTTCAAAAGCCCCAAACCTCAGGCGAGGCTGGGGGTTACGCGAGGCTCTCTGTGTTGTATATGAATGCACTGTATGGTTTTGCACGATCGCATTTGCCTGGAATACGCTGTAGTCCTGGGTGGATCGGTCCACACACCACGTGTTGTACGGCACAGAAAGAGAATCGATGTTGAATTTGTTTTCTGCTCAGCAGTTGTTTCTACTCCTGCATGCTATCAGTATGTTTCCAAGCCTGCCAGCTTCCAGAACTTTCTGGAGAGAAAGAACATAAAAAGCTACAAAGTCACGGTTCCCGAGTTCTTTCTTGTCTGAACCCTTCATACGCCATGTGAGCTCCAGTTCTGTTAAGGCAAGTTCTCCAACCACTTCACAGATGAACTTCTTAAAGATCCAGAGAGATGCAACGTAACTTTCTCCCTAGCACGGTGACACTCTGAACGGCTGAGCTACAGTTTAAAATCTAGTTTCGAATCCAACATTCTTAGCTTTACTTCCTGTTTTAGGTCTCAGTTTTACTTTCTATTGCTTTGATAAAAATACAGCAACAAAAGTGAGTTAGGAGAGGCAGAGTTTATTTGCGTTCACAATTCCATCATGGCAGGGAAGTCACAGCACTGGGCGCTTGAGAGAACTGTACTCAGAAGAAAGCAAGGGATGAGCGCATGCGTTCTTACACTCTGATCTTTTTCCCCCTTTCCAAACAGTCTAGGGCCCAAGCCCGGTGAACAGTGCTACCTAATTTTAGGCTGCATCTTCTTAATGTCATCATGATAATCCCCCACAAGACACGTCCACAGGGCAACCAGACAGTCCCTCAGTGAGTCCCTTCCCAGACTCCAGACGGTGTCAAGTTGTCAACTTCAACTAATTACCACAACCACTATTTCATCTCTGTCTGTGCACCACGTGTGTGCCTGGGGCCTGGAGAGGCCAGAAGAGGGAGACACTTCCCCTGGGACTAGGGTCACAAGTGGTCATGGAATGGCCATGGGGTTGAACCTGGGTACTCGGGAAGAGCAGCCAGTGCTGATAACTGCTGTCCCATCTGTCTGTCCGTCCGTCCGTCCGTCCGTGTCTGTGTGTTTGTGTATGTATCAACGCTCAATATAGTTTAGAAATGACCAGTGTGACCTTCTGAGTGCCACATATCTGGTTGCCAAATAAAACACACAAAGTGTGGCATGCAGCCCTAACTTTGCCATGTGTGCCTCTTCATATGTGGGGGCTGTTTTGCCGCAGGGCGCATCCTGAGATAACAACGCAAGGGAGAAAGAGACTCTCTTAGATTCAGGGGGAATTTATACCCAAGGCGAGGGTATTACCCAAACCACAAGAAAATGCTTACCATTAACCTTGGGTGGAACGTGTTGCCATACAAAGCAAACACCAAAGCCAACCCTTGCCATTTACCCAGGGATGAAGGAGCAGGCGAGTAACACAGCGTGGAAAGGGCCGTGAGGAAACACTAAATTCAACTGCAGCGCAAATATCCTGACCGTTCTGCCAGGAAACCAGGGAGGTGGGAGAGCAGGTGGGCTCCCTCCTCTGACTGCAACCCAGCAGCCTCTGGGTCCGCGGTGCCTCACAAGGCTTCCAGCTCTTGGGATTCTTGAGAGTCTCTTAAGACACTTGAGTTTGAGCACAGGTTTTCCCCTTTTCCCATTGCGTAATTCTTTTTTTTTTATCTTAAAGGAAGATAGAAGATCATGGAAGCTTTCCTGTTTCTTAATCTAGACAATTTTTCTTTCACTTTTGAAAATGCTTTCCACTTGGAAGAATTTTCTGGCCAAGAACCCAGGCTCCCTCACAAACTTAACCCTCGAGTGTGAGGGGCCGTCTAGAGAGTCTCTTTTAGAGAGTCAGCTCTGAGGATTCTGGAAGGAGAAACTATATCCCAAAAGTGCCTTTAAAGTCACACGTAACACGGACAGCAGTCCAGCTTAGACGACAGGTATCCAAAAGTCCCCTTGGCAAAGGAGTTATTTAACAATCAAAGAATAATGAGTGCACTGTAAAATATCAAGTAATTAATAAGCATGCCAAATAATCTAAGATTATTGAAATACTGATAAAAACCCAATCAGGGCTAGTGAGATGGCTCAGTGGGCAGTCACATGCTGGGGAGCTCCGTAGCCCATGTTCAATCCCTGGGACCCACACGATAGAAGAAAAGAACGTATTTCCCAAGGTCGTCTTCTGACCTTTGTGCACACACACAGACATAGACGCGCGCGCACACACACACACACACATACACACAAACACAAACATGCACACACAAGCACACACACTAAAAATTTAAAAGATCTAACAATTTTTAAAATTTCACCGAAACCATTTAGCATTTCTGCTATAAATCTCTATTTTTTGCTGAGATTTATGACCGATATTTTATACCACACCTTCTTTTTCTCCTATTGTCATGAAAACAGAGAGATTCAGAGTGGAAAAGGAAGCAAAAGCCCAGAATAGAAAGTGTGCCTGCTTGAATCTAAAACCCTGAAAGAACTAGAGGAGTGTAAAATGATACTATTACATTTATCACTATTATTAACTCTGCTCTGACGGAAGACACTGCTTCTTCTGGGCACAAAGGCAGAACTGCCCCAGCCTTTTTGACACTTACAAAGACTCAGAACAATGGATTCGCAGAGCAATTGGCCTTCAGAACGCTCTCTCGACATCTCCTGGAGGAAGATCATGGAAAGCCTGGAACTGCCTGCGTCCCAGACAGGCACAGTGGTAACTGTTTCCCTTCTCCATTACCCAGAGCCCACGGATTTCCCTGTGGATGGAGGAGACTCCAGCTTGCATTTTTGTAAATTTTGCAGATTTGCCTCTGCTGGAGGATGGGGTCCAGGAGCAGTGAACAGGGAGGAGGGCGTGAGGGAATCAAAGAAGTGACTATGCATTCCTTGGAAAAGAGAAAGGGACATTTCTACCCACAGGGGTGTGGGACTCACTGGGCATATGGTTGGAAAAGACCTTTGCTTCTCAGGCTTCATAGGCGTTGATATTTTAGACTAACTCATAAATATCTTTGTCATTCTTTCACCATTTTTTTTTGAGGATGGCAGTGTATCAGGAAAAAATAGACACAGATTTCCTGTTTGCCTCATTTCGAGAGTTTGACTTTTCAGAGAAAAAAGCTTCCTGGTGAGAGAGACTTCTGGAAATTCACAGCTAGATCCATCGTCGCCCCCATCAGTCACTTAGGGTACCCGGCATCCCCCGCATGTTCTCAAGTTCTCCCTCTGTTATTCCCAGCAAGATAGCAGACTCCTGAAGTCTGGAAGCTTCCCTTTTCCTTCTCTTCATCCTCCCTTGCTTACCTCTATGCTCAACAAACATTCTAAAGAAAAGAATCTTCTAGCCTGAAAGCTCCCTGCAGGCCCTTTCTGGTTTATTTCATGGAAATCAAGTTCCCAAGCTTCAGAATTCTTCTTCTTCTTCTTCTTCTTCTTCTTCTTCTTCTTCTTCTTCTT
>JABTXL010001700.1:2627005-2653338 GCA_025134845.1 Neodon shergylaensis
TGTATGTGTACAAGTGTATGTGTGCACATGCATACAGAGGTGTGTGTATGTATGTGTGTCTTTAGGTGTTTGTACATTTGCTTGCACTTACATACATGCATATATGTTTTTGGAAGCCAGAGGAAGACCCTAGGGATTGTTCTTTGGTTGCTGTCCACTTTGGGTTTTGAGGCAGGGTCTCTCCCTGTCCCAGAGCTTGCCAAATAGGCTAAGCCTGCTGTCTAGGGAGCCCAGAGATTTTCTGTTTCCACCTCTGCAGCACTGGGGTCATGATCACATGCCACCACTCCCAGGTTCTTTCACGTGGGACCTGGGCTTGAACTCAGGTCCTCACACTCTAAAGGCGAGCGCTGTACTTCCTCGTGTAGTTTCTGCATTGTGTCTATAGCTGCCCTTCACAGTGCTGGTGCATTATTTACGTGTATTCTAAGATGAGACAATGTTTCTAGACTCTATTTGACGAAAGACCAGTTTTCTGAACATGTCAATCCATGAAGAGAGATCGCTTTTGTGTAAAACTTATTAGAAAATTAAAAGAGAAGCCTATGAGCTTTTATTAAAAAATAGATTTAATAGGAATAAAATGCCATAAAAATCCACCATCGTTTCCATGCCAATCTGCATTCCTTAGATCTTTCTGAAGATGGCCGTTGTGGGACTGTCTCCAGTCCACAAACCCGGCTCTGAGTAGCCCTCCTACGCTAAGGTGGAAGTTGTGTGGCAAGGATGTCCTTATATTTGCTGCAGTACAGAGGTCCTGCTTGGCAGGACATTTTGACGGTTTTATCAGAGAACAGCTACAGAAAGCATACAAATGCATGGAAAAAATGCAAAGAGGTGGCAAGAAGTTCTCTCAAAGGAAACTTTGGTCTGATAGGTAAATTAATTGGTTATAGGAAAAAAAATCCCCCAAATCACACAAGGCATCATTGTCCTTAATTCAACTTTGTCCTGGAGTTTTGAGACCAATTTGGAGTCGGGACTGCCCATCTGTGCTCTTCACTTATCGTGTGCTGTTGGCAGCAGATGAGACCTTTCGTAGTTAACTCAGCTACTCTGGCCAAAGTCTAGGGAGTCATTTTCTTTGCCTGCATGGAAGAGTCTCCCACCCCTTGAAATTCTGCTTCCTTTACCCTACAACATAATGACCACAGTCTGTCCCTCAGCAGCTGCTGCTGCAAAATGTAGGGGCGACTCTTTATTATTATTTTATTTATTTTTGCTAGTTAAAATGATTTCTAAGAGAAGTTTGTGGTTTCGCAGATGGTCGCTTCCCTGTGCCCTTCACCATCAGTGGCTGGCATTTTGGGGTGTATCTCCTTTGAGCTACTTCAAGGAAGAGGTCAAATGATGACAGAAAACTCCAGGGCTCCGTGCCTCAGAGAGAAAGATGTTTTGAGGGGCTCCTGTTGTCCCAGAATGAGTCTAGGATTCGGGGAGGGTAATGATGCCACATGCTGCAATGGCCCTGGTGACAGTCTGTCTACAGGGAGAGATCTGGTGGTGACAATGATATCCTGGAGCACACAGGTCCCAGAGCTTCACCAAAGACACATGCTGGGGCGAGCGAGAATGGGTTCCTGGGAATAGTGACAACATCGAGAAGGCTGGCCCTTGCCAGCTGTGGGCTGTGCTGCATGTCCACCAAGTATTTTATCTCAATCACCAGATCTTCTGTAGCCCAGGAGAGCAGCTGTCACCAGCACCTGCTTGTAATACCCTGCAGTCTTTTTCATTATTTATTTACTTGCATAGGAGACAGCCTCGTGCGGCCCAGGCTGACCTAGAACCCATCACAAAGGAAAAGATGATCTTGACTCTCTAACCTTCCTGCCTCCGCCTCCCTCGTGCTGGTAGTACAGGCAGGTACCACCTCCTCTGGCTTGTGCTGAGCTGGGATAGAGGTGGCTTTGTGCACGCCAGGCCAGCACTCTACCAAACAAGCCGCATTCCCAGCTCCTGCCGTATGATCTTGGACTAATGTTCTCTGGGGCCAACAGTTTCCTTAGTCACTCACCTCCAAGTCTAGTGGGATTGCATGAAGTTTATGATTGTGGCTAAAAACAAAGGGAAATAAACAAAGCAAGTTTGCGTGTGTGGCTTTATTCCTTCTAGAGGGTTACAGACACAGGCTTGAGGGGAGAGCTGCCTGCTGGGTGCACAGTGGGAACAGTACTGTTACCAGAACAGGAACTTCCTGGAGATTTTTTCAAAGACTGTGCCAGCTCCGAGTCTTCAGGATATGGGATACCAACCCTGGTGATTAACGGGCCTGGAGAGGTTGTATGGAGTGTGCGGATCTTAGGGCCTGAATTCGGTTTGATTATGGGGGTTGTGAGGCACAGCACCCCTAAAGAGAGACTTAAGACTTTTTTAGGGCTCATGTGTGTTTAAGGGTTCCATCCCTCTGGACAGTTCTGGGGTTTCTATTCTTTTCTTGTGCAGCTGGTAGAAAAAGGGCTATAACAGTATAACTCCCTGAAAATTTATTTGAAAATAAAATTAGGCTTTTTAGATATGCTCTCTTTTGTCTGGGTCTGACTCCACACTGTGGTTGAGCCCGTTCTCCTCACAGTTTGTCAATATTGATAAAGGATCTACAGTTGATTGAAGTATGTCTGGACTCCCGTGTTGGACAGTGCAGGTCCAAGCAGCTGGTGCCTTTCCAGAGACTGCCCACTGTCTCTGCTCACTCCCCAATGCGACCTCCCTATGGGCTCTGCACTTCGTAGAGTCTGAACTGGCTGAAGATTTGTCTCCCCTAAACAGCTTTAAAGCTGTTCATGATGGGACGTTCACCCCCTTCTATACCTTTGACCTGAAGTGCTTGCCCATCTTCCATGGCCCCTTTGGGTAACTAGTTTCTTTTTTGCTACAGAGACTCAGTTTGTAGCCAGAGCTCTCCTTGGTCTCTCTGTCTTCCTCCTCCTGAGCCCCGGGATGACAGATGTTAACATCACACACTGTTCTCAGCTTTAGGGGATCCTTTTCCTAAACTGCTTTCATTTTCTTCTGCAAGACAGGATTTCTAAGTTTGTCCCCTTCCCTCTTTCACTGCTTCTTGGTTATTGCATCTATAACAATCCGTCTTCTTAAGGAAGATACGAGTGAAATAAAAATTTCCTCCTTCCCGGTGTGCGGGAAGTCCGTTCAACCCCTCCCTTCTCTTTCACCTCCCACTTGTCAGGCTGTCTCTCCCATCACCTAGGCCAAAAAAGTTCCACATGAAACTTTATTTTCTGTACAGATTGTGTGTGTGTGTGTGTGCGTGCATGCACGCATGTACACACACGTGTGGGGGTGCACACCGAGACCAGAATTCAATGTCGTTGGTCTCCATCAGTTGAGAAGAAGGCTCATTGAACCTGGAGCTCACTGGCTGGTCAGACTAGCTATCCTCCTGTCTCTGTCTCCTTAGCAATGAGATCGCAGGTATGAATCAACACACTGGACTTTTTATGTGGGTGCAGGCGATCCGAAAGCTAGGAATCTGCACTCTGATCTCTGTTTGCATGGCAGGTGCATCACCTGTGGAGCTGCCTCCCCAGCTTCCCTTCCTCATGCACCAACAGAGTGTTCAGATATCTCTAGGATCCCCTAGTGAGCAGACTCACTGGTCCCTCTAAAGACCTAGGTAAGAGTCTGGCTGTGGTTTCTATGGAGGGACAGCTAGCACATGTTTTATGGCTTTCAGCCTAGATGTTGGGATTGCCTGCTGCGGTGAGAAAGGTTTTCCCACACAGGAAAACTCAAAACAAATGAGCATGACTATGGGCCAATAAAGTTTTATGAACATCGAAACTTGAATTTCATATGATTTTTACATATCACCTTTCTGTGGCTCAGAGCTGCAGAAGGACAGCTGCGAGACTGAATTTGTCTGCTGTGCTGGTTGGCCAATCTCTGATCTAGACTGTGAGAGCCATCTTAGTGAATTCTGGTCCTTATCAGAATGGCTTAGGGTTGGGCAGGGTAGATAACTTGGTTGGTAGAGTGCATGTCTTGCGGGCATGGAGACTTGAGTTCCACCCCCAGAACCCTCAGAAATTAGTTAGATATGGCAGTCCCAGCTGGCAAGATGGTGTAGCAGCCTGCCAGGCAAGTTTGGGGCCACTGATAGACCCTGCCTTTAGAAAAAGGTCCCAGCATCTAAGGAGTGACGCCCGAGTTTGTTGCCTGCTTTACACACACACAGCAGCCAAGACTCCGTCTTTGGAACTTTCTAGATGCAGAAAATGTGAAACTTGGGCTTTCTGCCTGTTCACATTTAAAATACCTCCTTTGCAGGATATTGGTGTACGAGGCAAGTCTTATTTAAATTAAACTCCATAAAAATAAGAGACTTTCATAGAGAGGAAACACACATTGAACACAATGTGTATGAGACGAAAATGTAAATAAGAAATTAACTATGTTTCTATTCCAAATAGCAACGTCTGCAGCTGAGCCACTGGTGCCCACAGGAGATGCAGGAGAAATCGCTTTTATTACGAGCTCACAGTTCCGAAGGGCAGATGCTGCACATTGTACAGCCTCATTTATCCGACACAATGGAGGTAAAACAGCCTCTTCCAGGGAGAAGAAAGGCCATCTGGAAGGCTGTGCCCATGGGGGCCTTTGGCTAACTCAAATCAGTTGAGACGGGAATAGAACTCCAACTGAACAGACAGGCCCGGCAGCTTCTGATCTGCAGCCAGTCACCTGCATCTTGTGAGTTCTCATCAAAGTTTAAAAAAGAGGAGTTGGGGGGGTATAGGGGCGGGGAGCAGCTTGAGAGCCCCTCGTGTTCCAGGGGCTCTGCTCTGACTTCGGTCCCTGGACGAGGTTACTGAGTTTTCACCTGTGCGCTGTGCTGTGGGTACCAGGGAGGACTTTCTTGTTTAATCCTCACAAGAGGTATGCTAAGCAGCCACATTCTCAGCTCAGGAAACCGAGGATCGCAGATCCCAAGGAATATGCTAAGTCTTCACCTAGGGTTAGTGTGGTCTGAGATGTGAACTCAGGGCTCTGCGCCTGAAAATTACGCTATTTAGATGGAATGAAACCAGGTTTTAATAGTTGTGTTTTAATCTGTTTGTTTTGCTGAAGAAGGAACTAGAGACTGAGTTCTGGAATCTGGACAAATCCATCCAATTTCATCCCACAAAAGCCAGTGCTCCCACGTGGCAGCGTGTTAAGTCAGGAGACACCCATGATCTTGCAGGTCACTGAGCGGGCCTTGAACAGCTCTGGATCACTATGCCCAGGGGGGTTTTGTTACCTTAAACATTAAGGTTTGTTTGGTAGCCCATAAGCCAGATAACCAGTAAGGAGGAACAGTGGCAGAGGGTGCTCTCGAGGGGAACGGAGGTCTTGGCCACTGTGACTCCACTAGGCAGGGCACCTCGAGGCTGGAAGAAGGAGTCAGACAGAAGCCGAGGTTGCAGATGTGGATTTAAAGGACACCCAGTTGCTCATGGTCATGTGATTCCCCCAAAGCTAGGGAGCAGGTGCCCACAAACCATCCTTTGAATGACATATATTTAACTGAGTACATTCTTTGTTGTTGGCGGTCTTCCTTTTCTTTTTCTTCTTTTGTGGCCCTTATTAATTTCTCAAGTTAAAGAGCATCTTCAAGTACGGCTCCAGGGAAAGATACCGGAGCTAATTAGAGGCAATGCTGTGCTAATCTCATCAGCCTGATGAGCTGGGGCAGATGAATTCTCCCTGAGCGGGAGAGCACCGTCGGCGTTACACTCAAGCGACTCCAGACGTTTGGGGAGAAAACAATGCTGCCCTTATGATCTATCAACACCAATTTCAAGTCTAATTACACGTGCAGAACAGCTCTTTCTAAGGCCTGGACTCTTTTAAAAGGGCAGGAATGACAAACACTATTTCTGGTCACTTCCTTTAGGGACACAGTTTCATGTAAAGAAGTCAAATGGTTTAAGTGCTTCACAAGAGGGAGACACACGTATACAGAACATCTCTTGATGTTCGGGTGTGAGCCTTGCTTTTCACAGCTGAACCACCAACAGATAACCCTGAAAACCCACCAATAACTAACATTATACAGACTGAGAGCTTACATGGATGAATATTGATTTGCATGTACATATATGTATATAGCGACAATTGTTGAATAAAGAAGTCGTGGGTTTAAAAGGGCGCAAGGAGTGGTATATGAGAAGGTTTGGAGGAAAAAGGGGAAGGAAAGAAAAAAAAGAAAAAACATTTCTCTCTTTAGTTTTAACAGATATGTAACTGCTTTTATAAGCAACTTTCTCACTATGTATATGGCCCTAAGTTTGTATTTTTCTATCAGTCAGTCTGACATTTGTTCATAAACAGTAATTTCTCAAGGTACTGAGGGAATGCATTTAAATTCTAGGCTCTTAAAGAAAGAGGACAGAAATGTGCTGGTATAGACGGGCGGGGTGGCTTATGCAATTCTTTGTCTCACAACCACAACGACACCAAAACCAAAACCCAGAACCACCGGGAGCACACCATTCTTGTCCCCTGGCGCCAGCTCAGACCCTGGGCATCTTTGGGATCTGACAAGACTCATGTCTTACAAGGTAGGTTAGCAATTGTCTGCAGCAATGCAGTATTCTTGCAACCATGCCAGTGACTGTGCAGACACCTAACCAGAAGAGATAGCGCACCATAAGGGAATGTACTTAGGGCACAATGTCTTCTTTGAAATCCGACAAATTCTGATGGACGACGATGGCTTTACCAATGATATCACCTAGCAAAGTTCAACTTGAAGACTTATGAAGAGTATTTAGAGGACTCTCTGGGAGAGGTGTGTGGTGCAGGAGATACTAAATTATTTCTCTCACTGCTGTCATAGCACGTCTAGAATTTCTGAAATATCCTCTGACTGAGTGTTAAACGTTTAAATACTGCAGAAGGAATGGGGACCCGTGTGATGGAAAGACTGGTGTGGACTAGATCATGAAGGATCTGGATGCGAGAGGAGAGTCTGGTCTTTGTCCTGTAAAGCATAAGGAGGAACACAGAGGTTTACTGAGAGTGGAAATAAAATTATAGAAATAGATAAGCTCTCACTGCAGCCCGGTCAGGCTGGTATAAGACACACATGTCACAAATGCTGTGACCATTTAGTCTTGAAGACCTGACAAAGCAAAGGATTCACTGCAGGAGTCTCTAAAAAAGCAGGAACAGGAAGACAACTATGCACGGGAACAGAAAGTCAAGAGGAGCAATGTGGAGGATGGAGGAATGTTTGATGAACAGCAAGCCACTGTTAGCATCAGAGTAGACTGTTTTAGCAATGAAATGGGTGTGGACAGGAAGCAGCAGGAGGTTGGGAGGTGCCACAGGTAAGGAAGTGTAGATGTTGAATGAAACCTGTTTCTCCAAGAATAAATCTCTGAAGGGAGGCATGGGATAAGGTGGAGAGGTACACACACACACACACACACACACACACACACACACAGATGATCTTTTAGGAGCAAAAATAGAGAACCATCATTTAGAGAGCAACACAGAATCAAGCAAAGTTTCCTGTAGGTTGGGAGAAATTGGGCAACACACAGGCTACAGGCAAGATCATAGAACTATAAAGGTGAAAGAAAGGGCATTATAGGGTGTTTATAGTAAGCAGGATGCTAACAGAGCAGAGAAGCAAGTGATGGGGCAGGTGCCACGTGGGATTTCTAGGTCAAGGTGAAATTAGTGTGAATGAATGGAGGACCTACTGGAAACCAGAGTGGATGCAGGGAGGATGGACTAGTTTCTAAAAAGCAAGGAGGAAGAGAGGAGCCCTACCTGGGATGGTGACATACCAGATTACCTGCATAAAAGCTGATTAACTTAAAATATATTCATGGTCAAGAATATGCTCATTGTATTTAGTGTTTCCTTGTGCCGGCACATAGATTTACATGCCAAGTAGCAAGTGGGATTTAGTAGGCATTCAAATCACTTTAAATCATTGGCATATGTATTTTGGATATTTTTTTAAACATGTGAAAATCTGTATAGGTAAAATGTAATATTCATCCAAAAATTACAGCCATTTAACTGAAACCAGCTCATTTATCCTTTGATCAGTGAATTTTATTTGAAATTTCAAGTGTGCTGCTTCTGAGCAACTTTTCCAAATCTCGCATTAGACGATACTCTGTCACATAAAACTGCTTTTGAAGCAAAATGCATTATAATGCCCATTGCAACTCACCCTCCTGGAAATGTAAAACTGATTTATCTAATGCACTACAAATGCGCCAACGTGGTGAAATAATGTTAATTAGGATGAGAGACAAAATATGATATATTTTCTTTAAATTTTTAGAGCAATTAGTATAACTGTTACTAATGTGGCATAATAACTGCAATTATTTCCATTTGCATTTTTGCTGGGATTTATATTCGTTAAAAGTCCGTGGTTTCGTATTCTGCAATATGCGAAAATGAACATCACTTCATAGTGTTTTATAGCCAGATAATGCAGTAGGTGATTTCCTTTATTTAGCTAACCATCAACCGTCTTACATACATGCACCATGATTCACAGTATTCCCTGAGCCCTCCTGAGCAGACTATCTGGACCTGTCTGGTATGCACACACTCCACTTACATTTCTGTTCTCACAACTAAGCTATGAGCACCCTCGAGGCAGCCTGCCCATTTCGACATGGCTAGCACCTTTCTAAGCTATTGCTTACCATGCTATCCTGGCAGAGAAGTGTGCAATCTTTATTGTCATTTAAAAGCCTTTATATTTGTCTATTATTTAGTTTTGGTTTTCCAAGACAGGGTTTCTCTGTGTAACCAACCCTGACTGACCTGGAATTCACTCTGTAGACCAGGGTGGCCTCGAACTCACAGAGATCCCCCTGCCTCTGCTTCCCAAGTGCTGGTATTAGAGGAGTATGCCACCACTGCCCAGTGATTTAAAAGCCTGGGAGAGTTTGAGATTTACTCAGAACATGTATTATATATTAGTTACTTTGAGATTTGACTTTATAGTACTTCCTTAAAGCATTCACACCGATTCAGGCATTGTGATATACACATTTAAGCCCCGCACTCAGGAGGCAGAGGCAGGTGGATCTCAATGAGTTCCAAGCCAGCCAGTGCCACATAGTGAGACCCTGTCTCAAACAAAACAAAACAAAACCCCCAAACCAACCTGCACTCGAAAGCTGGCCGTACTCCTTGCTGGCCCCTGCAGCAAGAGAGCTGGCCCCAGCGTGCAGGCATAGGAAAAACTTCACTGGCCATGATGGCATGGGCAGAGAAGAGCTGACTTCGCCCATCATCTGAGGCTGGTGACCCCAGCTACCTGGACTGACCATCTCAGCTACCACCCAGACCCACATCCGGGGCTTTGGGTTGGCCCACCCTAACATCTACCCCATCTAAGTCCTGCTGGAGCACACGAAGAGACTGGCTCTGTGGAATGCTACCTGCAGGATCTCCATGAGTCCGGGTATAGCATGAATAATAAACAAGCTTTAATTCAAAACTCCAGATTCAGCGATTCTTTGTTTTATTTTTTTGTTTTGATTTTTTTATTTTTTGCTCTGATTTTTATGATACCTTGTTGTCAACTGGGTTTGAATTTGGTTTATTCTTGTTTTTTTTTTTCTTCAAATTTTTGAGTTGCACCAGTAAAGTTGTTAGAAAACTCTGCATTTTAGATGACACATTGTCTATCTTCAATTTCAGGAGCTGGTATGTAGAGAATGTGAGGGACACGATCAAACTTCCATGGGAATCAGAGGTAGGGATTATCCCGGAACCTTGGGATTCTGAGTCCAGTTAGCTGAGTGTTTCGTTATCAGACCCAGCAAGCCAGTGCACATTTGTCTACGGATAGCATGTGATAAGGTTTACAGCCAGAAAATGACAATGCTTTATCGACAAGGTAAATGGCCTACCTGGTGGGTTTACTTGTAGGATTCATGTGTTATTACCCCACTAGAGGTAAACTGCACAGAGAGAACTTATTTTTTCACTGTCCACACACTGAGAACAAAACCTGGCATGAAGAAAGACAAATAGGCAAAGCCTTTGTAGATGAACCGAGAGAACTCAGTTCTGCCAGGGTTGCTGTAAAAGTTGAGGCACAAGAAAGCCCACAGGAAATAGTTCTGTCCGGTTGTGTTCACTCAACTGCATTGCTTGACTTACACACGTTTCTTCCAGACCATGTTGTGAGTCTTTCCCTTCCTAAAGCCAGGGCAGCAGCAACATCATTTTCAAAGTATGCCCACAGGGCCCTGAGGGAAACAAGGTCAAAAAGGCAAATGCACTGTTCTTTCTGGAAATTACCTATTGTAGATCAGATCTCCACAGAAGAGAGCCATCCTTGCCTTGGCATTGCTGCGACCACACTGATCCCAGCTTGGCCTTGGCATTCCTGCCCACCTGCCCTAGAGCAAGCACACTGCTCTAGGTGAAGAATATGAATCTGTGATGAATACGAATCTTCACTAGTAGTTTCTTCATTTATGATGGCCTCGAACTACCCAGTGGAGTCAAGTGTTAGGACTAAGTTGGTAATTACAGTTGTAACTTATTATTTATATATTGCAATTTCACCTGAAATTACTTCTAATGCCCGTTTCCTTCACGTATACTGAAAACTTGCCAACAAATACACTTTTAAGTAGAAGAAGAAATATTTATTTTATTTTTTTTAGAAGAAGACATATTAACTCTAGTATTTAACTCTTGGAAGGGGCACTGAGAGGGAACATTTTATGTAAAAATTTTTGAATTTTTATGTAAAAATTGCGGATTTGATTTTTTTATATTACTTAAACCTCATGATAAGCATGATTGAAAAGTAACTTGTTCCCAAGAATTTCCTGATAAGCATGGATTTTGTCCCCATCCCTGATAAGGTCTAAGTGAAACGAAGCATGGAATATTAGGACCTGACCACAGAACAGCTTCTTACTTACACGTCAGCTTAGATAGGAATGTTAATTCTTTTTGTCGTAAGAACTTGACCTCACAAAGGTGAAGGGGACAAAAATAAAGGCAGTCCAGGATAATGATAAAGGGAGAAGTATAATTCTTCAAAAATCATAGTATACGAAATATACATTCATGACAGATTGGAACACGGAAGAGGCTTTGGTCCTGAGAGACCAGAAACAAATGAAAAAAAAAAAAACCAGTTTTAACTTTTTCCAACTGGCTTCAATGGTCATATCAATGCAAAAGATGCGATCTTGTCAAAGTGACCCTGTTGTCAAATTCAATTCTAGGTCATCGGTCTTATTTACACTGTACTCGACACAATTTTCTTACCTTTCATCTCACAATAATTTTCTTTGTAAAGCTGTTGGAGGTCTTGTTTCCTCTCATTCACAAGCTATGTTATCTTAACATGTATTGGTTTCTTTCTTGACTTTGAAAAGTGGAGATTGACTCCCAGTGCTGGCGGACCAGGTGTCCTGAACACATCCTTCAGGTAGGGTCCCCAGCCTCACTTTGACCCAGAGAAGAACTAAACAGAGATTTCTCAAAAGAAGAAATTCAAATGACTGAGAGAAACTAAGGACTGCAGGAAAAGGTCAATATCCTTGTTCAGCAGGGAAACATAAATTAAAACTACTTGGAGATTTCATCTTGTCCAGGGCAGAAAGGCTAATTTCCACAAACCAAATGTAAACGGATGCAGTCACTATGGAAACCAGTGTAAGTCGATCTACCATACGACCCTGACACTCCACTCCTCGGCGTGTACCCGAAGGACAACATCCTACTGCAGAGATCCCTGCTCACGATGCCTATTAACTGATAAATCGATAATGAAAACGTGGTACATTTATTTATACAGAGGAACATCATTCAGTTGTTAAGAAAAATAAGATTTTCAGATAAATGCTTGGAACTGGAATGATCATCCTGTTTGAGGAAAACTGAGACCCAGAAAGACAAATGTTGTATGTTTTTTTCTCATACGTGGATGTTAGCTGTGTATCTTCCAGTATGTCTATCTAAGTTGGATTGCCCATAGACGCCAGGAAACCAGTCAAGGGCCGTGGTGGAAGGGAAGATAAGAACACAGTTAAGGTAGAAGAGAGAACTTGGGTGGTGTGAAGTTGGGAATAATGAAGCAGAAAGCCTGGAGTGGGCTGGGAGATGGAGAGCGGGGTAGAAGAGGGAAGATGGGGTGTGGTAACTAACAATAAAACCCCCTCGAAAGGCACATGGATACCAAACACTGTTGAAGCTGCCAGGAATATATACATATATAGATATAAACAGAGTTCAAATGCTATTGCCTGACAACAGGGGTCAAGGACTGTTATCCAGACACCACAGGCTTTCAAATCAAATGCCCAGTTCCAGGCATAGGCTCCTGGAGTCGTTGGTCAGTGGGAGCCACACAGATGCTCCTCAAACTTTTAGGGTTACTGCTGCTGCTGTTGGTTACTCTCTACATCTGGATAGTAAGACGATTATTGAGGAATCCATATTATCAAGTCAGCGAACATGGAGAACTCAAGCTGGTACTCCCCTGGAAGCTTTATTCCTATTGGGTTTCTTTTATGGTGTTGGATGTGCTGTGTCTACTACTGAGGGAGAAAATCACTGGTCCTACCCAGCTGTGAATTCTGCTGACTGCACTAAGGACTAGCTTAGCAAGATAGGCCCACAGGTCCAGGAGTGATGGGCATGTTACATGAGTAACCAACCACGTTATGGCTGGATTTAAAGTTCATTGCCCAAGACAGAATTCATGTTTGGCACCAGTAGTGGGTTCAAGAGCTTGGAACTAGGTAGGCCATAGGCTCTAGAGCTGATATTATTACTGGTCTTTCTGTTAAATTGACATAGTATTAAACTACCCTTAAAGGCTTGTCATTAAACCCGTAGTGTAGTGCCCCCATCAGAGAAAATCCTATTACAGGAGACTGTGATTAACAGAGAGAATAAGAGACGGTGGGGTGCACTGCTTAAATGGAACATCGCAGCCACTCCTCCCAAGGCTCAGGGATCACTGTGGAAGAGATCTCTTCAGAGCTCTGCTCAGTGGATGATACCTCTCAAACACTCTGAATTATCTTTGTAAAAGGGAGAAAACATATTCACGCACAACCACTTATTACTCTTTGTCAGTCTAAGAAAGGAGGACACTGGTCTGTGAGAACCTCTGGGGACACTTCCTTGGGAAAGAAAGAAAACTTTGTTAATCCAATTGATTTCAATTTATGAGAAGTTTAAATATTAAATGGTCTCAGTCTCACTTTAACAGTGTAAGAACGAAAGGCAGGAATGGTTGGACGGCAGCCGTCACCTTGTGTTTGCTTTACTCCAGAGACCAAACAGCAGTCTATGTGGGCTAAGAGTCAAATGATTCCTGATTTCACAGGAGGTTGAACACCAGAAAATGAAGCATTGATGAAGAAATTGATGTTTCTTGTATTGTTGAAATAGAAAAGTGATTAGCAAACCCAATTAAAAATAGCACTCATAATAGACGAGAATACTAGAAGCCCTCGGATAAAGTAGATTTCGCAAAAATAGAGAGCGCTTGATATGATTCTATCAAAACACACTTGGAGACACGAATAAAACAGGTACTTTCATAGGATAACAAACATTTTAAAAACTCAACTCAGGAAAACCAGAAACTCTAGAAGATAAATCATGGTGGGAGAAAGTCAGTCAGTCATAAAAGGTGCCAATTCTTCCTTCAAACAGAACCAAATCAAAGCTTGCTGAGAAACAAAGAACTGAGTAATTTCAAAGGTTCTATCTTCAAAGACTTGGGGCCTTTAGTGCTAGTTCAGCTGCTTCACAGGAAAGACAAGCTGACGCTTTCCAAGGCCAAGAAAAAGAAGATGCCAGATAATCAGCATATGCAAATGTTGATGTAAATTCATATGCAAACACGCAGAATTTAGGGGTACATGATAACCATACTCTATTTAGATTGAATGTAGTTTATCCAGGGAATGAACTCAGGTCATCGGGCTTGGTGGGAAACTCCTTTATAGTGATACTTTACTTATATTTTAATAAATAAAACTTGCCTGAAGATCAGAGGGTAAAAACTAAGTCACTAGAGGCAGTGGGACATACACCATTAACCCCAGCATATGGGAGAGAGAGGCAGATGGATCTCTGTAACTGGACTACACAAGATCGATGCAGAAACAGATCCAGGTGGTGGTGGCTCACACCTTTAATCCTAGTACTCGGGAGTCACATGTCTTTAATCCCAGCACTAGATGGGAAAACAAGGCAGGAGGAGACAGAGGCTCAGGCTCAGGGCTCAGTATGCAGTCGCCCAGCCTTTGTAGAGGTAAGACTTCTTTAGTAGCTTGACTGTTTTGCTTTTCTGGTCTTCAGCTTGAACCCCACTATCTGTCTCTGGGTTTTTATTATTCATCTACACACCTTTGCCCGCTGAGTCATCTAGCCAGCTCTTATCATTTTCTAAAAAGAAAAAAATACAAAAAACCCATTTCAATGAAATACGAATTGAATGTATTTTCTGAAAGTGGCAAAACTGCTCTGGAAGGGAAGCCAGTATTGTGTTTAACAGGATAAGACGTGACTTTATTTCCACTCATGAGGAAAACAGTTTTTCCGTAATCTAAACGACTGGTGTTCTAAAAGGAAAAAGATCCATTTCATTGACTGTAAAGATGAATGAGAGGTATGAGAACCAGGAAGCAGAAGGGGTCCAGCATGATGGACAGCCCCACAATCCGAGCACTTGAGAGGCTCAGGAAGGGATAGAGTGTGTAGGGCCAAAAGAACACCCAACCCCTCAAACAACAGAAAGTGAGGGTATTTGTTATTTGTGTGTGATGTTCATATATGTTCCCAAAGCCTAGGGAACAGAACAAAAAAGATGCAGAAATAAGACGATATATTTGTGAGGGCGCACATAAAATTAACATTCAAGAAAAAAACATAGATTAGGTATCTATGTTCTAGTCATGAAATGGGCTTAATCATTTACTTTATACTTTTCTTTTTCCAACAGAATATCAACACCACAAGAGAGAGATATTATTACTTTATCCTTGAAATCCTCTACAACAAGAAAGAAGAAAGAACAAGAGTTGGCCAGATGGATCAGCAGGTAAAGTCACCTGCTGCCAACAGGAATGATTCCCAAGAGTTCCCCTCTGACATCCACAGGTGTGCATAGTAGGTGCATGCCTTCCAATAAATAGTAAATAAGTACATACATAAATAAGTAAAGAATTGCAAAAATATCTTAGTAAGTAAAATAATAAGGAGAGATAAAAATATCTAACATAGTGGCATTGAAGAGAAGGAACAAATTTTACTATGTGTACCATGGATGTGCGGTGTTGTGCAGGGACAGATGGTAAAGATGCAGAAAAGAATGCACTGAAGAGAAGGAAAGAATTTGTACTATGTGTACCATGGATGTGCAGTGTTGTGCAGGGACAGATGGTAAAGGTGCAGAAAAGAATGGAAGGTGACACTAGCCACTGGCGGGTTTCTGATTTAATGATAAAATGTAAGAAGAAATACTTTCCAGCTCACACATAATGTTTCAACGTGAATTCATTTAAAAAGGGAGCACCTAGGCCATTCTGTAAAACTCCGTGCATGTAAAGGGCTGGCACCATATAAAATTTATCCTGAATAAAATTATTAGAAATTAAAACCAGAAAAATTTCAGAGAATTCAAAATGTTTGAAGAAGAAAAAGAGCAATTCTAATAGAAATTGCAAGGGAAAATGAAACCTCTTCAGCTGAGTGGAAAGGGAAAACATGGTATTTCCAAATTTATGGAGTTCAGTTAAAGAGATGTTCAGAGGAAATTTATAGCTAAATGCTTTATTGAAGAGAAAAATAGAGCCACTGGTCTGAGGACATACCTCGAAAAGCTATAAAGGGCCAGTAAATCAAGCACGCTGCTGAAACACAAGACGGCAAGGAGCACAGTAAAAGATATGGAAGCAAAACCACAGAGAAACAGAATCAATCTTCCCAAAAAATTATTCTGTAACATTGCTTCAAAATTTATACTAACAAATGCAAATACTTACATAAATGATATAAATTGCCCACAGGTACATAAATTATCAGAACTAGTTTGTAAAGAGATGGAAAATTTGAACAGACCTGAGTGAAGAAAAGAAACCGAGTTACCTACTGAAAACGAATTTAATCCAAGTGCAGCTTGGGTGCCTTCATTGGTGATTTCATCCAAATGTTCAAGGAAGAGAAAAGCCAGGACCCTTTCAGAATGGAGGAGACTGGGCGGGACATATTTTCCAGCTCATTTTAAGAGACTACTATTATTCTATCATCAAAGACAAAGAGCATAAGAAACAGACACAAGGTTCTCTGTCCATCCCCAACAAACACACAGGCAACCAACCAGCAATGCTCAAGAACATACCATGGTCAGGTGGTGCAGTGTTCAGAACACAGAATTAGACAGAATCTAAGCCATGTTATACACTCACTATATTAACAGAACAAAGGGTGGGAACTACCCAACCATTTCAGTGCGTGCGGAAGATGTGTTTGAGGAGGCTGAAGACCCACTGATCATGGAAGCCGCATCCAACTAAGATTGATAGGATTTTTCTCAACTTGATAGGGGGCACCTAAAAACCTTCTACCTAATATAGTAAATAGTCCAAGACGAATGATTTCCCCCAAACCAGCAGCAACAACAAAAAGCACACCTCTTGAGATGTCACCTGTTTAGCATCACACACACTTGGAAATTTAGCGAATTAAGAAGCCCTGGCTGACTTTAGCTGACAACCTAAAGGTGCCTAGAATTACCTGGCAGGAGAGCCTCAGTTGAGGAAATGCCTAGATCACATGTCCGAAAGACACTGGGCATGTGTGGGGGTTACTTTGGTTGTTAGTTCATGGGTGGAGGAGGGCCCAGCCAACTGTGGGCCATGTCATCTCTAGGCAGGTGGCGCTGAGATTCACACTAAAGCTAGCTGATTACAAGCTGGCCTGCCTTCCAGCTGGTAAGCAACTGTTTCCAAGATTCCTGCGTCAGCTGATAAGTGAGCTCCTCAGTTGGAAGCAATGCTGTATGGAAGAGAAAACAGGTGGCCTTGAAGGCCCTGCCAGGGGAAAAAGTTGCTTCCCTCAGGGACTATGATGGAGAACTGTAAGCTGAGAAAAGTCATGTGTTCCCCTTTTGTTGCAGGCCCAGAAAGGAAAATAAAATAAACTCAAGGAAAATGTGTCAGTGACTTACAAACTCAGAAAAAGGAAAGGGAAGATATAATTATATAGAAAAGATTACAGAACAACAAAAATGATGCAAGTTTACATATATTAGCCGTAAATAAATTGGAGACCACATCAAGAATGTTAAAAGCACTGGCTACTCTTGCAAATGAGCTGGGTTCTGTTCCCAGCACCCACATGGCAGCTCACAACTGCTCACATCTCTAGTTCTAGAGGATCTGATGCTCTTTTCTGAGTTCTCAGGTATCAGGCATGCACACAATACACAGATAGTCATGAGAGCGAAACGTGCACACACATAGAATAACCCTACAATAATAGAAATACTAAGAAGCTTAATACAGGAAGCTCGGGGTTTGTGCTTGAAGACCTTGCTGGGAGAAACTGAAGGGATTTAAACAAATGAGGAGTTGTGTCCCATTTGTAGGTCGAAAAGTTCGGTCTGAAGTTGGGAAGTGGTTCTGTAATAGCATGGCCTCAGGGAGTCTTTTATTGAACAGAGTAAATACAAAGTCATTGTCTGTGGGATGATGAATCACACATGGAGAATCTACATCACTCTCCCTTGCCACAAGGCTCAGGACTATTTCAAAAGAAGGGGTAGAAAGATGTAGAGAACCAGAGGCTGGAGATGATCCAAGAGAAGCAGTGTCTTCTGGACATGACAGGGTAGGTGCACTCAGGAGTTCAGGGTACCTGGAGTTGCCTGCACAGGGTCTGGACAAGGCCACACCCCTCAACATTCGAGCATGGAACATCAGGGGCTCCTGAGAAGAGCCAGTTTTCTTTAAGGGTATGGCCCCCAAGGTCAACCATGCTCTACTGGACGGCCCTATATCCTGGCACGCATGGGTAATACAAATTCGATTTGCTGGGTTATTAAAAGTGTTGGGGGGCACTAAGTTGGAATAAAGACAGGAGGTCGGGTGGACCTGGGAGAAATTAGAGAGGACTAAGGGATAAATCAGATCAAAATATGTTGCAGACACATATAAAATTCTAAGTATTAATAAAAACTTTATATTAAGAAGGCCAATTCTAACATCTCTATTTATATGAAAATTCGAAGACCTAGAATAACCAAAACTATTTTGTAAAGGAGGAAGATTTGGAGGACTCTGGACCTATTTCAAGATTTAGCACAAAGCTACAGTAATCTAGAAAGTGTTGCATTAACATAAGTATAGGCAGGCATACAAAGGGAACTGAATAGACGGTTTGGAAACAAACCTTTGCATCTCTGTGAGTTCATTTTCATCACAAGTGCCAAGACTTTTCAATGAGAAAGAACAGGTTTTATTGTTTTTCCAGCCAATACTGCTATAACGATTTGCATATATGTGCGAAATAAAAATGAACTTAAGTCCATAGTACTACATAAACGTCAACTTTAAACTAGCTTAGAGCACTAAGACTAGACTTTCTAGAAGAAAACAGGGAAAACTTTGTGACTTTAGGTTAAGCAAAGACAAGATACCAAAAGAATGAGCCGTGTTAAAATGAACCTGATACATTTTCTTTTACCCAGTCACAATCCCATAATCCTCTGTCCTTCTGCCCAAAAGGCACCAACAAGGAAATGGACAAATGATCCACAGAGCTGAAGGAAGCATTTGTGGATCATCTATTGACTTAGAATTTGCATATATAATGAGCTTTTGTCATTTAGGAGGACAAATAGGTTGCTGATATAGCTGTGACAGAGAATCGTTTAGCATGTGTCAGTTCTCATTACAAAAGAAAAAAAATTAATAGTGCAATATAAAATTGGGAAAATAATTAATGATATATGTTACTAAAGAAGTCTATGAATACCAATAAACACATGAAAACATGTCAAAATATCAGAGATATCTAAGTTAAAACCATGAAAAAGTATCAGTAAGTCCACTTTCAATAGAATGACTCTACTAAAGATTTTTTAAGTCAAATATAAGAAACAATGCAAAAACTAGGACCTTCAGATATTGTTATGATACCTTTGCTTTAGGGAATATAGAAGCTAGCCATTTCAGAAGCCATCTAGACAATTTATTAACAGTTTAAATATATTCTTTTGATATAACCCAGCAATACCATTTCTGGGCATCTATTCCCCAAAGTGAGAACATCAGTGTAAGCAGACAGTTGCATCCAAATGTTCAGAAAAGTATTATTCATAGATGCCCAAAGACAGAAACAACTCAACTCAACACCCACTGTGAGTATTGTGGTTCGTCAGGTGCTTTTCATTAAAGGCACTCCCATTGAGGGATGGCATTTGAGGTCCATGCCTCTGAACAGTAAAGGCAATAAAAGAAATGAACTTTTTGTGTATCTGTTAGGTGTTTCTCAAGAGCACTCTGATAAAGAGAACACTATATATCATATGATGTTAGTCATAAAAAACCCTGAAAAATGAAACAATTCAGGAAAGCAGATTAGTGGTTCCTCAAGGCTGAGGGTAGGAGAGGAGAGGGGTGATAAACGGATCTGAGCGTACAGGGGATGAGGGATGTTTGCTACAAGCCACGGGATTATTCAGCAATTAATCGGTCTCATTTTACAAGGTAAACCCATCAGAGCCAGAGACTCTGTATGGGGGATTAAACCAAATGCAAAGCGTGTTGGAATTATTGCCTTGTGAATAAAGTGGCCATTTCTGGCTGTAGATTTCTCCTGTAGCTTATCCCCTTCTGTTACAAATTGGAGATTTAGCTTCCACAGTTCAGCACTATTTGCTCATTTACTGGGCACGATTTTTCCTATGCATTTGGTGTTTACTGATGACATCCCATAACTATGTGTGAAAACAGTCACACAGTCAAGAAACCTGCTTCTCACTACCAGGTCTCTGTCTATTTCTTCATTGTAAAAGTAGAGATTGGCCTTCCTACAATTGTATTTGGTCGGTGTTTAGGGTCCAGGCAAAAGTATTTATTTCATTTAAGACGTCCCCAGATATCCAAGGGCATAGAATTACTGCATGCCTAAAGCTGTTGATGTGTAGCTGGAGAAAAGCATGCCCTCATTTTACCTTCCTTGGAGATGAGAAAGGTGATGCTCTAAAGGTAACCTTGCATTAAAAGATTCCTGACTCCTTGGGCTCATTTTCACCTCAGTTTATTGATGATTTTAGTCAGGAGATTTACGGCTTGTGTCCTACTCTCAGGAAAAATAATTCTCCATCTACGCTCAAACTGGAGGAGAACAAAGCTCCACAGCTGCCTCTGATAGGCATCAAGCCCTGGATCAGATGATTTGGAGGCCTGGGTCTCCTCTTTCTTTCAACCACTTAGAGTAAATGCTGCAAACTTCAGATCTAAAAGGCCTTCAGAGTTTGCTACATTTGGTCAAAGTGCTAATGGACCAAGGGTCATAAACTTCCCTTCTGTGTACATAGGTTGCCTGGTTACTTTCTAAGCCTGCAGGATTTTGTGGATCTGTATAGCTGGGTAAGAACAAAGAGAATGGAGAAGCTGGAGCAGAAATTGAAATGAGCAGAAATAGGAAAATGAAGAAGGAGATGGAGAAAGAACAGGGGCAGAAGCAGAGATAGCAGAAGGAGCAGGAACCAGGAGCAGCAGCAGCAGCAGCAGCAGCAGCAGCAGAAGAAGAAGAAGAAGAAGAAGAAGAAGAAGAAGAAGAAGAAGAAGAAGAAGAAGAAGAAGAAGAAGAAGAAGAAGATGAAGAAGGAAAAGGAGGAGGAGGAGGAAGAGGTAGGAGAGAATTTGAACTGGAATTAGAATTGAGACAGAGAATTAGAATGAAGAAATTATAGACAGAACAGAAGAATTAGAACAGAGAACAAGAAAGATATAACAATAAGAGACACACTGTGGAAAAACCATGTGTGAGTTGGTTCATTTCCTCTCAGACCCCCTTAGTTATTTTTTCCCTCACCAACTGTGGCCTTAGCTGGACTGTGAAGGGGTCTTAGAGGATGGTATCTCAAAAGACCCTGATTGATGTTCTAGGAGGAATGGTGCTCATTGTGTAACTATGCCATTGAAGAGCTCAGTGAAATATATACTTGTAATCGACAAAGGTTATGATATATAAACTACACCATATGGTAATATTTTTAATAAGTTAAATATTTCCTTCTAATCAAGACATTTTAAATCAAAACGTACACATGCATTTTGCCATTCCAACTTCATTAGAATATATATTTCATATATGTGTCACCAGGCTACAAACTGCCTATAGATATACATACAATATACATTTTCGTCTAAGAAAAAGATTGAAAATATAGGTAGGACAGAAAATTACTTTTCATTGTACGCTTTCCAAATTAGTTACTAAAAATATTCAGCTACCTGTATCATTGCTTTATAGATAAAAATACTAAAAAATAAGACAAACAGTCATGGTCCTGAAATAAGGACCTAACCTTGAGGATCATCTGAATGAGGTCATAAGCACTTCTGAGTGTCCTATAACAAGAGAATCCAAGTTAATGATCACACAATCATGGTGCGGTCTCTTACTAACTTCAGAGAAGAGTGAACACTGTAGGAGTTCTGGGAGCCTCAGTAGGCGGACAAGGGCTTTCAGATTGCACGGTGCTGATCTAGTGAGAAAGGAAAGACATCACTCACCTAAAGGAACAAAATGCAGACCCAAGTCTCATCACTGGAGAAGGGAGAAAGAGAACTGGAGAATGAGCAGGAGGGAGAGGTCAGAGACCAAGGAAGGGAAGAGAGCAAGGCTGCCCTGCTTGACACATGCACACAGACACACATAGACACACACAGACACACACAGACACACACACACACATGTACACACTAAAATGCTTTCAGAAAGGCACAAATTATAGTACAGCAAAGAATTCAAAGCATTTTCCTGCTATGCTACAATTTAAAAGAAGCTATTTAAAAACATGTGTTTAAATTTCTTTCTGTGAGCCAAACAATGGTTACAATACATTGATTTTTCAGCTATACCACTTAATATTAGAAATATTGTCCCAAAATTTGAGTTTTTCAATTGAACATTAGGAATATATGATTGTTTAAATTAGAAATATTTGCCTTAATCTTAAACAAGCAATTCAAGAAGTCAAAATACACCATCAACACTTAATTACCCAAATTCACATGCCACTTTATGACAATGCCGTATGAAGGCAAAAATTTATGACTATTTTGCTATCATACTAATTTCCCCTCAGTCATGGGAACTTTGCATCGTGTTGCTCGGAAAAGGCATAGCACTTGCTCAGTCAATAATGTAACCCTTCCTTGAAGGGAAAAAGCGGCACAGAGGCCAGCAACTCATAAATGTACTTCTCTCAGCTTTGACTTCTTTTACTTACTGTTTTAAAATGACAGCTCCCACGCTGTCTTGGGATCTTGAAGAGGCAATCATGTATGTTCAGTCACACAAGTTTGTCATGCATTGGCTACGCCACCGTGTTGCTCTTGACCCTTCTCCGCCGCAGCTCCAGGGTCAAGTTGAGCTTGGCAGACACAGAGCGAGGCATGCACCTGCTGTTACCGTCAGGTGAGACGGCCTGGCAAGCCTGCGGTGCCATCCCACAGCTGAGGATTAAGGGCTTCCCGCCCTGTGTCCTGTTAGCTGAGAGGGAGGACAGCCTGCTCCGCCTGTGCCTCGTCCTTCACAGCGGCAGAGAAGAAGGAAGGGGCCTTAGCTTTGCCCCCTTTATTTTCCACAAAGACCGAGAGAAGAGCTGTAGGGACTCAAAGCTCCCACGAGTCCTCAAATTGTGTTCTGTGTTATTCCTAGAGCTCCCAGTCCTAGCCTGTCTCATGGCTTTCTACCTGGCTCATGGCAGACAATCTTATCCATGGCGATAGATAGTTGTGTCCCATAGTAGCCAACTGTTCTAGTCACTTATTTGATCTGAACCCAGCTCCTGGTGGCCCTTAGGAGGAATTAGAGGAGTGGGCTAGCCTCCCCAGTGCTGGCCTGGAACCCACATACGATTCCTGGTATTGCTTCCCTCAGTAAACCAACAGGCATGGACTGAGTTCTGTACAGAACCGAGTTCTTAACCTATGTGACAGAACGTAATATATCCATAGCCGGGACCCATTCTTTACTCTCCCCATCTCTATTGCTATGTTGGTAAGACTGGAACACTACTATCATAGCGTTTAATGTCAGACTCAGAAACCCAGATATTAAGTTCACAGTTTTCTCTCTGCCCTTTTCACTTTTTTTTTTTATAATGGCACGATTTTACGCCAGCCTAAAGAAACCTTCACTTGACCAATGCTTTTACAAAGAGTTCTCATCTACCCACACACTGTATTGCCACATCCGTGTTTGTCTTACCTCCTCGATGGATGACCAAGGAAGTCTCACTTCCGACGGGGCAGTCCTTCAGTATGTCCACTACTTCCGTATGGCTCAGGTTCTGTACATTCTGCTGGTTGATCTCAACAATGAGGTCTCCTTCGCACAGCCCAGGGCATCCCTGAACGTCAAGTATTTGTTTCACCCGCTGTCCCGTGGGACTGTCGGCAATGGTGAAGCCAAATCCCTGGGCACCTTTCACAATGGTTAAGGTCATGAGTTCAGCTTGTGTGGCTCCGGATGAAGCCATAGACACATTGTCGTCATGGACGGGTGGTGGATACGTGCCATCGAGCTGACCGTCAGCTGGCATGGAGTGCAAAGAATGAGGTGGTCGATCTGTAATATCTGGGACTGACTGTGAGGTCCGAGAGATGTATTCCAAATACGTCTCATAGTTATGTCTTCCATTGGCCATCAGTGGAGGTGGCCTCTCCATTATTGCAAGGGGTGGCACCATGCTGCTGGCAGGATCTTCGGGGTCAAAGGGCAAAGGGTAGCCACGACACAACACCAAGTTGACACTCTGACCAATAGGAACAGACTGGAAAAGTTTGACGACGTCTGCATGAGTGTGCCCCAGGACGCAAACTTCATTAATATAGACAATGACGTCACCTGCAAGGAAAAGGAGAGATTGACAACGTGAGGGAAGCTCAATTAGCGTTGACATAGAGAAAGGGAGTTAGTTGTGAGAACGTTGAGAGAATTCTCTGCTTCTCAGTGAGCAGTGAGAAATCAATTAGAATAGCACTTCAGGTCTCTGTAGGTGACGCGAGGTTACAGAGGGTCTGCCTACAAGAAGAATGGCCAGACGCTGAAAGAGGGGCTACTTGGCTATTCTTGAAACTTGGAAACACCTCCATATTTAAGCTAAGAAAAAAATGTTAGAAGGATTTGTACTTTGAGGAAACAAATGCTATGCTTATGTTTTTTTTCTCCTTTATTTTCATTTTTATCTCCATTTTAGTGCAACTAAGATCAAAGCATCTTCAAACTGTTGAGAAGCGATGGCCATGAACTTTGGATGAAAGAGAAAGCCTT
Organism: Neodon shergylaensis; assembly: GCA_025134845.1. Classification (NCBI taxonomy): domain Eukaryota; kingdom Metazoa; phylum Chordata; class Mammalia; order Rodentia; family Cricetidae; genus Neodon; species Neodon shergylaensis. Next base: position 2,651,558 of record JABTXL010001700.1, read on the forward strand.
GGTGCTTGAAGGCTCCGGTACCGCCCTTCCTCCTCTGTAAAGACCATGAGAATGAAGTGAGGTAATGGCAGAAAAGGCTTGGCTCAGTGTTTGAACACTGTCCGAGCGCAGTGACTGTGGACAGAGGGGATTTGGGACCCTGGGAGTCAAACAGGAAGCTGTCACAGACTCATTCTCTTATTTTGGAAAAATAGTGATGGCATTTGTTCTCTTCCCTCGGTGAATTATCACATGTTTACAGTGGAAGTCTACTGGTTAAAAGCTAACTTTATGAACTTAAAAATGCTATGACTATGAATTATTCATTGTAAAATATAATCATTAAAATGATTTCTCCTCCTTTAAATGCAAAAGACATGATTGTTTGAGACCATTGTTTTAAGATTTCTTAAATTATGTATGAATAAAAACTTTATTTTTGGAGAATGATTCTATCATGGATTGGTATTTTTATCCTCATGAACTAAATACTTGAAAATTGAACTTGCAAATTAAAATTGTGCCTGATGTTGTTAGGGGCATATGAGGATTGTCCAGTGCACCTATAAATGAATAATTCTATGAGCAAAACAATCCTAAGTAAAGTGGCCACAACATCATCAGTTTGATTAATGGTCACACTTCCAAAGAAATGGATGGAAAGGCCCAACAGTTGTCAGAGGATCCAGGGGAGGCTTGCTTCTAGAAAATGCTATAGCTTATGACAGACTGGAAACACACTTCGACGGGCTCGGGGTGGGTGCTGATGCATTGATCCCACACCCGGCAGAGATGAAGCAGCTCTTGCTTCTCTGCCATTAGCGTTACTCACTTGAGAGTAGCAGCTGGGAATGCCTCAGAGTCAGGTAGGCTATTTTTCTCCTCCTCTACCCTTCTCTACCCGACCTCAGGCACTGGTGCTGAGGGTCAAACCCAGGGCCTCTCACGTGTTAGACAAATGCCCTACCACTGAGTCACATCCGAAGTACTGACCTCTTCTGTTCTTAAATGTAGTCATAATACATTTCACTTGTGCAAAAGGTTGGAGAAAAAAAATACGTGTGCACCACTATCCGCCTTGACGATTAGTAAACTGCTTATGTTAGCAGAAACCTCCACAGCACCTCTTTTCCTAGATGTGCCCATTTATTACACTTTCTGAAAGCAGCTGTTGTCTTCCACCTGAAGCTTGATAATTGGAAGCGCTTTACATTTTATGTCGTACTTAGGAAACTATCTCTGAATAATAATAAATTATGAAAATAATGATCATCCTTAAAATGTGAACTTTAAATTTTTTGTAAATGAAATACATTTTAATATTCTGTAATTCCCTAAAAATGTATCTGTGATATTCATGGATTTTAATACAGGTACTTTTAGGCCATTAACTTTTACTGTGTCTTTTGGATGGCCATATTATTACTTATTAATGTTTACCTATTATCTCATTACAAGTGTTTGGATACTTCAAAGACTACTTTGTTGCAAACTTCTTTCATGGATCAGGTGAGAGACAGAGCTTTTTGACCTTGGCATGGAATGACTGCCCATAAACCACGTGTGATTATAGTTTTATTAGAGAACAGCCAATGGCTAATACAATAGGTATGTACTGGTAGTATGTTGGAACTGCCATTGCTTCTTATCTGGTACATTCTTGCTACTCTCAGGTTTACTTTTTCTAAATGTAACCGGTGAAATCATGGTTTTAATTTTCATTTCCAGATTGCTAGGGAGGACAAACGTCTTATGTAGGTTTCCTGTTGGGTGCAACGCATCTCATCTATCCATCCATCCAT
>JABTXL010001700.1:2653738-2681165 GCA_025134845.1 Neodon shergylaensis
TCTATCTATCTATCTATCTATCTATCTATCTATCTATCTATCTATCTATCTATCATCCATCCACCTCAACCTGGCCCCGACATTTTCTGTGTGTTCAGGGGCTGCCTGGTATAGTGTGATAACTTGAGATAGTGAGGCATAAGACTGAGTTCCAGGTCTCATTGATGAGGGTTTATTACAATCAGATGACTCTAAAATGATGAAGAAGCATAATACCAACTTGGAAAATTACTAATAATGAGATCATGTAGGTGATAAGGTTTGTGAGCTTCATGCTTTTATGCAAAGATGATTGCTATTCCTCTAGTTATTATTTGTCCTTGACAGTACCCTTCTAGAAAAGTGGAATGGCCCAATTAAGATATTCCCACCACAGTCATATCCAAATGACTGGAGAAATATCATTTCTGAGTGGCCAAAGAAAAGGCAGGAAGGCAACAGATGCCACTTTCCTACAAGACTGTCACTACCTTTAATCACAATTGACAAACCCTCAGTCCCTGGGCACTTAATCTCTCTCTCCGCTCTTCCGGTACTCCTCAGGAGAAAGGGACTGGATCTTTTCAGGTCTGCAGAGGAGTTATGTGGTAATTGACGGTGTCTCTTTTTGTTGCTCAGCAAGCGAATGAAAACTATTTGTGGTTCTTAGCGAGACTTCCTTTAGATACAGTTTATGCGTCGTTCATACTCCACGGGTTTTCAAGTCATTAAAGAAGCAACTGATAAAGAAGATTGCAGCATTCTCTTTACTGGGTAAAAACAGATTTCTCAATGTAAAGAATGAGAGCTCAGTTATTGCAAAGCTATTTAACACCTTGACAACACTCAATTGTTATATAAAATATATAAATGCCTAGATAATGTGTCCTATCAAAAATTGTTGTAGATGGTGATACGTGCAAACATGTGCTTGTTTGGAGGGGAAGGACGAGGCAGATTAGTTATAGGCGGTGCTGATTGAATGTCACTCACATGTTGTGAGACAACACATGAGACACCTGGAGTATGTCATCCCATGGTGTTCCAAGCCAAGTTCTAAGATAGACTGGCTGTAAGAGCACAGACAGGTAACTAGCTCTAGCTGGCTACAACCTGCTTGCCTGTTTAAGAGGGTATCGTAAATCTCTGCATCTCCCGGCTTCTTCTTTCATAAGCCGGAAGTTAAAACATTGCTTCTGTTTCCTCGTCGTCAGGTCTACTGTGAAAACGTGCTCTGAAAACAGTTTTACCAAAGGAAGGTTCTCCGTACAGATATCAGCGTGCACTTCATCGGAAAGCTAGGCACATCTTTAAGTTGCCTGGAAGGGAGCATTGATTCCTCAGTTAGTCATTCACTTACAGCCCTATTTAAGACCAGCAATTCTAGGGCTATCGACTTAAGGTCAGATTACGGTGACTGATGTATGTGGTGGCCCCAGCAGTGTGACCTCACGAAGACCTGACTCCCAACCATGGGGTTCTCCTGTGCAGGAAAGGGAGGGTAAAGCTGATAGAACAAGGGGGTTTAGAACTATTGTTATATTTGAAAAACAGTCCAAAATTATTTGCTTCTTTGTTAGTCATGGAGATAAATATATAGTGCTGGGTATCTCCTGGACACCTCATCATTTTGGGAAAAGAAAGAGTGCACTCTTGATGAAGCATTGTTTAAATTCAAGTTATTTTTACAAATTCCTCTACTCCCACGTTCTTTGAGTCACTGTGGACTATAGAATCTTTCTTTTTTTGTGTCTCTCTTGTTGCTATCTGCTTCCCCAGCTTCCTTGTACCAGACTAGAATGACTGATGTCCTAACCAATGCTCTTCTTACAATCTACTCTATTAAGTTAGAACTGCTTGCTACCCATGCCTACTGTTTACCACTCTTTTGGCCTCATCTGTCTTCTCCACCCAGCAAATCACCGTCTTGGGAAGCTGTGTCTTCACTGCTCACAACTGCTGCCTTGAAGTTGACCATTCAGGTGAAATATCCGATTCCTCTATCCTGCCATTCAATGGGTAAACCTATCTCAACTTAGTCATCTCTTTTCCTACCTTTTCAAATATGTATTGTTCTGTTGCCAATGAAATTGCTGCTAACCATAGGCTTGTGACCTGTAAACCTGAGACATAACTGTTTCATTGGTATTCTGCTTCTTCCAAGCTTTCTGTACAATATACAAAGTATTGGATCAGTTCTGTATTGGAAATTCTTTATATATTAGGCAGATTCTCATTGAATAAAGGTCAGGAATGGTTAGAGGAAAACTGGAAAAGATATAATAACTGAAATTAATACTTTCTTACTAGTGTTTCTAAATTCTTTCTATCAAATCAATTTAATCAACCATATCCATCCTACCAATTACATATATTCTGTATCAAACAGTTAATTCTTCCTCTTAGCCAATAGGATTTATTTAACTTTATTTTCTGGAGCTCATGCTAATTTTAATAGTATTAAAATACTATGAAAGAATTTTATTATGTTCTGGGGATGTGTTATTTAATTATTTGTTGATGTTCCCATTAGCATGTAAGAAGAAAAGTGTTTTCATGTTGGGAATGTAAGTACACTGTTTGGGGCAGAAGGCTCAGGGGGAGAGTAACACCTCTGTCCTGTTTAGTGATGGTGAGGATCTGTGATTGAGAATGCCAGCACATTCTCACACCTGTCCCAGCTAGGCCATGAACACTCAAGGGAATAAACTGATTAATGGCCATTTTTTCTAATGTTTCCTGATAGATTTGTTAAAACGGTTCTCATTAAGAATTCTATTGCTGTGAAAAATCAAAAAAAAAAAAGATGTCAAATCCGGCCCCCCTAGTGACACACTTCCTTCAACAAGTCCACACCTACTTCAACAAGGCCACACCTCCCAGTAGTGCCACTCCCTATGAGCTTATGGGGACCAATTACACTCAAACTAACCTGGACCCCATAAGCTTGTAACAATGTCATAATGCCAAATACATTTAGTCCAGCTTCAAGAGATCCCATAGTCTATCACAGTTTCAACAATGTTTAAAAGTTCAAAGTCTCTTCCGAGGCTCATGCAATCTCTTAACTGTAATATCTTATAAAATCAAAAAGCAGATCACATACTTCCAAAATATGGAAGGGCACAGGATATAAATTACCATTCCAAACATAGGGAAGGGAGCACAGAAAGCACAGAAAGGAAACACTGGACCAAAGCAAGACCAAAACCCAGCTGGGCAGACTCCAAACTCTGCATCTCCAAGTCTGATGCCAAATGCTCTTCAGATCTCCAACTCCTCTCAGCTGTGTTGACTGCAGCACACTTCCCTCTCTTGGGCTGGTTCCACTCCCTGTTAGCAGCTCTCTGTGGCAGTTATGCTAGGACTCTAGCGTCTCCGACAGCTTGGATTCTCCAAGGACATCCAGGCTTCAGCTTCACAGCCTCCACCCAGGCACACCCCCGACACAAAAGGCCTTAGCAGCTTTATTCCATAACTCCTTTCTTCTATCCTCAACTCTAAACCCAGAACCATGAGGAGAAAGCTGCCGAGTTCTGTTGCTCTCTGGCTCTGGAACAAAGCCTCCTCATTCAATTCCATCTTCACCAGCTTTCTGTCCTTCACTGCTTAAGCTTGGCTGTCATGAAACTAGCTCTGGAGACCAGGCTGGCCTCAAACTCAGAGATGCGCCAGCCTCTGCCTCCTCAGTGCTGGGATTGAAGGTGAGCATCACCACACCTGGCTCTAGGCTTCTTCAGCTCCTTTTCACAGCTGAAAGCTTAACTGGATGGGATCCTGCCCTGAGGTCACCACTGTCTTTATTCCAGTTCTTAATCAGTTTATCTCCTTGAACACAGGACTTAGCTCCATCCCACTTCCTGGTGTTCTTTTTTTTTTTCACCTCAAAATATACATTTTGTAATTTACCCCACTCGGCTTGCTCATTTTCATTAGAGTTACCACTAAGAACCACAGGACAGAGTCTATACTAGGCTGTTTTGAGATTTCCTCTCCCAATGGAATTCATCCAAAACTTTACTTTAGCCTCAGGCAGACTCTTTGGATAAGGGCAAAGGCAGCCATTTTCTTCACCAAATTATCACAAGAATGATCTCTAGGCAACTTACTAAATTCTTCTCCTCTGAAACCTCTTGAGTAAGCCCCACAGTTCAAATAATTCTTTCACGCCTCAACGAAGCAGTTCTTAAAGCACTCCGCTGCTTTCTAACCCAAACTCCCAAGGTTCATATTTCACCAAACAAAAACATGGTCTGGGCCTATATGAAAATATCCCATATCCGGACCAACTTCTGTCTTAGTTTTCTATTGCTGTGAAGAGACACCATGCCCTTGGCAACTCTTATAAAGAAAAGCCTTTAATTGTGGTAGCTTGCTTACAACTCAGAGGTTCAGTTTATTAGCATCATGGTGGAGAGCAGGGTAGCGGCTGGCAAACATAGTGCTGGCTGCGTCTTGATAAAAAGGCAACTGGAATATGGCTTGTGTCACTGACCAAAGCTTAAGCAAAAAAGATCCCCCACAGCAACAGACTTCTCCATAGTGCCACTTTCTATGGACTGATGGGAGCCAGTTACATCTAAACTAATACAAGTTCTACGCCTCATATTGCTTCAATGTTTTCCCTTATACCTAAATCTAATTTCTTTTGCTAAAGTATTCTTTATTTCTGTTCATACAAAGATGGGAGCATCATTCTTTTGAAATGTTTGAAGCAATTTCTGAAATTCCCATGTGGCCTTTTAAAAGTGAAAGTTACAAATCAGACGGAGGAAAATTCCATTTTGGCAGCTGCCCTTGCCAGGGTTCTATTGACTTATCTTGGGGATACCATTATTGTACATGCCAATCAACTTGGGTATGAGTATAAAAATGGGTGCTTAGGTTACGGGAGCTATAAAGGTATTACTTTAATATGAAATACTATAAATGACTTTGCAAATTAAAAGGGTGTGAAACAAACCTTAACATTAAAATACATTGTCTTGATAATTTTTTAGAATTTTCATTTCTTCTTCTTTCATACAATACATCCCGACCACAGCTTTTCTTCCCTCCTCTTTCTTGGTACACCCACTCTCCCAGATCCATTCCCAGCTCTGCCTCCCTGCAGGAAAGAACAGCCCCCCCTCCCCAGGGACATCAACCAAGCTTAGAGCAACAAGATACAAATAAGACCAGGCACAAGCCCTCACAGTGAGGCGAAGCGGGGAGGGGCGGTGTAACCCAGGGGAGGAAAAGGGTCCCAAGGGCACTGTGCACTGAGGCCAAGTGTGGAATAGAGGAGAAGATAAAGGCTTGGCAATCAGGAGGTTCAGGTCTTGATGTATCTATGCCAATAACTGGCAACTATTTCTGGGTTGTGTTCCCTATTTATTCATTTATAAATTCAGCAAAGGTTTACATGTATTTAATTGCTACCAAGAGCCAGGCATTGTGCTGTAGAAAGAATGTCAGATTAGATAACCACTAAAGTATTTTCTTCACTGAAATTCTAAGACAGAAGCCTTTGACTCAAGTTCTTGGACTATTTTTAAGCCCCTCCGTTTTTCCTCCCTCTTTCTCTCCCTCCCTCCCTCCCTCCCTCCCTCCCTCCCTCCCTCCCTCCCTCCCTTCTCCGTTCCTCATCCCTCTCTCCCTCCCTCACTTTCTCCCTCCCTCCCTCCCTCCCTCCCTCCCTTTCCTTCCTTCCTTCTTTCTCTCACACCTCCTTTGCCATCACATCATTCCCATCTACTACAGGGACCCGCAAGAGTCTCTAGCTGTGATTTCTGATGTCGTAGCAATAAACAGGAATGGAGGAAGAAAGGCAAACCACGTTAGCTTGTTCTATCATAGGGTCTGCTAATTGCACCTCCAGTTGACTTCTGGGGAGGATCTAGGACCTTCCTAGGGCTTCTTGTAGTCAGGAAGGTCTCAGGACCCAGGGGTTGTGAGGTGTGAATAACTTCGCACACTGAGAATATGGGTGCCAGACACTATATAGCACCTGACACTGCCTTTCTTGTGAGCTTATCACCACCCCACATGCTCAACATAGTTTCGACTCCTTGTCCTCCAGTGCCTGGTGTTTAGTCTGGTTCAGACTCTCCGGTACCACAGGCAAGGCACTGGCACGGGTTCCCACCTCTTACCAGGCCTCTTACCAGGCATTCTTTGCTGGGGTTGGCCTATCCTTTGAGTTTGCCCCACACAGACCATTTTCTCTCCAGTCTCTTTGCTTCCTAGCCCACCTTTGTGCTCTTTCTTCTGTTCCCACTAACAAGCTGATAGCCATCTCTGTCTGAGGCCAACTTCATCTTTCTGACCACCGTGTAACCACCTCTTGTTACTTATTCCCCATAGCCCAATCTTCAGCTGCTGAACCATGCCACGGGCACGTGGGATGCCTCAAGTCAGTGCCTGTGTTTAATATTCTTAGTATTCATCTAGCATTGAAGCCTGTACCTGACATAATCTTTACTTCAGACTTAAGAGACTGGGCCTGGGAGAGGTTAAGTAAGCTACGCATTCAAGTGGTAATGAGGTCAGATTCAGATTCCAAACCCAGGACTTCAATACAAGTGTTAAGAATTTCAAGCAGTCCAGGTCGTATGTTGGCTTAAGGCTATTTTTCAGATTATCAACCAGGCTGCTGGGGAAAACAGCTTCAGGTCTTGAATGTGAACAGAGAGACGAACTTCAGTATTCTTTCGATTGGCTGAGTTAATGGAGGGAGGCATTGAAGCAGATAATTACAAGCAGGGAAATCCATTGCAATAGCCTGGTCCAACTTCTGCAGTCTTCTCCAATACATTTGTTTTTGGAAGAGGGCTTAGGGGATGCTGAGGTGGAGGGGTGACAGACGAAGGCAGTCTCCAGCACCCTGCAACCGTATGGTATATGTTTATCTTATAGATATGTACACACACACACACACACGGAGAAGTAAGAAAGGGTAGTTTCTAAGGCACAGCTTTAAAGGCCCCGCTTCTGAGAAGAGTGTACACAACACTGGGCAATTTCAAGGGCACGCCCTAAAGGACAGGTCTCTGGAGACCTACGCAGACTTCCTACAAAAGCAACCGGTGGCTACGATATGCTATCCGTAGGCAGAGAACAATCTGTCTATCCGTGAGATGATAGAGTTGCTACATACTTCTCAAAAGAGTGAAAGACTTCTCAGTCCCACGTCACCATTTCAGCTCTGTGATCCCATGCAGATGTCCAATGAAAAGCTTGCCTCCCGAGCTTTGTGTCTGATCAGCACACGCACAACAATGACTGCCCGATAGCTGGGCATCTGTCCTATGATCTAGTTACACTTCCTTTGTGCTGGGCCTTGAGTGGTGCTGTGTATTTAAATCCTGGCGTTTTATTTTCTTGAAAGGAAAATAGGAAACACATTCTAAGGGAATCCACAACACTGATCATCTGCCGACCTGGCGAAGATGAGACGAAATTGTAGACAAAAGTATAGACAGAGCAGCAAAAAGCAGCACGGAATTTTTAAAAGTTGTTATTGCAAAGCTCCCCGCGGAGGCTTTCTAAACACACCACTCATTTCAGGAATTTAGTAGCATAAATGGTGGGTGAACTATTAAAAGACTATAATGCGGGCCGGGCCGTGGTGGTACACATCTTTAATCCCAGCACTTGGGAGGCAGAGGCAGGCAGATCTCTTTGAGTTCAAGAAAAAACAAAAACAAAAAAGAATGTAATGCATTTTAGACAACAGTTTTGGAGGAATCGCATAAAATGCAAAACAAACAACCTCTGAAAGGATCTCCAAATCCCAAAGTTTAGGAGAGCTTGTTAAATGTTTTCTAGACCTTCCTAAGCTCTGTTGTGCATTGCGCATGCGCATCTGGGCTCAACCACGTGTAAACGAACCAACCACACCACCCTAGCTACGCAAGTACCTCGTAAGGAGTCGTTGCAGGGGACAGTGAGAGATGCACAGGCTTACTCTCAAATAGAAGGAACAGTGTTGCTGGACAGGCATAATTAAAAGCATTTTTTTTTATTCTTCTTTCTGTATGTATATGTGTTTGTGGGTAGGATACAGCATAATTTGCAAGAGTTGTTCTTTATGTCTAGGTAGGTGCTGGGGATTGAACTGGGCTGTCCAAGTTGATGGCTGGTGCCCATCACCAATGAGTCATCCTGCTGACTCCCTGCGATTCTTCAAACAGACCTAGCTCCTAGGGCCCAGCGCAACAGTATTGTTCATTATCTTCTCACGTCACTCTAACCTGGCGTATCAAGTGACTAGACACTGCCCGTCCACCCCACCCTCCAAGCGACGAGGGAGCTAGGTGGCAGGGGTAGAGCCGGGCGCTCTCTCTGGGCACGTCTCCAGTAGTTTATCCTATTTCCCCCACACTTGTCCCCCGCGCGCCCCTCTGACTGAGTGAGAACTATGAAGACGGGAAGGATGGCTGCACCATTTCCTTTCACACGGCCGCCGCCTGCCAAACGCTTTCGTGTTTTTGTAATTGTGTGTTTCGAGTTTGCTGCCTGGCCTCCCCACACTTTTAAGATTGGTAGAGCAGTTCCTATTGTCCTGGGGAAATAAAGGACTTGTTTTTTTTTTTTTTTTTTTTGTTATCATACTGTGAAATTGATCTAAAAGAAGGAAGAGCAGAGCTCCATTTTCAGCCTGCAGACAACAGGCTGGCAAGAGCTTTGTCTGAATTGCTACTGGAAAAAAAGCACTGTTTGCTGGAACGGAGCTGGTGCTGATCCCGAGCCCCCAGACCTGGATGGGGCACGTCTCCTGGCGGAGCTGCTGGGTCAGCGCTCTGATGCCTTGTCTCCATCACCCTGTGCCACGTTTCCTGAAAGGGCTTTGACCAGTGCTTCCGCTGGGGGTCAATCAACAATCCCTAACTGGTATTGTAACATACCCCATTATGTCATTCTACTTCTTCCTTCATTTGTGAGAAATTACAGGGCCCCCGCTGCCTTGCAGAAGGAGGCCTTCAGAAGATTTCCCCCATACGGGTTTTAGAAGTGGTGCAGCATTAAGTTGCTGAGTCTGATCAAATGGCTGGCAGAAAGAACAAATGGATTGTGCCAGGAATATGACTGTGTGCTGCACACACACACTGGTCATGTGACTGTATCCAACATACATACCTGTACACTGGTCATGTGACCGTGTCCTATGCACACACAAACATTAGTCATGTGACTGTATCCTACACATACACACATACACACACACTGGTCATGTGACTGTGTCCTGCACACACACAAACATTAGTCATGAGATTGTACCCTACACATACACACACACACACACACACACTGTTCATATGACTGTTTCCTGCACATACATACACACACACACACACACACACACACTGGTCATATAACTGTATCCTGCATAGACATGCTGGCCATTTGTCTATACTCTGCACACATATTGGTCATGTGATTATATAATCATATTCTGCATAATACTGGTCATGTGATTATATTCTGCATATATACATACATACACATATACACTGGTCATACAATTGTATCCTGCATAGACATGTTGGTCATTTGACTATATTCTGCACACACACTGGGCCTGTGATTATATTCTGCACAAACACTGGTCACACAACCGTATCCTGCATAGACATTCTGGTCATGTGACTGTGTACCACATATACACACACATATTGGTCTGCGGTTTAAGGAAAGAGCCCTTCTAACTTCAGAGGGAAACAGAAGATGGTGGGTCTTTGTGGACGGATTGTACTTGCTCCCACTCGAACCCCTTGATTGCCTACTCGAGTTTCACAAAGAGCAGCATTGGATATAAGCCTCCAGGAGTCAGTCTGCTCACTGGGCTACATACGCCAAGACTGCCTGATGGAGATTCCCCTCTGTAGTCTGTGAATGTGCTTTAGTACCATTGGTCAATAAAGAAGCTGCTTTGGCCTATGGAAGGGCAGAATATAGGAAGGCGGGAAATCCAAACAGAAATAGAACAGGAAACAAAGAGGAGTCAGGCAGATGCCATGTAGTCACACAAGAAGCAAGAAATAACAAACCATGAGCCTTGTGGTAAAATATAAAATAATAGGAATGGGCTAATTTAAGATGTAAGAGTTAGTTAACAAGAAGCCTGAGCTAATAGGCCAATGTGTATATAATTAATATTAAGCTTGAGAATGGTTACTTCATAAGGAGTTAGTGAGCGGAACCCAGTGGGAGGAGAGAAGACAGTTTTAAGACAGTGAAATGGAGAATATTTGTAGCTATACCTGTTAATTAAAAAAATCCTTCAAACATGTGGCAAAATGGAGAAAAACTGTCTTGGCTTTAGTCATATTTTGGAACCTGGATCAAGATAGTTATTTCCTTTCAGATTTATGTAGAAAGAAAGGAAAAACGTCATAGCAACTTCTGATAATGGACACATGGGACACCCTCCATGGGGCGTGCACCTCATCATTTCTCACTCTGTGGGGTACCACACACAGATTCTTATGGGACAAATAATGCTATTAGTCTAGGAATTTCAGGGAAACTCGAAACAATTTCCTGCAGACAAAGGGAGAGTGTTTTATTCTCAGCTACCAACAAAGGAACAGCATAAGGAAAAAATACAGCCACCTGCTGTTCCCAGTGTTACAATTGTTGCAACCCACTGAAGCTGATTGAATTAGACTTCTCACCAGAAAGTCTAAACTTCTCTGTTCTCCTACCTAGTGCTCTTGACCACCCGTCTGTATACTTGTAAAAACAGATCTATGTGTTCATACACTAATATCGTCATTTATATTCCAGCAAAATGTAGTTTTAAGACAGCCAGAAACAATAAAATAATCCTTTCTTTTGAACTTTTATATTGTATCACTTTCATAATTGGGTCACCAGCGCTCTAGAAGTTCTTGCAAATCATAGTAAAATACACCAATCATAACTGTACGCTGAAAGATTAATCAATAGAAAAAATGGAAATCTTAGAAAGCCATTCGACTTTTTGGGGTTTAGCTAACACCAGCATGGTCTATTAATCTCTTTCTGCTGATTGAATAAGCTGTAGGAGCTCAGGGAGCAATGACTACTTTCTAATAATGATAGCCACTGTTAAACTGTTATGTAGCCGAGGGATGACTGTATACCAATTCGTTGCTAAGGAGACATGATCTCATTTCAATTCTTAAAATAACGTGATGGAGAACACATGTGGCTTAACGAGGTCCTGGTCCTCAGCGATATAGCTGCTACTTCTCCATGTGTTTGTCTTTTAACTGTGTGAATGTCTAGACACAGACATTTATGACATTTCAAGATGCACACCACCAATTTCCTTGGCCGTAGGTGTTAGTTATAGTTAAATCCTTGGAATTTTGTTTCTCTAATCTTCCCTGTTTGACTACCTGACCTGCATAGTATTTTGGCATGACATAAAAATACCTGATTTGTTTTTTAAAACATGGCACAAACAGTCTTGTTTATTCTTTTCCTAAGTTACAGTCAGACAAAAAAAACAATGACCTGGTGACAGAATTGCCAAGTTTGAATGGGCTAGTCCACAAGGAAGTCAGAATGGAGAAAGGAAACGCTGCAGTATCAAAGGGGAGCCTTGAAGAAAAGCTCCGGGCCATAACCATGAAGTAAGTACAAGGAATAGTAAGAACTATTCAAAGGTATTTTATGAGGTTCCTAAGCTTTGGAAACTTGGCCGCCATGAATTTGAAAGTGTAAAACTATTAGAATTGCGTATTACCATTTATTGATAACAGTGCACAATTAACTGATATTGATATTACCAGTCGACGAATAATCTTAATTTCAATGGGCATAATTGTAGACAGGGCAGTAAGTTTATGACTAGTTATGTAAAAGGACCCGTCTTGTTAGATCTAGAACACATTAAACACATGCATCATTCTTAACGTGTTTTCAGTTTTGATTGTATGAACATGCTAATTTCTCTATGTAAACAGTAATCAATTCTGCTGAAGGCCTATGCTTGCGGCTAATTCCCATCCGAAGTCTACTCAGGAAGCAGACAGAGCATGAACTGATATTTCAAACCTCTAATTACTAAGGTCCAAAAAAGCAAGCGGTCTAAGGACCCAGTCAATGGGTAATATAAAAATACAGTCAGCAGATCATAAATATTTATTACTACATCAAAGACTGCTAGTCAATCTTTCAATAATTCCTTCAACCCCGAATGCTTGAGTCAGGATATTGGGAAAGGCATTAATCAAAATTCAGATTTCACTTAGAAAGGATAAGAATTAGGAGCTATGCCAAATATTTTCCACTATCAAGTATCTTTACCTAATTTTTACCTTAGTTTCATTCCGCCCGTGGATTTGACTGAAGTTTTTAAATTGCTCAGTTAATAAGTACGCTAATATCATCTCAAGTCTGACAGCACTTTTGCTTGAATTCCAGAGAGACTCAAGCTAAGAGGCAGAATTTTTCATTAGCTTTTAAAAGCTGTACTTTTAATGAAATATGTTTCTTTGTTCAGTCCAAAATTTCTTATGGCTTTTACATTACGTTTTTTAAGATGGAGAAGATAGTCGAATAGTACTTCAAATGATTACTTTATTAACGGTGGCTGATTAATAGTCAACTAAAGCAATATAAGCCCAAAGTAAGAGGAGTTCTCGTGTGGCTTTGTGATACAAACAGAAAAGCATTTTTATTTTCAATATTTACAAGTACAAGCTAAAGGATTGTTTACAATATTGGCCTCGCTGTATAAGGGGATGGCCACATCACTTGTGTGCATTTTATGGCAGGGAAAATTAGATAAATTATGATGTGTGCTTGGTAATTTTAATGGAAAATGGAGGGGTCTTGCCAGCATTGGGGGAGAGGAAAGGATGTATTAGAAATACCAAGTTTGGAGTCATCACTATGGAGATATTGGTCTTCTGGGCTCACTATAGACTTATTTGTTATTGTTCTAAGGATTTCACATTAAAGATAATTCTTAAAATAAAATATACTTATTAATTTTTCTCAACTTTACTAACTTAACTAGCAGCTAGGGTTTATAATCTTTGTGAGCCGACCAGTGTAACACATTTTAGATTGATTTATTTCTAGACATAAAATAATTTTAACATTTCAAAACCTATTCAGATGAAAAGTATTGGGTCCCTACCTTATACTTTGACAAAGACCAGAAAATATAAGGATGATCAGGCTATGTATTTCGTACCAAAATATCATGAACTACAGTCTAGCTAAGAAAACTAGCATATGTTTACCATGATTAAATACATGCTTTGGATTTAGTATTTCAGGGAAATATTAAGAATATCCAGTGCTCAGAGAAGTACAAAACAAGATAAAATAGAAAAAAACTTGACACCGCTTCTTTATGGAGTTGATGCTATTTCTCATTTATCTAGCTGGCTTTAGTAACGTAATGACAGCGAGTAAGGGCTCGTAAACTTGCGGAATGCAAAAACGAGTAGCCACGCAACATTTCACACAAATACGCACTGTCAAAGAAGAGCTGCCCAGAGGTGCAGAGGATCCTGGGAAATTGTGTCCGTGAGAGCAGAGACTATGAGGGAAGAAGACAGTGACGGAGCCCAGGACATGTGAAGGAAAGCTGTGACGGCAGGGCCAGCGAATGAAAGAGCGCTGATCGCCTGTTTCCAGCGTGATAGGAGCCAGACCTCAGGCTGCAAGTGGCCACTGTTTTCAGCAACGGATGCCTTCTGTGGGCATTTCTGAACGTAGTTATCACTAGATCACTGAGAGTAGAGGAAACGGAATAGGGGATTTCTCGCGGTAGGGAGAAAATCGAGACGGCTGCCCGTTGCAGAGGTCCGACAGGGGAGAACGGAATTAATAGTGAGGAACGTGAAAGGAGCAGGCGGATGGACAAGGAGAAGATGAGGAAGGGGGACAAAGGGTGGAGTGGAGGATTCTGGGAAAGAGGGTGATCCACAACCCGGGAAAGTGAGTTTGAAACAGCAGAGTTCATCTTCAGAAGAGAGAAAGGACACCTGTGACCTCTTGACTCTAGAAATGATTTTTTTTTTAAATCAGGACCTATACTACAATTATCTTCATTTTTATTCGTGTCGGGAGAATCTTCACCTTGTTATCAAGGTCTGATGGGGGATGGTAATCTTGCAGAACGGGACACTGCTGATGAACTATGGAAAAACCATAGGAAACATCAACTAGTGAATCTCATTCTGGGACTTTTTCCCTGTCCTGGTGTAGAGTGGCCAGGGAGTTCAGGGTGCTGCAGGCGGCACTTTGGAGCGGCCGCGTGTTCTGTCAGGGCCTCTAGCCTATGCGTCTATAACATAATCTCTTAGTCATCACCTCTCATGAGACCTTAAAATATTTTCTTTTCAGAAACTTAAAATACCCTTTTGTAGAGACACACGACTTAAAATCCTTTCTCACAGGTTACGCAGGAGAGTGAATGAGACCATCTTGCAAGCTTTGTCAGGTGACCGACCGCCAGCGTGTCTTACGACACACCTCACTTCCTCGGGCTGATGAAGGGTGTGCTTGACACAATATCAGGCTGACCTTGCTTCTTGGCAAATCCTACCTTACAGTCTCTAGAGCTAAACCACTGCCAGCCATTCTTTTCAAGGACAGCTTGTTGCTGTTCTCTTGGAAGCAATTTTAACAGGCTGTCGTACAAAATAACATGGATTCCTTCCTGAAATTCTTTATTGGACGAGGTCCAGAAAATAAAATGTTTCAAACTCTGACTCATGAGACTCTTCACTGCTGAGACGGTTTTCACAGCAGCTAAAATTTTAAGATATTTCATTATAACGAATGCACTGGCCTCCGATATTATTCTTTTCTCTCCTTTTTTTTTCTTTTTGAGAAAGGGTTCATGTATCCCAAACTGGCCTTTAACTCACTTAGTAGTCAACGATGACCTTGAACTTCTGATTCTCTTGCTTTTAGCTCTTGAATGCTGGGATTTTGAGCATGGGCCTTCATGCCTGGTTTGTATTTAAAGTCATACTGATTGTATCAAATCCCGTTTGGCCCCCGTTGGAAAATTATTTCCTAAAAAAATCTGAATTTAGGTCCATGTCTTTGAAAGCTTGGCTTTGTTCAGCCTGATCATCTGCATTGTTGTGCTAATATTGCCTTGCCGGCCAAAGGAATCTGACGCCCAGATCTTTGATATAGGCAGCAATCAACCCATCATCAAAGATGCATTCTGGTTTAATATCTGGGACTTACTAGGGCTGGATCAGTCCCTGTACCCTTTACTCTTTTGAATTTTTTGAGTCAACTAAGCTTGAAATCAAGAGGGCTTGGTAGCTCCTTGTCTTCTCTGATGCAGATTTTTCAAATCACCTAGGGTCACTTTATTTCAGAAGAGAGATTATTTAGTTCATAAAACCTATACACAATTATATGATGCAGTTCTTCCTATCTAAACACAGTGTTGGCTAGAAATTTTTAAGAAGGTTATACAGTCATAAAGCCCCTGTTTTTCTAAAGCTTTTCTGGAAAGGGTCAGATAGAAGAAGATTTTACGGGCTGTGTGGTTTTTGTAACAACTACTTCACTCTTCTGAGTAGCCAAGGTATCACAATAAACAATACAATGAATGGGGTTAGTCTTTCTAAACAAACCCCATTTATAAACTTGTGGTAGACTGGGCTTACCCACTGTGGTTTGCCAATGTTGGTCTGAAGGAAAGTCTTGGAGGGTAGACTGTATTACCTCACTGGGTTTCGGAAAGCATTGGGCACAGGGACTTCTGGTGGTATCAGAATCGGGATGCGGACTATAAAGAGACCATCCACAACTAAGTGAGTTTGTCTCCAGGATACCATCCAAAGTTGCTTTAGTAGCATGCATAGTGCTTGCGTACTTAACAGTACATCGAATACACCATTATTTTGGTGATGATTCTTCCCGAGGAGGAAGGCATCCATTTTAGAGGAGACAGGAAATAACTGGCACACAAAGCAATTAAGTGGAACTACAACTCTATTTTCTGACTCCAAATTTATTCTCTTGATCAAACTCAGTGAGACTTCCGTAAGGAGGAAAAGGAAGGGGAGAAACTCTAGAATTTGAAAGCCAAGCACATAGGCCGTTTTTAGAAAATGTTTCTCAAAGTCAGCTGGTGTATAGACCCGATAACTCTCCTTCAGGGGTCCACGTGAGCAGTCCTGATGGCTCCATCAGGTGTCCATGTGGGTGGTTTTGATGACTCCTTCAGATGTCCACGTGGGTGATCTTGATGGTTCCTTCAGGTGTCCACGTGAGCATTCCTGGTAGCTTCTTCAAGTGTCCACATGGGTGATCCTGGTGGCTCCTTCCCATGTGGGTTGTCTTGATGGCTTCTTCAGGTGTCCACGTGGGTGGTCTTGATGGCTCCTTCAGGTGTCCACATGGGTGGTCTTAATGGCTCCTTCAGGTGTCCACGTGGGTGGTTTTCATAGCTCTTTCAGGTGTCCACGTGACCCGTCCGGTGACTCCTTCAGGTGCCCATGTGAACATCAGGAGTCCATGTAAGTAGTCCTAGGCTTTTCTTCTTTTCATTTATCCACTGGTTTGCTGTCATTTACTTAGCAGCGATCTTCCCTCTTGAAGCCAGAGAGCAAGGAACTGCACTGCTCTCTGCCCGCCCTCGCTGTAACTACCAGTGGAGCTTCAGTGGGAAGGACGCCATGGACACTGATAGGAGTCTGTGTGGATCCACACCCACGAAGCAGCCTCCGCCACACACAGCAGACCACGATTTACTTTCTCTCTGTATAACAGGGCGTGCAGAGACCACCACAACTCAGGCTTTTGAAAGCCAGCTCACGCCTATCAACTTGGTTTCATCAGCTCCTACCTGGCTCCTTCCTTTCTTTCTTCCCACTAAGGTGCCCTGGGATCATTTAATTTAGGATACAGCTCACTGACTTGGTAAAGTTGTAAGCCTGATGTTCAACCTGCATTCTTAGTCTGACTTAATGTGCTTTTAAAGAATCAGTTTCTGGTCCAATTTGGATGTCAAAAAACGAAAATCTAGACAATCCTATTAAAAAGCAATTTGAGAACCTGCGCTGTCTACTCTCGTCTGTTCTGCTCTGAAGCATACAGCCCTGTTCACATACCTGCCCACTGTAGCTCCACCCGGATCCACCCAGAGTTTCCTACGAGTCCTGTTTCCTGTCTGAGATGGCCGTCCAGACGCCACAGTGTATGCATCAATCATCAGATATTTTCTGATATACTGCATTCGCTTCAGAACGTCCCTCTCCGAGCTGACTTGTGTGGGAGTTGTTTACAGGTATAAAAGAATGACGGGATTCCACGAGTTCTGGGATGGACAACAGCTCAGGACATTGGCTTTGGCTTGATTTCAGATGTCTCTTTGTCTTCAATGGATACACTTGATGGTTGCTTATCATGGAATGTGCGTGGAAACACTCAGCAGTGTGCCCATTAACTAAGGCACTCTGATGGCGTGGGACAAGAATTCTGCGTTCCTCCAGAAAACCTGCTGATGTCTGAGCCCATAGCTGGAATCTCCCTGGGCAAAATCACACTTTGAATTCCATTCCAGGAGTAAGCACAGAAAACGCACGCAAAGAATAAAATGGTTTACGATTTTCGAAAGCACACTTCACAGCTGAAAGCCAGATGGATGTGACAGAAGCAGTAGGGGGCATGGCGCTGGCCAGCTGGCCGCGGGCACTAAATGGTTTAACAGCCCACGAGGAACTCTGAGCACTTACAAGGCGGTTCTTAGGAACCGGAACAAAAGGAACTGACTGAAGCCACAGAGACCAGAACACAGACCCAGACATCGCGGTACCGAACAAAACTTGCATCTAGCAAACACCAAAGCCTCGCAAAATGTCAGCAGTCTGCTCGCGGCATCTAAAGACATCCCTGTCTATTTTCGGGATGCAGTTACAGGCTTAGATTTTCTTGTAAGCTGGTTATATAATCGGGCTGAATTATTTTACCTCTCTGAGTTGTTGTCTTAAGTTTTTGGATGCCTACTATTTGATTGTCATTCTGCCAGTCGTTTCTCTGGCACTCTGGGTAATAAAAATAGACGATGCTTATTTTATCTTTGCTCTGTGCCAGACACCGCGCAAGTGCTTGATGGGAGATATCCCGTTTCACCCCCACAGTATTCGGCGGTGATAATCTTATTGCCGCCACTGGAGATAACACTGTTATTCGTCCCTGACACTGGCTATGTGGGAACTGAGGCACCTCAAGTGTGGAGAGTAATTTGCTTATGGTCACCAGAGTGTGCCCTGCCCGCCATTAGCTCTATGTGCTTCTTTGCTCCCCAAGCTGAGCGTAGCTTCTTGGTTGCGCTATGAAACATGGTTGAGCTTGTTAAACTGAGGTTTTCGACAAGGGTCCCTCTGGGACGTTCACCCTTCTGCACGTGTGATATCACCAATGCCATTGGTCCATGGTCCCTGTAGCAAGGCTCTGGAATTCAGTTCAGCATTGAAGGCCTCATTATAAACATTTGTATTGATTAAAAATTCCTTCACAAGCTGGACGCACCACATACCAATTCAATCAAAACTTCTGGGGCTAGAATCCAGGTATGAACATCTTTTGAATGTTCTATTTTTTTTAATTGTTGACTTGTCCTTTGAGATTATAATTATACCGTTTTCCCTCCTTCTCTCCCTCCAAGCCCTCCCATATACCCATCACTCCCTTTCAGATTTATAGCCTCTTTTATAATATATATATCTTATATATGATGTGTATATGCATATGTATATATTCATGAATAATAGGTACAAACTGTTCAGTCTACAAATGCAAAAAGTATGATTTCAGGGTTGACCATTTGGTTTTGGATAATCAACTGGTGGGCTCTTCCCTGGGGAAGACGGTTTCTCCTGCTCTCAACATCCTTAGTGCACATAGTTCTTGGTCTAGAGTTGAAGCTTCCTGGGCTTTCCCCCAGCCATGGTAGCCTGCTGCTGCTCCAATCCAGATCATGTTTAGGTAGTCATATTAGTGAGGCTTGATGGCTGGAGGTTTTGGCATTTAAGACACACAATCTCACAGCAAACTCCCAGTTACTCTGACTCTTAAAGTCCTTCTGTCCCCTCCTTCTCCGTGATCTCAGAGCCTTAGGTATGGAAGTTTTAAAGGCTACTAAGTAATTCTGATACATCAGTGCACTGGAAATAAATTTAGTAACTAAAAATTAGCACTTGAAAAAGTATATTTTGTTGGTCAAGTTTGTCTGCAAAACTTGTATTTCTTGATTGAGTGATTGTATTGTTTTGTTTTTCATACAGATGGACTAAGTTCATCATGTTAAATGAATTCTTTATGATGGATAAAAGTAAAAACAATTGGAGTCCATGGTAGCATTGAAATGAACAAGATCATCTCACCCGCACCATCGATATGGAAACTGCAGATATTCATACACTATTTTGGTATCGTTCCTGTCTATAAGAAGCGGATGCATCATTCACTGGGGGAGTTGGCCACCTCACAGCATGAAGGAGAGGGGACTGCGTAGCATCTTGCATGAGAGATGCAGATAATGAACTTGGTGAACTACTATACAAGGAAGTGACCTACGAGCCACATCTCCAGTAGGAACCTGGCAAGTTATAGAGGAGAGGCAGGTATTCCCAGGAGAACATCTCTTCCCTTAGGCCTAGTCAGCCAGTTTCTAAGGGGCAGAGGAGAGGGGCTAAGATTAGAATAGGAACCATGGGCTCAGCGCGGAGAAAACATGGGGCAGACGACAAAGAAACTGACACAGAGAGAGAGAAGTTAGTTCTGGGCTTCTATAGCACAGCACAGTAGTTACTGACTAAAGTAATCTATCATGTATGCATGCATGCATGTATGTATGTATGTATCTATCATCTATCTATCTATCTATCTATCTATCTATCTATCTATCTATCTATCTATCATCTATCTATCTATCTATGTATCTGTCATCTATCATCTATATATCTATATATCTAAGCATGAAATTCACAACATACAATAATAATACTTAAAGGGACAGAAATGCTCATTACTCTATTTGGTCACTAATTATATATATATATATATATATATATATATGTATGTATTTAATATAATTAATCTACAAAGTGTTGCAAATATTAATTCCATTTTCATAATGTATCTCATAAAGATGTAAAAATATCATTTCTCTATTAAAACAAGAAAATCATGGTTAGAAAGAAACAAAATCATGTATTTGTAGTAGAGAGATGGTGTCTTGTATATAATAGGGATCACAAGTCCCATGGAGAGGAACGTACATTATCTGTCGGGTGAGGGAACTGGGGCAGATGGACTCTGACTGGGGTCAGGTCTGCCATATTTAACAGACGTCATGAAAGCTAAGAGAAAGAAGTTTCAGTATCCAAAACTCTGTGCTCTGGTCATAAAGAAAATCTGCCTACATGAGTACCGACAAATTAAAGCAACCTCGAAAGTCACCTAAGTTGTCTCTATGGTTACCATTCATTTAAAGGCTGTAAGGCACAATAGAGTGTAGACCACAGCTATGCAATTTCTTCCTGTGATCAAATGTTAGGCAGCAAGAGTCATCTATGGCTTAGTAGCAATTATTTAAAGGTGGTCTTTCCTCTCGGAGATGGCCATTATAGAAGTGAACCTATTTCAAAGCAGAGTTGGCAACCCTGATCGTTTGGTATAAAACAATCCCCATCAGATACCCACTCTCTTTTCAACTGTGGGTTTAAGCCTCGTTGTCTGAAACACCTTCCTATCAAGACATGCTCTGGGCTCCACGATGTTCTCATCGTCATTTTCCTGAAATAAGTGGGCATGACACCCACTAGGGTCTGGCTCCAGTGTGAGCATATTGCCCGCTGGGGAAGCTCTATGTTAGCAGACAGGAAACACGGCTAGCCCTGCAGACCCTTGGACATATTCCTCAGCATTCAAGATGGATGATTTCACTGGGAATTCTTCAACCAAGAGATGGACAGATTCAATGCATAAACTTAACGTGACAATGTCATAATGAAAAATAATAGTTAAATAACAAAATCATTTGCTGTCACTCTAAAATTAATGCATTGTTCAGATTTTGCTATCAAGCCTCAATGTAAATAGAATATTAATGTTAATTCAAGATTACAGTAATTGTGTTCCATTTAAGTTCCTTTGGTATCATTCATGCTTCCTTCTTTACCTTCGTAATCTTTCTCCATGTTTCTTGTTCTAATTCTCCATGCATTGCTTGTCTCTTTTCCCATGCTTTATTAGTAATTTGCAAATACCTCAACTGTGCTATGTTATCATGCTGTATCTTAATTTTTAAAGTAGTGCTTTCCCCAGTAGAGAAGAAGCCTCTGAGCCATCATTGTTCAGTTAAGTAATAGACTAAATATGACACCTTGCATATGAAACTTTAGCAAAAAAAAAGCGTGATATTTTAGCATATTCTTAAGAGGGGCATCTTTGTGTTTTCTATTATCTTCTTATTCTCATTCTGCTTTCATTATTAAATATGACTCGTCTCTGTTTGTCTATTTCTTTTCCTGTTCCCAAATCCTCACCCATTCTGGGAATTAAACCTAGGGCTTTCAGTACGCTACACCATGCTTTACCACCGAGCTGTATCTTCTGGCCCTCGTAACTATGGTTTTAACTTCTGTATGGCGGACAGCATCTTCTAAATGCTTAGGAATGCCAATGGTTGTAATTCTGCCCTCTTTTTAAAATTTCTTTTTGTTCCAGAGCCTAGCATTACAGAGGACTTGTAATATTTGTTGGATAAATCTGCTAAGAGTTGGAAAAATTTTGTGCCTAAGGACAGTTTTAGAAAAAAATTGAGAAACAGAAAATATACATCTGATTGATTACCTGATCATCAACAAACCATCTTACACACACTCACTGATATAAACCAGCTTACACACACTCACTGATACAAACCAAATCATGTAGTCACTGAGGTGTTATACTGTAGATCCTTGGCTAAGCACTAGACAAGCTGTTAGACATAGTTTCCCCAGGAAAGAACTAACAATCTTTGGTTATCTAGTGGCCATATTTAAAAGCCTGAATTTCATTTAATGATTTTTTTTATCTTTTGCTATTTAAGCAAATCGGATGGCTTCTTTGTCTCAAACATTGCTCTGTGATAAATACCATCTTGTTACATCTCTGCACAAGATATCAGCATTTGCAACTATTCTAAGCATTAGAATAGATGATGTTTAAAGACATGCATCCATACATTTTACCTATGTTGAATAACTTTTATTTGTTAGTGTCAGAAAGAAAGCTCATGTTATTTTACCTTTGAGTATCTCCTCCTTCATCTACCCTGGCTTCCAGGTTTTTGTACAGCACTTTGATATTTATGTGGGCAAAATGAACTATGTTTATTTGTAGAGAACCCACTAGTTCAGGGATGGTTGGCCATTAGGATGGTTTTGAGAGAGTGAGAGCATCAAGGAGATGTTTTCCCCTTTGCAGCCGCTTCCACCTCTCTCCGTGTATCACTGTGCTGTCCTCACTGACCGTAGCTAACAAGGGGATCTGTGGTAGTAGTACATACTTGTTGATTTGATGTGTGAAGGGTGGTATTTTACTTTTAAGGTCATCCCCCAACACCCACAGTTTCCATGTAATCTTTAGGAAGACACCAGGCAGATTCCAGTTGAGGAATACTCTGGAAAAACTGACTGTGGTCATGAAAGTCATCACTAAGTTCATCAGAATCAGAGGCCTTAAAATTCTGCGGCGAAGAGGAATCTCAAGATACATGACTGCTAATGAAATGTAACTTCATGGACTCTGGAGACAGAAAATAGGAAATTTGGTAGAAGAAGAAGAAGAGAAGGAGGAGGAGGAGGAGGAAGAGGAAGAAGAGGAGAAAGAAGAGGAAAAAGAGGAAGAAAGAGAGAGAGAGAGACTGTAGCATAAAGTATAGAATCCAGTTAAGACTGCCCCTAATCAATCCACTAGCTATAAAATACATTATACTACAGTAACAAGCAAAATTAGGTGCAGAATAGTTGTGAGCACTCTGTGTTGCTTTCACACACACACAACCACCCCGTCCTGGGGTTTGAGCTTCATGCCTGCTACAGAAGTCTCCACAACTGAGTAGTGGTAAAAATAGCCCAGTCTTTCTTTCCTCTATAAATCTAAAAGCATTCTAAATTAAAGTGTTTATTCTTTGAAAAAAGCAGGATATTGAGAGGGTCAAAACATGTTAAGTTCTGAACCTGTCTTATATCTTACAGCTTTCAATGGTAAAGAATTAGTTATAATTTTAATCAGAAAATGTAAGGGGTACTCATTGTATAAACACAGTGTTCATAACTGCAACCATGCTGCTATCCAGCATGGAGGTAGGGCTGAGAACAAAATATATCACACAATTATTCAGACCAACAGCTCTCATGTGGAACAATGTGGAAATGCTTACAACACACCATCTAAAAAGATACAAAATTATATGTAGAGTATGAAAAGTCTAAGGTACTTATAAAAATATGTATTAAAATGCTAGGGGAGAAGGTATTTTGTAGTTGGGTATGGGTGATTTTTCTCTTTCTATTTTTCTGTGATGCGGATATAGTGGGAAAATGAACTCAAGACAAGAGATGTGTGTAAAACAACAGCTATTAGTGAAAAAATGATGACATGCTCTTGCAGTCTTAGGGCTTCGATTGCTGTGATAAACACCATGCCTGAGAGGGAGAACAGAAGCAAGTCACTGCAGGGGAATGAGGGAAACTGGTGCTCATCACGCTGACGGGAACAAGCCAGACCCGCAGGACAGACGGTGTGTGTTTTCTCTTATGCAGAATGTAGAGCAAAGTTCTCAAAAGATATGAAAGGACAAGAGAGATGGTTTCTGAAGAAGAAGGGACCAATGGGAAAGGGAGTGAGGATGGCGCAGTGACTATCAGCAGAATACACTGCGTGCATGAATAAAAGTGTCTTACATGACTAATGTCCAAACAGAAAGAGAAAGAGAGAGAAGGAAAGAGAGTGCTGGTAAAAAAACAAATAAACAAAAGCATCCACCATGACTAAAGCAGCTCGGGGAGGAAAGGGTTTATTTCAGTCCCAGTCCATTATGAAGGAAGTCAGAGAGGAGCTCAAAGCCATAACCTGGTGGCAGGAACAGAAGCAGAGGCCATGGAGGAGTGCTTCCTGCTGGCTTTTTCAGCCTGCTTCCTTATAGCAGCTAGAACCACCGACCCAGGATAGCACTCGCATCCTGAGCTGGACCCGCTCTCATCAGCCATTAATCAAGAAAATGCACCACAGGTCAATCTAATGGGGGTGTTTTTGCAATTGAGGTTCCCACTGCCCACGTGACTCTGACTTGTGTCAAGACGACACAGAACTAGGCAGCACACTCATGTGCTGCCCCAAAGTAAGGGTTGTCCTTTGACAGCTCTTTGCTTTCAGATAGAGTTCAGTCTTTATTCTCAATTATTTGTTACAGCAATAGCATGTCTTTCCATTATAAATGCCTGCCACAGGCCACAATAAAATACGCAGAACATCTGATGTTGTCATCCACAGACATTTTTATATTACTAAGCTATTTTTATATTACCGTTTCATGTTGTTATCTCAATGTAACCTTTATAGCGATCAGTGTGTAATATCATCATATCTTGGTTTAAATAGCCACTAGAATTGCTTCGTTTTAGCACATAATACTTTAATAATCATAAATCAGTATTTTGAGATTTTGGGTTACTACAGACTATATAATTTACTATTAATCCTTTGAGTTTATTCTATTTAGTTAAGTACAATATTCTAATAAATCCATAGGATTCATGAGACCTACAAGAAAGTCCAAGATCCTTAAGTTTAGAAACTGACTAAAAGGGCTGAGAGCATCACTGGAAGCAGCTCACTTTTATGGCCGGTCCCATAGATGAATTTTCATATAACTCGTGTCTTAGAGAGAGCCTTGATAGCCCATGGCAGCCACAAGTGTTATCCTGATGGTCCACAGGCAGAAGTCAATAGCCTACTGATGAAGATTCCTCAAATGGGTAAGAAAGTTGATAACAATAAGATATTTTCTGTGCTTTATAAGTTTAAAAGATGAAGCCTAATAGGCTATACTTTGGCATCAAGAGAAGGATTAATTCCCCAAGGAGCACAGTGCAAGTATTTTACATAGAACTGCTATAAACCCAAAAGCTAATGCACTAGAAACCCATTTTCCTATGTCTTTACAGGTTTTTTTTTCTGCTAAAAATAAATTATCAAAAGTCATTTGGAAAGAATAACACAATTTGACTTGCCGGTTTTAAAGCCGCTTGATCTCAGTTAGAAAATATGTTTCTCACAGATGATGAAAGGCGCTAATAATGGCACAAATACACTGAGTCAGTAGACGAGTACTTCACACACACTAATCATGTCAGTAGCCCTAGAAGGCAGAGAGAGTTACTCTCGTTTTGCAGATGAGGATATTGAGGTGGAAGACCTTATAAGTGAGCAGTAGGACCAGAGGTCTGAGGTAGTCGTTGTGATGCTAAAGCCCATGCTTTTAGTGGCTCTGACATACACCCAGGGATGCTAATATAGAGAACGGTCTGGCTTCTTAGCTTTAAGACGTGAGACATGAACACATCACAGGAGGAAAATCAGAAGCCTCTGAGCAGGAGCCAGAAGAGAAGAGACCCAACGGTAGAAGTACGGAGCTTTTAACAATTTTGAGTTTTACTAAAAACCTCAGTGGGATTAACAGGCAGCGAACGCCCAGCAAGATGTTTCCAGAAGACACAGACACCTTCCTCAGAAAAAACACTGTGTGTGCTATGAATCCATCTATCTACGTAGTGGGCCTAAACGGCCACAGGTGAGACAAAACCACCCAAGGGCTTAAATATTGAGTTTTCCTTAATGCGATCCTCCTGGAATATGGGAAACTCCTGCTCCAGACATAACTTGCAAGGAAGCACATTTTCAAAGCCAACATAGGCATTGTCTTGTCATTTGCAAAGCACGGACTCGTTATTTTCTCATCGTAATTTCTTTTCCATGATCATTCACTTTCTTTTTCAAAACCAACTTGGATTTTCTGGTTAACATGCAAATGTTTGGTAAATGGTGAGACAGTGCGCAAGGGTTAGTGAGCTTTTTCTTCTGGTTAACATGAATTTCACTGGTGATCTAACCCCTCCCGTGATTTAAACCCATCTATACATGAGTGGATACCAAAGTTACAGTTATAACCTGGGACTCTCAAGATTCAAGAGCAAATATTACACTGACAACTTGATGTTTTTATTTTTATATGGAATAGCCACCTTCAAATATCCCATCTACAAAACCTGTCCTGTCCCCTACCCCTTCCAAATTAGCTCTGTCCTAAGTTCTTTCCATCTCGGTGGTTGGAAACCACAGCGTGTAGCTGCTCTGGCGAAAGCCTTGGCTTTCTTGCCCTCTCCCCTTTGCTCCAACCACTGACTCCATTAACAAATCCTGTCCACTCTCCCTCCAAAGCCAAGCGATTCCATGACGGCATGCTCCCATGCCGACCCACATCTCCTGGGCTCTGACCCCTGACTTGCCTATGTATTTCTGCTTCCCCGAGGAACATTCTTTACCTTAGATTAGAAGTAGAAGTCAGTTAACCTATGTCACTTTTCTTTTAAAAACAAACAAAAATAACAAAAGAATCCATTACCCCTCCATATCTTCACTTAGAATGAATCCAGACTCTGAGCAAAGGAGAACCCATGCCCTCTTTCGGCCCTGCTCTCTGTCCACTTCCTGTCATTGGGAGGCTAAGCGAGGCACTCTGTCTGGCAGCTTCCTTCCTTAAATTGGCTGCGGCCCTTGCTCCTTAGTTTTATTCAGGTTTTTATTCAAATGTTATCTATTTAGAGAGGACTTTGGGCCTTTCTATAAAACAGCAACATGTAATTTGCTTAGCCGCCTTAACCTAAACCTCTGTTGTTGTTCATCTTACTTCTTCATATCACAAACACTTCCTGGACATCTCTGCATTGCCCTGATGCTGAGAACACAGAAGTGAAGAAAACAGGAAGTGATCCCTTTGTTTCAAGGTATTTACTTTGCACAGGGCAGGGAAACGAGTATCCAACAAAGGAAAGAGCACAGCCAGACAGGAACGGCTTCTGCAGTGAGAATCAAGGCTGGGGAAGGGGCGCGGGACGTGCTGCGGCAAAGCAGGGCTGCTGCTTTCATATAGAATGAAAATGATAGGAGATGGGCTGGGGCCTGGCCCAGTGGGAGAGTGCTGTGAGGCACACCTGATGACCCACCTTGGATCCACAGAATCCACATAAAAGCTGGGTGCCGGGGAGCAAGCGTGTGCAATCCACAAGACCCCAATGGGAAGGTGGTAGCAGAAGTCAGGGGACTTTCTGGAGGCTGCTACTCCCATGTACACAGTGAAGAGATCCTGCTCCAAACATGGCAGTAGACGAGGACAACGAATGGAGGTGTCTGCCAAGCAGTGCCATGGTACACA
>JABTXL010001700.1:2681265-2705658 GCA_025134845.1 Neodon shergylaensis
ACTTACCCACCACACACACACATACACCTACCCACTACACACACACACCCCACATACCACACACACATAGACACCTACCCACCACACACACACTACACACACACCACACGCACACATCTACCCAACGCGCGCGCACACATACACACACACACACACACACACACACCCCTCACACACACACACATCAGAACTAAACACTGTACTAAGAGGTTACATTTGACCCTGATCTCAATAACAATTCAATAAATATTTATTGAATATCATGTACTCCCAACAACTTGACATTTCATGCCCCTTAAGGTGGCTCATTCTCTCTCTCTCTCTTCTCTCTCTCTCTCTCTCTCTCTCTCTCATGTGCAGGTGTCTGCATCTGTAGATGCGCTGGAGGAGGTTGGATGACCTGAGTGTAGTGCCTGGACCCACGCAGATTTTAAGAACCAACTCCCACAGGTTATCCTCCAGTCGCCACATGCTGACCATGAAACGCACAATCCCTCCCCGCCCCAGATACACGACATAAAATAAGTAAGTAGAAGAGTCGTATTTATTAAAAGAAATAAAGAGAAGCATTGGGCCTATGAGATGGGTGAGCTTGTAAGAGGCATCTGCTGGCAGAACTCAGGGTGGAAAAGGAGCGTGAGACGCTGATAGCCGCCTGTCACTCAGTATGTGCACCGTGACACCTGCGCCTCCCCCTTGAGAATAAAGAAAGGAAGCCACTTTAAGTCTGCCGTGTGCTTCTGATCATTTATGGATCAAACTAATAGAAGAGAAGAACCAATACTTGCTTGGAAAAAAGACTATGGCATGACTTTTCATCTTGAATGACCTGACATTTCAAAGAAGAAGTTTTCTCGAAGAAGGCATAAAGAAACCATCTCTTGAGCAACGTGAGCCAGAAAGTGCTAACACCCTCACTACCAGCAGCCTGCTTGCAGAGAAGGCCACACGTGATTTTGAGTGAACACGCCCGTGTAGTTTCCCCTCAGCTGATATCAAAGTTCTGAAAGGTTTTCCCTCAGTTAACCGAAAGGCTAACCAACAGGTCCTTTAAGGGCAGTGAGTCCTGACTGAGATGTCTCTTATTCCCTCCTCTAACTCTTTCTCTGTGATCATCAGCAATGCGCGTGATACCCTATGCCACAGGCTGGAAACTGGCCTGCAGGCTCCACCTTTCCTGGAGGGTGGTGTGCAAAATTACAGCGCTTTGATGAGTTCACTGTTTCTTCAATTTACGTTCCCTTTTCACTTGACTATTGCTTTGCTTCTCGACACTAGATTTTTGTGCCTCTTCCAGTGGCAGGCATTTAAAAACCGTGCCGTCTAGAGTGTTCCTGTCTTGGAAACTATCATCAAGTCATTTAAATAAAAGATACGCTGCCAAATATTAATGATACTTATTAGGAAAATGTTATCAGGCAGAAGATCCCCAGGATAGAAAATTAATGTTTTTATGAACTCATATAAACACAAATGACTGTATTCCTCTTTAGTCAAAATGCTACTTTACATATTGGATATGTAAACGATATTTTACATAATGGAGGTTTTAGAAAATGGGTCAGCAAGGTGCTTATTGGACGCGCAGTCACCTGTCCCCATGGCCATTTCATATTCTGACTTGCTGAGGATGTGTATTAAAGGGCCAGAGTCTTAGCAACAACTGGCAAGGGATACCAATGTAAGACAAGAAGGACAGCTTGCTCTTGGAGTGGGCATCCTGCTTCCAGTTAGCGAAGTGGCATATTGACAGAGTAAGAAATCAAAACGCTGCTTATTTAGGAGGGGCTTAGAGCCAGAGCAGGCAGATCATCTTCAAAGACAAGGTACTTAAGCCGGGGAGAGAACAGGCACACCGCTTTTCTTCCTGGAAAAGGATGGATGTACAATAGCTGGTCCATACCTTATTATCTATTCTCGCGTTTTATTCCAAATCATATTTCCTATTAGGTGCCCCATTCTTAGGACCACATGAGATCTGAGACCCTGCATCTTCTAGGGCAGAAACTTCATAATGTGTAGAATACTAGCCTCTTCCTTTAGGAGTCAATATTGAGCTAGGCAATAGACTCTTTAGACATTCTTCGTGGTTGTCTCCCTGTTATATACTTATTTGCATATGACTAAATCATAGAGTTTTGACTTATTCTAGTCTTACCTGGCAATTCACTTACTCACCATTCAGTCAATGCACACTAAAGACTAGATACTGTTTCAAGTTTGCTGTTAAGCTTATGAAGGGTTTTCACTAAAGCAATGGAAAAACTCAGGAACCTAAGAGCAAGCTCTGCTCTCTGGTTTCTGGTTGTGTGATCGCTGATAAAATGCTTAATGTATGTGACCCTCTGTAAATTAAGTTAACCTATGCTTTGTTCATAGGAATACTGTAAAGATCGAATGATGTTTTCTATCAAAATATGCTGTAAATTATAATGTACATAACAAATATTACTCATCATTCTAAAAATGATGAGTGATTGTGGTATTAATAATGTCTCTAATGAATGATAGATTTATGTTTGCTGGAATGTTTATATCTGGTCCTTTCTATCTATTTTTTTTGGTATATAAAAACAAAATGTTATTTCTACATTTATACTTTAATAAAAATAAATAAATCTTCACTTTATGAATAGCAAATAACTTGAACTTTTCTATTTCTGATTATCTAATGTAGGCTTATTGGATCCACTTACTTTGAAAGGCCTCTCATTCTTCACCTACATTAGAAAACTAACTGAATCTAGTGTTTTCATACTTAGATGCACTTGGAGGTTTGCTGCTTTGAATGCAACAATAGATTGTTCTGGTGAGTGCTTGATCTTCAAACAATGCCACACGGAACTCCCGGTGTTTTAGATGGTGTTAGTGCAGCAGAGGGACTGGGTATCTTAGGAGTCGAACATTGCTAAAAAATACGAAATACTGAGCCAAGGGTGGTGGCACACACCTTTAGTCCCAGTGAGAGGGAGAGGCAGGAGGATCGCTGTGAGTTCAACACAACAAGTTCCAGGTCACAAGGACTGCATGGTGATATTGTGTGTGTGTGTGTGTATGTGTGTGTGTGTGCAGAATCAATATGCTCCTGTTTATTTCACATACTCTAGACATACATATGCATGTCTCAGAATGGGTATTATTACCATGAAAATCTTGTGTGCTAACACATATCTTTATGTGTACTGAATATGTACTAATGTCTTTAATTGCTTTTTCTTTGCTTCTGAGGATTAAAAAACAAATGATATCCTACAACTCCTAGGAGGTCAAAAGGATAGCGGTTACCCTCAGGGGAAATCTGTTCCTTCTATTGGCTTAGACCTCAGCTGCCAGGATAAGAGATGCCCTGGAAATAATGGCTCTAATTTTTCAGACAGTTTTCTATGGGAATGAAGGGAAAGAGATGAGGCGGGATGGAACAGAAGAGTGGCAGGCAGCTCACACGATGGAGAACTTGCTGAGGAGTTACTACATGACGAAGACGCTGGATGTGAAGATGTCAGGCTGTGACCTCTATGCCCCTTCCCCACCCCCACCCCCGTGATGGCCAGGGTTGAGTTCACTGCTCTGTATGCTATCGTGGAGGCTGCTCTTTCCCCACTCCGTGTTCGTACCTCCCAAAGCTGTGTCTTCCTCATGCACGTGTGCACTTGGTCAAAGGAGATGACTTTCCCTGACAGGGGAGGGGCTATTTGAGCTGCTTATAGAAGCAACTAGAACCTCAGAGAAGAGGGAAAAGAAAAAGAAAGCTAAATATAAAGGCGAATTAAGTTATCCCACAGATTGTCCACAAGCTAGCCCTTGGTGGCAATGCTCGTAACCTTTAAAGCTTTAGATGGACTGTTAGCAACAGCGTATTAGTGTTAAAAGGGGGAATAGTACACTGGACTTCCTGGCGCCTGCCCGACCTGGAAGAGTTATTTTTCGCTTGGTTATTTTTGCCGAATAATTGTGGCCCTCATTCCTTGCTCAGGGAATGATACCAAAATGTGATGCACCCCGGGATGATCGAACATTTTGTATTGTTTATTTTCTTTGTGCTATATACTTTGTGGCATTGCATATATTCATTAGAAATGCTAAGTTTTGCCAAGTGCCTTTGACATTCTGCTTTGATTCTACTGGAGTGCGTTCAGTTGATGTGGCTATTTCTATTAGAAGACAAGATGCTGGTCTCCAGGGTTAATTGCTGGGATGGCCTCTTTGATCATGGATGGGCTTTATGTATTCGACCATTTGGCCGTGCTATAGAAGACCATGGGTTTAAACTGGGAAGATGAGCATGTGTATGCTGTTATCCACAATCGGACATTTATCCGACTGTAAAGTTTGGCAAGCCCTGCGATGCAATCGAAAGTACCATTATATTGTTGGACAGAAAGCTTGTGTGCCAGTTTGAATAGACTCACGCGTTTGATTGCTTGGTCCTAGGGAGTGGCATTATAGGGGGTGTGGCCTTGTTGGAGTAGGTGTGGCCATGTTGCAGGAAGTGTGTCACTGAGGGGGTGAGCTTTGAGGTCTCATATGCTCAAGTGACACCCTGTTTGGCGTACAGTCTTCTTTGGTTACCTGCAGAAATGTTCAAAATGTAGATCTCTCTGCTCCTTCTCCAGCACCATGTCTGCCTGCAATATGGCCGTGCGTCTCGCCATGACACCAATGGACTAAACCTCCGAAACTGTAAGCCAGTCCTGGTTAAATGTTTTCCTTTATAAGAGCTGCTGTGGTCATGGTGTCTCTTCACCATGTGTCTCTTCATTCCAATAGAACCTCAACTAAGACAGTTTGTAATCAAGAACTCATCACTTGCTCTTTCCCACTGTCCTAGCTACCAATTAAATGTTGGAATTAAGCCATTTTGTAACCACCTGCATACACCTTAGAGAACTCAGCAGGTTAGCCGGGTACTGACGGTGTCACCTGGGCTCTGGCTGTCCACAGGCTAGAGGGATAACTCGTGCCAGTGTAAACCAGGCTAACTTGTATGTCTTTGGCAGAGTTTGCATTTGTTACTTTCTGAGAATGAGTGTTGATGATAGAGATCATATGCCCTGAAATGCTTTTCATTTCTTGAGATTACTGCTGTCAATAGGATCCAGCAAAACGTCAAGAGAATGTCAATGCTCTTCTTACTGTATCTTCCATGGAGGGTCTCAGCACCGGTCATGTGTGTTATCACTAGTTCTCTGAGCTCCACTGAATCACACTTCCTTGCCCACATCCACACCCCAGTAATGATAGGCCTAGCAAAGACTGGACATTGTGACACTATGACTCATTCTAGAAGATATTATCATCCTCAGTCTCTTAGCTCAGACTCTATTATATTCATATTTGCAAATTGTTCAAATGAGGATTAAATATATATGTGTATCAGAAGGTTAAGAAGCGAGCGAGGTCTTCAGAATTTGAGTCTTTTCTGTTGTTTCGGATTCACCCCAGTCTTTCTCTACTTTATTTTGGTGATTTCCTTTAGAGTCAGTTCATGGCCATCCTAGCCATTTCCCGGAAGGACTTGTCTTTCTCTCATTATCCATTCTATTCTTTCTTCCTGGTATTGATCTTGATTTACTTCAAAAATTTTCTGTGCGTTTCCTTTGGCTCACTCCAGAAAGTTTCTTCCTTCAAACCTTTAAATCATGGGACAGAAGACTTTGCTATTTCCTTGATCGGTCAGAGAAAACATTTTGCCATACTAGGAGTCTCCAGGTTGGGGCACTTCCACCAGCGTGTCCCAGGACATCCTCCACTGTCCCAGATGTCGCTGGACTGGTTGTCAAATGTCCTCTTATCCTCTGACTCATCCCTTTCCATGGCGGTGATTTCAGGAGCATATCCTATTCACATCTTTTTTTTTAAAAAAATATTTTATTTATTATATATACAATATTCTGTCTGTGTGTATGCCTGCAGGCCAGAAGAGGGCACCAGACCTCATTACAGATGGTTGTGAGCTACCATGTGGTTGCTGGGAACTGAACTCAGGAGCTTTGGAAGAGCAGGTAATGCTCTTAACCTCTGAGCCATCTCTCCAGCCCCCTCCTATTCACATCTTTCAAAGTGAATTGCCGACAGTGACCCAGGGCTTACAAATTGCTACCGTATCCAGCAAATGTTAGCCCAGCAGTGACACTGGACGCATACATGTGATTAGAAATAAAATGAATTTTTTTTTATTTTTTAATTGCGTGTGTGTGCATGTACGTAAGTTCTGGAGCCTGCAGAGACCAGAAGAGGCCCCTAAAGCTGAGGTGAGCTGCCCAAAGTGGGCTCTGGCATTAGAACTCCAGTCCTTGGCAAGAGCAGCAAGCGCTCTTAACCTCTGAACCCTTCCTCTAGCACCCCTTTAGTTAGTTTATATTTACTTTTTATGTGAGTGTTTTGCCTATATGTATACATGCACACCAGGCGTGTGCGTGGTGCCCACGGAGGCCAGAATGAATACACTAGACGTGGGTTTACGGGGGTTTGTGAGCTATCACATAGGTTCAGGAAGCAAACGAACCCAGGTCCTCTATAAGAGCAGTAAATGCTATTAGCCACCGAGCCATCTCTCCAGATCCTTCTCAGATCCTTTCTAACAGAATTTCAGGTGGTGTTCAGCTTTTCAGAAAGACGCTTTGCTTAGCCAGCCATAAAAAGAACTTCGTAAGTCTTTATTTATTCTCATAAATAAGGCTGCTGGAAACACCTCCTGTTTTTAATCATCAAAGGATTCTTAGAGAACCCACCCAGTGCCGGCTGTTAAGGGCAATGAAACTCTAGGAAAAACTACAACCAGGTGGACTCAGTGTAGAGGAAGAAAATCTGACAGCATTCTGCTAAGCGTGTGTGTAGAATTTTAACTGTAATCTCAGAGAGGTCAACTGTTGCTAACACTAAGATTTCCCTAAATCTGTAGGAGCACAGGTGGGCACTCATGGAGTCTGGGCCTTGAATCCTGGAGCTTTGCCCATTCCTTGTGCTTGTCATTTGTTTCTTATTTCTTAGAAACTGCTCTCCTTCCACAGCTCAGGCTGCTCTAGAATGTTCTACAATGCCATACACTTGAGGTGGTCCTCGGATCTAGTCTCCCACGTGTTGGGATTACAGGTACAAGCCACCACATCCAACTCTGAGTGTTCTTTTCTTTGGCTGTAAGCTGCCAAATTAGTATGTTTCTTACTCTTGTTTCCCCCATGATTCCCCAAGGAGTACTGATTTAACTTTCTCTAAATAGATTCGAGACACTTGTAAAAGCTCCACATATGAAACACTTGTTTTGTTTGTTTTCTTTCCCCTTGTATAATGATGTACAACACATCTTTTTCTCCCCTAAACACTGTCAGCCCTTTTAGGGTTGAACAGTGTCAGGAAAAACAAATATCGCATATTGACTTTTTCCTTTTACATGTGCTCAGGCTGAGTTCCCATCCTACGGCTTAGCGGCTTAGCTATTATCATCTCATAGGCAAGAAAGCCTCTCTTGTTGACGGAAAGCCATTCGCCCCTCCGTGTTTTTCTCACTGTCTGTGCGGTGCCTTTCACTCTGCTAAGCCACAATGGGAGACGACGAATGGCTAGATATCAGCAGTGTGTGGCGCTGTGGTAAACAGAGAATTAGCCGTCGGATTTCACCTGACGATTCTGTAATCTAATTAGACAGATTGACAACAGCCCAAAGGGAAAAGATAAAAGCGCACATTAGCATACTTAAGTGAAGGTGGAGGAAGCGGCATATTAAAACACATCTTACAGTTTCGGAAATATCTTAGTCCCTTTCCTATGTATTCTACACTATGATTCCAGATGTCACATTGGGTGAGGCCATCAAATGAACACTCCAGTCCCCTATGATCTAAATATCATACACATTTCAGTACTGAACTCACCCCTTTGTATCATTTTTTCTAATAAAACTCAGTGACTTCATTCCGTACTCCAATAACTCATCCATGGGAGTAAAGGGGACTCACATTTTTTCCCTCAAATAAGAGAGGGAATACATTTTGATTGCTGTAAGTACTTGAAAGATATTTCTATATTCTGTGCAGTCTTATGAAAACATTAATGCCCTTGAGATCATTTCTGAGGTAGCACTTCATCCCTGAAATATCTATGCCATTTCTTTTAACTAACCAACATATTTAGCCAAAAGAATATTAGTAAACAGAGAGTGGCTATATTTCTCTGAACAAAGTTTTCCCTAATGTCTTATTTCACTAACAAAATAGAAGAGAGGTTGTTACACAAATTAGGTATCACACACACATGTGCACATGCACACACACAACACACACTCTTTCACACACACAACACATACACTCTTACATGCACACAACACACACTCTCTTACAATCACACAATACACATACAACACACACTCTCACACACACAGAATACACATACTCTCACATATACAACTGATACACACACACTCTCTCACACACACATAACACACGCACTTGCTCTCACACACACAACCACACAACACACAACGACCACCACACACACAAACCTTAACGGAAAGGAAGAGACAGCAGATAGAGAAATACCCCTCACAGATGGGGAATTCTACATCGAATGGTCAACAGGAATGTCTGATAGTCCATAATTTCACCCAGTCCAACCCAATCCAGCCCCATGTCCTGGAGAGGTGACTGTCCTTCCACACGACTGCATAGCTCAGCAGCCCACAGCATCTCGGGCTGACTGCATCAACCTTGAACTAGTCTCTTATTTCCCCTAAAATGCAGCTCTTCACAGAGCAAGTCTACTCACAGAGCCCTCAGGGGCAGTGTGGGCTTTAACTCAGATACTCCACCTCGAGGGATCTGACACAGCACACTCAAACTTTGAGTGAACAAAAGCTGTCATGACAGAGGCAGCGTCGTCCATTCTAGGGTGGCTCTGCACTTAAACGGCTTCTGACAGGGAGCCGCGGATTTGTTGCTCTCCCCTGTGCAACCACCCAGAAGAAGGGATGGGGTCAAAGCTCCTCTTCTTCCCTCAGGAGGTATTCTGTGCCTGAGGCACCTTGTATTTTCTTGTTGTAGACTGTAATGCGTGTTCTTATTCTGTCCTCCCATGCCACTAAGTAATCAACAGTGGAAGTTTTCCGGCAATATAAGAATGACTCTTGCTGCCGTCATTTCTTCTCAGAAGGGAATAAAAAAGGGAATTATAAAACATACACTAGGAAAACTATAACTTTTGTACTGGGAACTTATTCTCCTTTGATGAGACGGTTTATATTTATAGAAGCCGAACCTCTCAAATATCAACCCTATGCAAGCCTTTCTCATGTGCTTTCTCAACATGTGAGAGTTAACACTTTGTCCATCTTAGTCTAATGTCTTCACCATCTTTCGTTTTAAGGATCGTATAGTCTTCTTAGGTGACTAAACTGAAGCCCAGACAAGAAGCTTTTTGTCTTCTTAGGAAAGGAAGGAGGTCATGGATTCTGTGCTCTGCACACCTGGCTCTTCTTTCCTCTCTCTCAGCCTACGGCATCTGAGCTGAAGACTTCTAACAGGTTCCCATCTGGCTTCCAATCACATGGCAGCCAAGGCACCCAAGCACTGAGCGCTTGGACCTCACTCTGCTTCTCTCCATGAACTGAATACAATAGGAGCTGCAGGGCAAGGCAGACCCTCGCCATTTTCCATACCCTGACCCAGAATGGATGTGTACAGAAGAGAAAACGAAAGTCCACCCTGCAAGTACCTTAACTTCTCTTCCAATTTCCATCTCTTTTTTTTCCCTCGCTCCGTAATTTGTATGGACCCCTTGGTTAGTTTTTTGACCACACCACTGTGGTCAGTATTACTTTAGCCATTGCATATCTGGTCATGGTGCTCCCTGGCTTTCATGGCCCCTCCACACTACTTGGTATGCTCCCTCAGTAGAGCTCAGAGCTTTACTTCAATGGTTCCCATCTTCCATTGCTGTGCTGCTCACCCCTGAAGCTTAAGAGACTTCTCATGACTTGCCAAGCGTCCTCAGACTGGGACTTCCAGGGACCCCGTTGTTTCCATTTTATAAGGTGAGTCTACCCAACACTCTAAAAAAGTTACTAACAAAGGACTGACAAAGTTAGGCGCATCCTAACTTGAGTCCGTGTTTTTCGATGTGTGCCTCCCGAGTGCCTTGCTGCTCTTCCTTCCTTCCACACATGATATTCCTTGTTCCTGAATGGCTAACAGATTGTTGACCTTGCTCCAAACCAATATTGGAAGTATACTTTTGAAATATTCACTGCCCTCTCCCCATGACTCTCCCCTTATGACAGGAAGGCTCAAACCTTTAAGATTTAAGTCTTTTTCTTCCTTTGTCTTTGTGTACTAGAACCGAGTTACCACCTCTCTTCTGCCTCCCTCCCCTCATCAAGGTCTAGTTCATTCACTGGACTTGGGGGAGAGAGGAATACCTGCATTTAGCAGGCTGTAATTGTATTCTTTCTCTGTGTTGGCAGTGGCAACGTATCTGGTGGACGGTGACTGGGCATGGAAGGGACAGGTATTCGGTAGCCAGCTCTCTTGGGGATGGAGCTGTGTGATCATCCTTGGGTGACTGCACTATTTGGCTCACTCCAGCTCTTTCCCCTCTGTCAGTTCCTGCCACGTTAGGGCACTGCCCAGCCTGTTGTGGCTGGGTTTTCCTTGCCCAGCAGGCAGCTCTCGAGCAGTTTGTGGAAGACAGCTGGCATGAGGCAGGCACTGTTCGCCATGGTCACTTCAGCTATAGAAACCCCACGATTGGGCCTCGTCACACCAAATCCTGAGCAGCTCCACTGCCCTGCCTTCTCTTCCTCCATCTCTCTGTGCTCTGCTAATGTACTAAGCTGACTGACAGAGAAATCACGTTCCATGTCTGAGCAGTTGTCCAGTTTGGAAATCAGGCACTCAGGTCTCCTTGCAGGCAACAGCAATTTTAATGAGTCGCTTAAATTGAAATGTGAGATGGGAAATATTCCTTTCCTGCTGGGATGGCTGTATTCCAGCCAACATGAATATTGCATCCTACACAAGTAAAACCTAAAGATTCTCTTCCCCACCCCCTCCACCTTGTGGAGACTAGGGTAGGAATAAGGGGATGGTGGTCTATTGTGGTGCAGCGGTTCCATGGTAAGGAAGATCTGTGG
Source organism: Neodon shergylaensis (assembly GCA_025134845.1). NCBI lineage: Eukaryota > Metazoa > Chordata > Mammalia > Rodentia > Cricetidae > Neodon > Neodon shergylaensis. The sequence continues at coordinate 2,692,388 of JABTXL010001700.1, forward strand.
GTCAGAGGCAAGTCATGAAAAGCACACGGTACCCCACTATGAGGTTTGCTGAATTAGCAGATGAGGTATGCATTTATATTCGAATGGTCAGCAGGGGATGGCAAACCTGGTGTACTGAGTTGCCGGGGTGGGATTGTGAAGCAAAACAAGGTTAGCCAGATATAAGACTCGGTTACTGCTCTGGGCTTCTGAGGCAAGGCTGAGGGCCATCTGTGTATCACCTCTGCTTTTTCCAGCAAGGCATGCATTCATTCATGCTATTAATTAATCAGGCTGCAGCCGGCATCAGTAAGAGACAAGGAGTCACCGCGGAAAGCCCATTTTGTGTTCTTTCGCGTTTGAATAGGCAAGGAAATGTTCCGTCTGCCAGCAGCACAGAACCTTGTTCTGCTCCCCTGTAAACCCTGTCAGGGATCCTAGGCACTGTCTCTGCTCGCCTCAGGGCCAAATGTCTCCTTTTCATAGAAGAATGTCACCCTTTCTCTAGGAAGTGGCAGGTCATTATTACTTTTTTATTTTTAAAGACAAAATGACCTTTGCGTTTCGTTAACAACAACAATAAGTAAAAAGCAAACTGAAAATCTCTCGAAAATGCAGGCCTTGATGGAAGCCCTGGAACCAGCCCTGCATCCGGGGTTTGCGCCTGACTTTCTATTTTTTGAATTCTTAGATCTCACCTGTCATCAGTGATGTCACCTTAGGCCACTGTCAACGACCAAAGCATCTTGTTTCCCAGGATTTTCATGAGCACAAGGGTGGATGCTTGTGCTCAAGCTGCTGTTTCTCCCAGTTTCAACACACGCACGCACACACACACACACACACACAGATATACCCAGACAGGCACACAGAGACATACACACTGACACACAGACAGATAGAGACATACATACAGACACACTCATGTACAGACAGATGTACACAAGGACACACAGGTATACACAGACAAACAGATATACACAGATGGACACACACATGCACACACAGAGACATAGAGACCCACACACAGACACACTCACATACAGACACATACATAAACACACACACACACATAGACATGCCCCAAAGACACACAGATACACACCTGTACACAGACACATACACAGAGACACACTGTCACACAGACAGACAGACAGACAGACAGACAGACACATGTACAGACATGCACACAGACATATACACACAGACACAGGTAGACAGACAGGCAGACAGACAGACACATACACACACACCCTCACTGCTTTGACATTTCAGAGCCGTTATAATCCAGCTTCATAATTTTTATAAAGCTCATGAGCAACTCCTCTGGAAAATGCCAAACCTGTTGCATAGTTTACTTAACATTCTCCTTAAATTTGGACAATTCATGTTCCATTAGAGATGCGACAATCAAAAACTTCTTTTTTCATGCAGAATATGTTCGTTCTCTCATGAGGACGCAGGGGAAAATGTTCCCAGTGTTCTCTTTTCTTCTCTAGTCAGACGATGAAGCAGGAAGGGAGGACTTGTGAAGGAGGAAGGCCCCCACAGGTAATGAGGCAGAGGAAGGGTTGGGTTACTCGTCTCGGCTTCTGGAGCTAACCTCTCCTTTCTTTCGGCAGTGACTTGCACAAGGCAGGACTCCTTCTTCCCCCGTGTTAGTTCTCCTCACTAACTAGAGAAAAACCCCCCTTCCCAGAGCCGGATTTCCTCACAAGGTGGCGAATGAGACGAAGACACTTAGATTTGCCACGTGTGCTCTTGTCGCTCCGTGCGCCTCCTCAGCCTTGGCGCGCAAGAGGCCGGCTAATTACACCGGATGTAGGGATGATGTTTCCGCAGCTGCAGGCTTTAGCCTACTTCATCTCTGATTTCACCCGCAGAATCACACGTATAAAAAAAGGGCCCCATGGTAATTTATCTCCTATGGACTTCAGCAATGTCTTCTCACTGAGAATGCCAAGAGGTTCTAGGATGATCAACTAAGACCCAAGACTAATCACGAAGACATGATTCTTCCCTTTTCTTACCACAAAGATCATATCTCTGCACGGTTATTCACTGAGACCCACGTGCCTGTCTGTAAGGGTTGTGCCAACATCCTATGCAGGTATTTATTGCAGGGAAGATTATCCCTCTTCATAGAAATAATTACCTCGCTTTACGCATTTTCTAACTGTCCTTTGATTTTTTTGTTTTAATTTATTGTGACTCAAGATGATTCCTTTCATGTTTGGAGTGGGTTCTCATATCAGAACTAAGGGAACATAAACAAAGGATGATTAGGTTCTGACTTTTCTAAATTATGTCTGGAAATGAAGATCAGAATTCTATGATTTAGGTAGCTGGCAACCAGCACAATTGCCAGGGGTCCATACATGAAAGCGAGGTGGTTTGTCCCTATTTCACTATTATCCAGCCAGGAGAATAAATTTCATCAAGTTTGCTACCATACTGTAAAACTTGTTAATGCCACCTTTAAATCTAAAACAATCTGAAGAAGCAAGCACCCATGGATATATTCAGAGTAGAACGATTTTACTTCTAGGATCCAAAGGTTGAGTGTAAGATATTCACAGTTCAATCAGCTGTGTTCAGTCAACCGCAGGATATCAAACTTGCTCAATTTTTGAAAGACAGCCTTGTTACTAATAGCTATTATTTTCATGTCCCACATCCTTTCCAAGTGCTGTTTATTAATAACTCATCTGGTGAGATGTTTGTGCAAACTACGATGAGAAAAATTTAAACAACGGTGCTTTAAAAGGTCCACAAATGCTGATGTGTGGTTATTATAGCAAAGCTTACACTCCCGTTGTCTAGCTCAGAGAATCGGTTCTGCACAAATAGATGCTTGCATTTGCTCAACCAACAAGTTGAATCTGGCGATATATACTCATGTGATGAACTCATTTGAAGATTTAATTATTAAGTAAGACACTGTCCATGTCTCAGGGCTCTCATAATCACGAGGAGGGTGGAGATGAGATAAGAGATTTTAGATCAGTCAGGGGAGGAATTAATATGAGTCCTTTCTATAAGGAGCACATAATCTCCCAGTGCATAAAAGGCTCTCCAGTCGAGGAGAGAGCAGCAAGACTTGAATGAATTTCACACTGTTTGTAAAAATACATTTAGCAATCTTGCCTCAATTTGTATTATTTTAGCTTGTTTATCAACAGAGAATTGGTGATTCTAAACCCCAGACATAAAGAAGCTGATTGGGGAAGAAATAGGAGATGCATTAGAATAACATGACCACTTCAAGCTTGTCTATCTTAAGTTGAACACCTTACACTAATACACCACAGCCAACCACTTTCTTGAAGAAAGACATATGAAAAGATAATGTTAACTCTAAAATCTCCAGGCTACTTTTATTAAATTTAAGACATGAGCTTTTGGATTTTTTAAATACCAATTTTATACTCAGCAAGACTACTCTAACGTAAGACCCCTGGGATTATAATGCTTAGCACCATTGTGAGGTGTGCTCTTGGGCAGAATTGCTGCTCCATTTATTTTCTGTTTTAGCTCCTAATGGAACAACAGGAGAAAAACCAAAAATAAATTAACAGAAAGGTTCTGGGCAGAATAACTTAAAATTAATAGTGAGAAGAGTCTGTTTCAGTGCATCAATTTCCCTGAATGAAGTAGGTAAAATTATCATGTTTATCATATCTTAATCATCGTGGGATTTTTCTATGACTAGATATATGTATTTGTTAAATATATATTCATAGAAAAAGATAATATTCATAGAAACACACATACACACACATATATGAGAAAATATCTGTACTAAAATGGCAATAAGGTTCCTGGTGCCAGTATGTGAAAATCAGGTTATGGTGTGGATTATTCCCTCTAGAGTGAGTTTTCATGCAACTTTTAAATTAAGAGGGCATAAAGAAACAGTATCAGGTGAAAAGAAAAGTATATATAAATAAGCAAAAAATCCAGGTACCATAATACCTTTTGGATGAGTTATTGAGGAAACATAGCATGATTTAGGAATTGGTACATCATTTTTTTTTTAAAAAAACAAATCATCTCATTAGCTCACCAACTCCAGCTGGACTGGGACTGAACGAGCATGGGATCAAACTAGTCCCTCTGAATGTGGTTGACAATTGGGGCCGACTGAGGGGCCAATGACAATGGCACTGGGATTTGTCTCTACTGCATGCACTGGCTTCGTGGGATCCTATTCTCTCTGGATGCATACCTTCCTAAGATGTAGTGGGGAGGGCCTTGGACTTCCCACAGGGCAGGGTACTTTGCCCTCTCTTAGGACTGGAGGGGGAGGGAGGAGAGTAAGTGGGGGAACGGGAGGGAAGTGGGAGGAGGGGAGGAAGAGGAAATTTTGATTGGTATTATTTATAGAGTAATGAAAAAAAATCCTCTCAGGTGGATGCGGTTGCCGCTGAGATCAAGTGCACTCTCCGTTGTGACATCTACACCACTTACTTATTATTCCCAGTGGAGCACAGGGACAGAAAAGCATTTGCTGTGGCTCTCCTCTGTGAAGTGTCTTGCTATTGATCTGAAGGACATCACTACAGTGGGTGTATTAGGTATGTGGACAGAATGAAGGAGGGTTTTAAAAGTTCAGTACATTTGGAAAGATCAAAAATAAATATATCAGCAGGCTAAACAAGCACAACTTAGTTTTTCTCCTCTGGAGATGCTGTCAGCAGGCTGAAAATTCAATACTCTCTTCAGGTGTTTATAGAGACCAAAACTGTCCTAAACTGCAAAAAGATAGTGCAGCACATGAGTTTTTATAATTTATTTTCAAAGACTATATATCTTTTAATTATGTGTATATGTGTGTGTGTGTGGGGGGGGTTAAGTACATGTGAGCGTGGGTGCCCATGAAGACCAGAGGGATAGGATCCTTTCGAGTTGGAGTTACCGGTGTTTGGGAGCCAATACTGCTAACGAAACTCAAGACCTCTGAGAGAAAATCCGCAGTCTTAATAACTGAGCCATCACTCCAGCTCTGTGGGATGGGGCACAGGAGAGAAACGTTGAAATAACCTCTCTGTGATGTGGTTAATTTTTTTTATTGTAGATGAGAGAGAGGAGGAGGAGGAGAGAGAGACAATCAAGAGGCATCTGGAAGAGTCCAGAACGGAAAGAGAAGAAAGTAGACTGGACATGGCCAGGGCTCAGGAAGTGGGAGAGTGGAAGAATAGCTGAGATAGCAAGAGATAGAGAGCAGAGCACAGCTAGGCAGCAGGTGAGAGACTGAGAGGGTAATAAAGAGAAAGAGGCTAGCCGAGACAGGCAGGTAGAAAGATAGATAGATAGATGATAGACAGATGATAGACAGATGATAGATAGATAGATGATAGATAGATAGACAGATGATAGATAGATGATAGATAGATGATAGATAGATAGATGATAGATAGACAGATGATAGATAGATGATAGATAGATAGATGATAGAAGATAGATAGATGATAGGTAGATAGATAGATGATAGATAGACAGATGATAGATAGATGATAGATAGATGACAGATAGATATAGATAGACAGATTATAGATAGATAGATAGATTATAGATAGACAGATGATAGATGATTGATAGATAGATAGATGATAGATAGATAGATAGAGAGATAGATAGATAGATGATAGGCAGATGATAGATAGATGATAGATAGATAGATAGATAGATAGATAGATGATAGGCAGATAGATGATAGATAGAGAGATAGATGATAGATAGATATGTGATAGATAGATGATAGGTAGATAGATAGATGATAGATAGACAGACGATAGATAGATGATAGATAGATGACAGATAGATATAGATAGACAGATTATAGATAGATAGATAGATAGATAGATTATAGATAGACAGATGATAGATGATAGATAGATAGATAGATGATAGATAGATAGATAGATAGAGAGATAGATAGATGATAGGCAGATAGATGATAGATAGAGAGATAGATGATAGATAGATAGATAGATAGATATGTGATAGATAGAAGATAGGTAGATGATAGATAGATAGATATAGATAGACAGATTATAGATAGATAGATAGATGATAGATAGATGATAGGTAGACAGACAGACAGACAGACAGATAGAGTGTAGTGAGAATAGCTGGGTTATAAGGAAGATGAGTATCTGGGGTGTAAAGGAAGTCTATGACCCGGAGGGAGTTTAGGGCAGAGGAGGAGGTGAGAAGGCCTAGGATGCTATCATGGACTTTGAAGTGTGTAACAGACACTTGTGACATGGAGGGAGTCTGGAGGCCAGCATGGGCTTTGACATGCTGGTAGGCACCACTGGTAGCCATCAGTCCCATCAGCCAGAGGTAAGGGAAATGACTTTTTTGGCCTATTGGATCTGGCAGTACAAATTCCTGAGGAATGCTGGCTTTGATCTAACTGCCAGAAGTCCTTCTATTATCCAGGCTGAGCTCACCTCTGGATGTCTGGACTGCATTTGAAACTGGGTAGTAGGATTTCCATTGGATCCAACACCAGATGCAAACCATTTGTTTCATTTTTTTTTAAAGAAGAAAAGAATCTAACATAGACTTGAGTTTGAATATTTTTCTACATTAAAAACTATGTAAAAATATTTCTCCTGAGAGCCTTGGACTAACAAAAATCTCAGTGACAAGCATGGGAAACTTCCCTTTGAGATGCTGGTCAGGGAAGCCCAAGACACCCCCAAATAATAGAGGCTATTGCCGTTGTCTCTGGCTGCCTCTCAGAACCAGAAGGTAAGACCCTATTGCTGAAGATGCCACAAATTTCACACACAGGAACTGGAGGAATTGAGCTTGAACTCACCTGGAAGCCTCCTCCCCAAAGCTTGGCCCTCATGGCATCTGAAGGTATTATGCAAATTGCAAAGGAAGGACAAAAATTGTCCTACCCATTGTTAAAACATACCAACCACAGCAGTGACGAGCACGGCAAGATATCCCCCATGGGTGCAGCAGAATATGTATCTCGGAAGTAACCAGCAGCTGCCTAATTGGATTTGAAGCTCCCTTAATAGTAGGGATTTATGCCTAGAACTGTAAACCCAGGCAACCCGGGGCTAGTGAGACCATGGAGAGGAGAACTTATTACTGCTAGATTCTTAAACCAGCATAATTGATAACTTCATTCTAAATACTTAGCATTGCACCCACAGATAAACAGAGCATTTACCTCTCATCAAAGAATCCTTTTTTTTCAGCACATGAAGACCACAGAGATTCATAAGGGTTAAAATGGCCATGAGGTGTCAATCCCCAGCTGATCCATCTACAACATAACCTCATACGGCTGAACGGAAAGCTCAGGAGAGACAGCAGCAGAAGGAGGGATGGAAAGGTTGTGAGAGCCAGGGGAACAGTGCATCTGTTGCAAGACAGTGTCTTCTATGTATGATAAGGAAGCCATGAAACCTCAACAATACGGTTAACCCTAGACAAGACCTGAAGAATGGTAACATCAACTGAAATAACAGCATGAGTGGGAGAAATTTTATAAGCTGCGCCCTACTCTGGTGAGGAATTATAGGTAATAAATGGTGAAAGACAGAGGGAGAGAGACAATATATCATTCTTCTCAAGAAATAAGACCCTGTTAAGTTACCTAATCCCACGTTGTCATCCCTAAATACATATGCATGTGAACAAAACTAAGTGTACTCAACAGATTGGGCTGCCTTATATTTATATCATATGTTCTCTCTCTCTCTCTCTTTCTCTCTCTCTCTCTCTCTCTCTCTCTCTCTCTCTCTCTCTCTTTCTCTGCAATACGGAAGCAGAGGTCATAAAGTTGAGAGTGGGGGGACATGGGAGGAGTTGGAGGGGCAGAAATGACGTACATAACGAGACTCATATGTGAAATTCTCAAGCTATTAAAGAACTGCATCAAGTTATTTTTATTGGATAAATAAAGCTAAAAGGAGAGTGACTTATGTGTGTGTCACCTGTCATTAGCTCTGCAGAGGAGGGGAAGGGGAAATGGTATTGTGACTTCTGTGACAGGGAGACTTGTGAGAGGAAACATGGGCTCCCATGGAGGTAAGAGGCAGTTTTCTCAGGAGAGTCCGAGTAACCAGAACAACTTGTACTGGAAAGAGCCTGAGTAGATGAAAATATGACTCTACTTTTTTTTTTGCCCCCTTTCCAATCAATAGCGAAGCTTATCTACTTCCCTCTGAGTCTGGGCTGACTGGAAACTCTCTGGTTAAGAGAATAAAGTAGACACATGCCATGCCAACTCTAGACCTGAAGAGGCATGGCAGCTTTCCTCTGTCTGTTTGGTAACTCTAAGCTACTGTAGGATGCTCAAGCCAGCCTTCATTTGAGAACATGTAGAACGAGATGCTATTCCAGTAGAGTCATTAACATGGGAACAATTCACCTTGTATGACCCATCCCTGGGGGTGGGTGGTGGGGTTCCCACATGAACACATTTGTGCATATCCTGAAGAGGAGATGGGAAGTAGCCACTTATATGGTATGCAAGGCCTCTTGTTACAAGAAGAGTTTCAAGAATCACGTGCAAATAATGAACTTTTTCTCTATATCACTGAATTTTGCATAATTTTTAATGTAGCAACAGAAAATTAAAAGGCACTTTAGCAAACTAGAAAAAAGCCAGTTTTGGTCAGTTCATTTGATTCTGTCAATTGGGAAAAAGTGATAACATCTCTTGACCATTTTACACACCCTGCGTGGAAATCCATATGGAAGTGATGATAAACACTGGCTGACCCAATAAAATCCCCATAAGAAAGAAGAGGGCAGTGATGGGAAGAGACCACGAAAGTTCAGGTCTAGAACTCAAAAGAAGCCTGCAATGAGTCCAAGCGCATCAGGAGGTGGTGAGAAAATAGGTTGTATAAGTCATTTAAAAAACTTTGTAGGCCTTCTCATGGCTTATTGGAGGATATCTAAAGTCACTGGGTTTTTATTGACTTTATTGGATAGTGAAGCCATTGGGCCGTCATCGTTTGGATGATACCAGTACTGAATGGGCAGCAGTGAGGAGATGGGAAGCCACCGTTTACAAGGTGTGAGAGGTCTCTTGTGAGTCGTTGCTCCCCAAGCAAATGGGGCAGCTATGATTTCAGAAAATACAGCTGTGGATGGAGGTTTCTTAAATGATATCAAAATTCCCAAAGAGTAAGAAATTGCTCACATTCAATGGCTCAGAATGTTTACATGTTTAATATGAAAGATAAACATAAGGATTCTTTTTTTTTTCCTTTAGGGAAAATGCCCATAGACTTAACATCAAAAGTTAGTCTTTGGGGACAACCTATTCATAAATGCTCCTTCAAAGCAATTCTGAACATAAAATACATGGAGATCAGGGAGGAGAGGCTGAAGATGCTGTAAACTGTTTAATATATGAAGGTACTCAGAACACAGTGGGCACTGTATTTCAGATTCTAAGGCTGTAGCTCAAGAGATGAAACACAGACACATTAACTACGCCCTCTTTAAAGAGCATCTTAATATTAACAACCCACATCGATGAAGGGAACCTGATAGATTGATTGGAGCACTGCATAGAAATGAACAAATGAACACACCCATTTGTTACTGTGTTATCTAGGGCTTCTTTCTAGATGGCAAAGTTGAACTGTTAGGATTTACTATTTGACTCATCTAAGAAGGGTTTGCTAACTCTTGCTCCAGTGTTCTCTTGATAGGTAGAAACACGTGAACAAGATAGAGTCTTGGTTCGTCCATAGAGGTCCCAAAAGGCTAGGGATTATAAAACACAAGCCAAACATTTACAGAAGGTTTGTTTTGCTGTATACCTGCATGCAGAGCCTCTACTATGTATCTCAAGCCAGAGAGGAAGGGAATCTCAGAGGAAAACTAAATAAAACTTCAGAGAGGCTGTGGAGATGAGCTGGCTGATCAAGCATGAGGACTTCCATTGGAGTCTCCCAGAACCCATGTTAAGATGCAGAGCATGTCAGCACACGCCTACACTCCTCCTGTGGGGACGTGAAGACAAGGAGGATCCCCTGGGCTTGTGGACATCTAGTCTCACTGAAGTAGTGAAGTCTGGGTTCAGTAAGAGATGCTATCATCGGGCAACAGAAGATGCCTGATGTTGACTCTGGCCTCCATATGTATATAGACAAGCCTGTGAACACACACACACACACCAGAAATCAGACTATAATTCCATATTCTGCTCCTGCCTTATAAGCCTATAGAAAATTCAGTCTTCAAAGTCAGATGCAATCATAGGTCTCAAATAACATTCAGTAACTTCCATGTACACCACAAATGAACTCACAGATAAATGCATTAGGAGAAAATACATCATTAAAATAGCTCAAAACAAAACCAATTATGTACCCATGAATAAGCCTAATAAGGAAGTGAAAGGCTTCCACAGTGAAAATCTCAAGTTACTGAAGAAGGAAATCAAAGAGAACACTAGACACTAACTAGACAATAGAAAGATTTGATTTCCCAAACTCTTTACCTGAAAAATTAATATTGTGGAAGGTGCTATATTAATCAGAATTTTATTATTTTACTTTACAGAACTAGAAAAAAATCACTCAAGAATTTCTATGGAACCACAAAACAACTCTATGGAGCAAGAACACAGCTGGATGTATTGCAACATCTCAAATTTTAGTACAGAGCTGTAGCGGTAAAGCAGTCTGGGGCTGGCATAAAACCAGACCAGTAGACAAACAGAACAGAGTAGAAAACCTGGAAATAAACCAATAAAGTTATAGTGCCTTCTTTCATTTTTGTAAACAAAAGTCATTTTTAAATATGGACAGCTGGGTTCATAGGGCACATGAGAGCTGTGCTCTAAAGAAATGACATAAATGGCAGGCAAGTGGGGAGGACAGCACTGTGTAAAGCGATGGACTGCACATAGCAGAGGCAGAAGGAAAAGTTGTGGCCACTGCACGACAAGTCTACATGGGAGGACAGGCAAGACATACTTCTCTCTATCCAAATGGACCCTCTAAAGTTGCTTAGTGGTAGGGGTGAGATGTCTGTGTGCGTGCATACATGTGATCATGTAACATATCTTAGTTTGACATGCTGTGTATTTACCAATGCACATGCGTGAGAAGGCTAGGGTAAGACATTGTGTGTTTTCCTCTATTGCACTCCAAGTCGCTGACTGGAGACAGGGTTTCTTACTGCACTGAAGATTACTCCTTGGGCTACATTGGTTGGCCAGTGAAGTCTTAGGATATGCCTGCTTCTATCCCCTGTGAACTGTCTTGGGTGACAGTCATGTGCAACCATTCCTATATGAGTGTTGGCCATCTAAGCTCAGGTTCCTTGCTTACAACAAATAGTCATACACATGGGATCATCGTTTCCGTCCTGAAAAGTAAGAAATTTTAAAGAAAGCTATTGCAACAAGGGAAAAAAGTAACGGGAAAAACTCCTCTCCCAAGACAGGGTTTCCCCGTGTAGCCCTGGCTGTCCTGGAACTCACTCTGTAGACCAGTTGGTTTGACTCACAGAGTTCCCCTGTCTCTGCCTTCTAAGTGCTGGGATTAAAGGTGTTTGCCACCACCACCCATGGACAATGGGAAGCTTTACAAAGGTGTGTGACAGAAGCTGTATTGATGCGGTGTCACTGAGGTCAGTGAACCAACACAGAAATACACGAGAGTGTGAAAATCTTACAGTTTTCTAAAATCAGTAGCAAAAATGCTAAGGAAAATGTGTGATACTCGATGTGGTATAAGAGAGAAAAGCACCATCTTCTGATCAGTGGACATAAACATGACTCATGTCTAAACTGTTAAGGGAACTGTTGATGAGAAAGACCTCATGAGTCATGCAGAAGAGGATAACTCAACACAAAATTGTAAAGCTACTTAAAATGAGAATTTTTCAAATTTTTTCAAAGTAATTCAATTTCAGGTTCTTAAACACAAATCTTGTAGATGGTAATGTTGTCTTGCAACACCAAAAGGCTGGACATGCCAGAAACTAATTAGCTGTCTCTTGGGATATACGCCTGGAGGATGGGAAGGGGAGATAAAAAAAAGATTTTGTTCACCATAAATAATTTCGTGCTAGTTTTTTAGTTTGTGAACATAATGCTTCAACAAAATTACAAGGATGTAAATGTTCATTCCAAATCCCATTTCTTGGAATCTGGAATTAGCAGGTCTGTGGGCATAAGAATCTTCATTTTAAAAAAATTTACCAAGCAGACCGTGTAGAGGTTTACTGCGGTAAACTGCTTGTTACCCAAGCATGAGACTAGTGTTCAAATTCCCACCACATGTGAAGAACCAAATATAGCAGCATGATCCTCTGAGCCAGTGTTGGGAAGTACAGACAAGAGGGGCCCTGGAGCTCCAAGGCTAGCTGGTCTAGAAGAGCCAGTGAGAATGGGGTTCAGTGAGAGACCTTGTCTTGAAAGAAAAAAAGAGGGGGTGGAGCATGACACAGGAAGGCGTTTTGATGTCCATCTTCTGAAACATGCAATGCACACATATGTGCAGGCCACACACACACACGCACACACACACACACACACACCTTACCAAGAATGGCAGAACTACCTGGGTACCCCTACTTTTGTAAACTCGGATACTGAGGTAGTGAGCAGCTAGTACTACTGATCTATTTGAATGAAGAAGTAAGTGCCAGGGGCTAAGGGTGCCAGCAGCTCCATCCTTCACGGTGCTTATTTGTGATCTGATTAACAAAGCAGACAACATACAGAAAATGAATAAAAAGTAACATTGTGACTTCATAAGCTCCCCCTGGTCTCTAGGAGAAGCTCATGAGTAGGCCAGCGTTCCTCCTCCTCACACACTGGTAACCACCAGAACACTGATTCAACATCAGCCTGGGGGGGGGGGCGACGACGACACAAACCATCATGCAGCAAGAAAGCTATTCAACAGAGGATGGTAGCTAAACACCTTTCAGACTCTGTGGCTTTTGTGAGCTCTGTTGTATCAAATCTGATTTTTAGAATACTTTGAAGAGTATTCACGTAGGATGCAAAGATAAAAAAATACTTACAAGGACATTACCAGGGCCTGTGGTACCTGATTTCCAGAATGTGTAGAACACTTAATAGTCAGTATTAGACAGTCCTTGGGCATCACAGTAATGTCTTTTGAGAAACCAACTGGAGCATTACAGAACCACTGGGAACCGGCTCAGCTGTCCGAAAGCAGCCAGAGGGGTATTACCCTTGCGTTGGCCTGGGGGTGCTACCCTCGTGTTGGCCTGGGGGTGCTACCCTCGCGTTGGCCTGGGGGTGCTACCCTCGTGTT
>JABTXL010001700.1:2705668-2739789 GCA_025134845.1 Neodon shergylaensis
CTGGGGGTGCTACCCTCGCGTTGGCCTGGGGGTGCTACCCTCGTGTTAGCCTGGGGGTGCTACTCTCGTGTTGGCCTGGGGGTGCTACCCTCGCGTTGGCCTAGGGGTGCTACCCTCGTGTTGGACTGGGGGTGCTACCTTCACATTCGCCACGTCCTCTACTAGCCTGAAGTCACTACCAACTGAGAAAGAATTTCCTGTTCTCTCTTTCGCTGTGGTGCAGAGCCCTAGGGAAACATTTCATAAGGTTGCTTTTCTTGTTTCCGATGCAAGGTATTGACATGTTTCCCTAAGCTAGAGGCAACCGAAAGCTAAAAATGTTAATTAAACTGTTTCTGTGTTTTATTTCAGTATCAAGTGAGACCACTCATTTTAAACACCAGTTATTGTCCTCTAATCTCTAAAATTTTTATTTTTATTAGTTTTAAAGCTTCTTTAATATGTAAAGTTATTTTTTAAAAAACAAATTTATTCTCGAATATACCTGTTTATAGCATGCCATGTAGAAGATCAAAACTGGGTTTGATTTTGTTTTTGTGGTGAGTTATCTTACTTAACATCATTGCCTAGGCTCTATTACAAGACAGGTATTCAAAATTAAAATGACACTTCTTCATTAAGCATCACCCATCCATCCATCCATCCCTCCATCTATCCCCCATCCATGCATCCAATCCATGCATGCATCCATCCATCCATCCTATCCATCCATCCATCCATCCCATCCATCCATCTATCCCATCCATCCATCCATCCATCCATCCATCCATCCATCCATTCCGCCCGTCCGTCCGTCCGTCCGTCCGTCTGTCCGTCCGTCCGTCCGTCCATCCAGTGCTTACACCTGCTGCTGGAAACAGTGCACCCTCCTATCATACACAAAGCCCTGGGTTCAGTTTCTCCAAATAAAGGAATGAGTGCCTGTTATTTACCCGGCAGTATGTTAGATCTGAACGGCGTCAGCTACAGAGCAAGGCTTGTGCTTAATTGGTTGAGAATTTATTCCAGAGTTTAGGTCAAGATATGTGCATGTTTATGATTTTTAGAACTTTTGGAAATATGACCGTCTATAGTTCTTTGGTGTATATTGTAAGCATAGTTAATCGTTCCCATTTGTGACTCTGAACTTCACCACAAATACACCCAAGTGGAAACACTAACACACACCGAGGGCTTGCAACCCTCTCTCAGGTTTTCCTGATACTCTTGCACGTGCCTGTCTTCCAACAGCTCTCCCCACTTGCCCGGCCAGAAAACATCTATTCATCTTTTTTTTTTTTCGAGACAGGGTTTCTCCGTACCTTTTTTGGTTCCTGTCCTGGAACTAGCTCTTGTAGACCAGGCTGGCCTCGAACTCACAGAGATCCGCCTGTCTCTGCCTCCTGAGTACCGGGATTAAAGGCGTGCGTAAAGCCCTCATCAAGAGAGGATTTCTCCTGCCAAAGTTGACACCTTCTTCCTCTGTACTATTTCATTACTTAGGCATGTATTTTTATTATTGCACTGGTATACACATCCATCAACATATCATTCATCATCTCTGTTTGCACTGCAGATGTTGCGGGAATAGAAACATTTGCCTTTCAACTTTGCCTCCTAATTAATTAGCAGAATGCTTGCCATGCACAGTCCTTCACCAAATATTTGCTGAACCAAAGAGCAATTCTTCTTTATCAAAATTTGTTCAATTTTATAGAAATACACTTACATGTGTTAAAATTTTCTTGTGACTAGATGTGAATATGTATTTCTGAATATTTAAAGAGCATTATGTTTTGTTTAATTAAATTTTTTCCTAATAAAACAAATTACCATGCGTCCAAATGTTCAATAAAATGTTACAGCACACTCCTTTTTAAAAATTTTTGTTATTTAGTTCCCCTCTCTCCTGATGAAGGAGTGTTGTATTGCTGGTGGATCTAAAGCCCCTTCTAGTTGTAAGCTACCTGGAAGTGCATTCCTCTTATCATGTCTTTGTAGCCTTGGTATAATTCAATGTCCAGGAGCGGGAGGCTGGGGAGGTGTCTGCTAAACACACCAAGACCAGACTCAATAGGAGATTCTGAGCAGACTTAGAGTTTTGGTTCTTTCCTCTCTATTAGGAGCTGATTTGGGGATTTTCTTTGCTGTGGAATGAGTCTTAGCCCAGGTGTGGCAAATTAGAGAATTAAGGCAGAGAGGGAAAAAAACTTACTGTATAAAAGTTTGTGTTTGGTTTTCTACTTTCTTTCCTAATTTTGAAACATGAATTCTGGGATAGATCATAGAAAAGTAATTAGCTCCTTTACCTTGGAAAAATGGATCTACCAAATATTTTGCAGAAGTTCAAGAGCCCTGGGGATGCTTTCTCTGTTAAAACAATCTGAATCCCATAACTTTTGTCCTAACTGCGTATCGTAAGAGTATTTTCAGCTGTTGCAGTGTTTAAGGGTTGGGAGCGTGGAAGGGGAGTGTGAGTGCCTTCTAAACCTCTCTGGGTAAACTGTGGTGCTGGACGCCGACTCTTGTAGGAAATTATGTACACATGAGTTTTAAATCAATTGTGTTTTCAAAATGTAATGCGTTTTGAAGTTCAAAGATACTTTTTTTTAATACAGACACAGTGTATTGCATTACGTCACCCTTCTCTGCCAACGTCTCCCAGATATGCACCATTTACCTTTCCACCTATAAAAAAGAAAACTCCAAACCATCAAGTCCAGCTTGGGTTCTCCGTGTGCTCTTGGATATATGGCCATTCACTGCAGTGTGGGCCCTTGGGCCCAGCCCTGGTCTTTGAAGGTCAGACATCTGTGTGGAGACTCAGAGTTGTGTTGTGAAGGTCAAACATACATGCGGAGACCCAGGGTGTGTCTTACACATTAGTCCTGGCTGGTGAGTCATACTGAAATATTTACATAGGATCCTTGGGAAATGACAGGCATAAAGAAACTAGCAAATATTGATAAAGCTTTGGCAACTTTAAAAATGAGCAAATTCAAATAAAGACCTCAATTTTATGTCTTCTCTTCTCATACAAATGCCTTTTGGACTCATGGAAACAATTCAGTTCATAAATATAGAATCACATCCGTGGTAGAACTTGTCTCAGTTCTCTAACTTGGGCGTCTCACAGGCTCCATTCAGAAAGCTGAGGGCATTAATTGAATCAAGGTAAAAGGAAATGCAGAAATGGTGATGGGCTCTATCTCTTTGCAGGTATAATCATAATACTTTCAATAAGACCTAAAGGGCTTTAAAAATAACTCCATAAAAATATGAATCGGTGTTTTATAAACAGATGATCAAATTTAATTTATTTTTTCCCACGTAAGGAAATTACTATTTGTAAATTATGGAACTCATTCTTGGGTCAGACTGTTAAATCAGACTGATTTCATTACTTTTTCTTTTAAACTCTGGGAACTTTTCATATTTTGTTTTCTCTGTTCTTAACAATCTGGGTCTTTATTTCCATGTGAAATTAATTTCTGTTATAATTTAGATTATAACAGTGTTATAAAAGTGATTATATATGAAAACCAACTGATAATGACTAGAAAAAACACATTAAAACATTGTATAGGGACATATTAAAAGTAATGTTTTTGTAATTTTCCTCTATAAGATGTGCATACACACTTAAATATCTGACCCCAACAATTCAGCATATGAATACTGAAGGATTAACACAGGCTTAAAAGTATCAGTGACTGAATATGAGTTAGCGAAGTGGGAGATGCTAACCTCATTCCTAAGAAGGAGCCGGCAATAACTCAGAAGAGGGCTGGCTCTAGAGTCTGCTGGACCAGGGAACAGAGGGACCAGTCTGAGAAGTGAGACAGAAATCAAATCTCCAGGTTGTTTACAGGTGACTTCTCAAAATCTAAAGTAGGGAACCTATGACTTGACATTTTCCACACCAAAGTGACCTTTGCCTTTGGAATTAAGCCACAAAGCAATCTCCACATCTTGTTTACATACAGATAAAAGAGTCGCTGCAGAGCCAATTCCCGGGCTCCAGGGAGCTTACCTGTCTCCATTTTCCCATCTTGCGCGGCGGGCCCATCCGGGATGACGCTTTTCACCTGGAGGAACTCGTCTGGCTCATCGCCGCCAATGATTGTGAATCCAAAGCCCATGTTGCTCTTCTTGAGGGTGGTGCTGAGGAATGTCCCCTTCAGTTGGGACGCATCCCGGGTGAAGAGCGGCTTTTCTACATCGGCCAACACAAGTTAAAAAGGGAAAGGCATTTTTAAGACAAGTTATCAGAGAACAGTCAAGCACCGAGGAGCAATCCCTGCGAGTGAGGGAGGCTGGCGTGGTAGGCGAGCGTTGTGGAAACTTGGGGAAGAGCATCGTCCTACAGATGCAGAGCCATCCCACACATCCAGGAAGTCAGGCAAGGCTGCAGCTGCGGCTGGAGAGCGGCGGTTCAGGATGTGCTTTCTTGAAATCAACCCTCTAGAGGTTGAAAAGCGTGATCAACTGGTAAGACAGCCTTCAAATAACATGCGATTTACGACTCTCTCAACCGCTAAGCCATCTCTCCAGCCCCTGCCTCATAACTCTCTACTTCTGAGCGTTCCTAGAGAAGAGGGCAGGTGAGAGGCTGCTCCGGCACAGAGCCTTCATCGCGTGGGGTAGAAAAGCAAACAGACTGGTTTAAAGACATTAAACATGTGCAGGTCACACCAACAGAGAAGCGGCCCACCTTGGGTGTACGCTCAAACTGCTTAGCGTGCCGACCTGGATGTGGGACTGAGTTAATTTTTGTTCCCACGGCTGTGCTGTGAGATGTCAGGAATTCAGTTACAGCTCTACTGACCAGAGAGTGTTTAGCACACTCTGAAGAGTGAGCAAAAAGCAAGCCAGTGTTTCTAGAAGGTTGTGAATGTAAAGGTGACATTTTTTTTTTGTAATATGTTGACATATTCCAATCTGTATGCCCAAATGATCTGAACATTACTTGAATCCACTCAGTGAGTCTGGCCACTCATTTGTCATATGATGGAATTTTCTAGCTACGCATTCTAATAAATATGGTTCCAAGCACATCTAACGCTTTAAAAGCACTGTCACACGAGGAAGCAGAATTAATTATTTCTTAAATTTCACTTGTGACAAGTTTTTTTTTTTTTTTTTTTTTTTTACTTTGCCTGGTTAGCATAGTTGGTAGACCACAGGGCTTTAAGTATTTTATTCTAAATACTTTGTTGAGACAGGTTTGCTTTGTAATCCAAGGGGCCTTGGACTCTTGGTCCCCCTGTCTCAGCTTTCGCTGTGCTAGTTTTACATGGACCAACATCACACGTAGCTTTGGGGATAAGCATCTCATATCCTTTGTGAAGTTGGTACAATCTGATTCTCACAGTAGCCAAACTCTAAGTAGGAGCTCAGTCACATTTTTCGCATGATAATCTCACTGTCGCGTTTTTGGTTTCAGAGAATGAGCTACCAAACAGTGAGTCGTTATGATGAAATTTTAATTTATCTGTCCATTTACCTGCCACAAATTATCTTTATTAAACGTCTCTTTAAAATGCAATTTACAGAACCCCACATGTAATCATCTCTGCTTCTCTTCACCGAAGCGGGGCTTATAGGTGGAGCTTAACTCTCCATGAGACCTTTACATTCGTTGCAGAGTGCTGCACGCATGTGGCGGGGAAGCATGTGACCCGGACCCCACTACCAGGCAGACGTCAGCCTCTCATGGTTTGTGTGTTTGTTTTAGTTTAGTAGAAGCGCAGACGTGGAGGAAAAGTGTGTAGCCACTCATCCCGCGAGGTGGCTCCCCGGTGCAGTCAGGTCCGCAAGCAGCCCTGGGACATACCGAGTGGCCAGGGCGTCCCTCTGCGGTCCAGCAGATAGTAAGACAAGTCATTCACACTGCGGGACCTCTCCGGGCCAGTGCGGGGGAAGATGGATTTGGGCCTAGGTAATGTCGCTGGTGAGAGGCCTACTGTCACAAAGGAAAAGAAGCCTCATTCCCATGCTCGGTTTTTCAGAGACTCTCTGCAGTTTCTTGTCCCAACATCAATGTCCCATCAGGCAACAAGTAAAATTCCTCTAAGGGACTGCCCAGTGCTTTTAGCATAGTTTGCGGTAGCTAAAGGCTTTAGTTTAAAAATGGTGTTAGCATCCAGGTAAACCTGCTGGAACGGTCTAGAGAAGTCAAAGCAGGCATTTTTATCAGGCCCTCCTACAGGAAGAACAAACAATCTGCCGAACAATATTCCCCTTGCATCCCTGCGTGCTGCCAAATACAATACCTCGGAAACCTGGGGCCTGCAGGGGCTTTGTTCCAAGTTCTGGGTGGGGCATGTTATGTTGCTGTAGCTTCCTTTTTGCTTCCAGGACGGGGTTTTCAAACTGGGTTCTTCTATTTATGTGGCTGAAAGAGAAAATTTCCAATCAGGATCGCAGTGGGACAAAGTCATTTAGGAGAACGTACACGTGGCCCTACGGGGAGCAGGTTTGAGGGACACCTTATCCGATTACCATCAAATGTCCCACCCAGCATGCACCAGGCTTCTGAGGGGGCTGGCCTGTGCACAATACACAATTCTGTGATAGTCGAGAACACTTAATGACTCTTATCAAATGCTGTTCTATTTACCGCATGCACGAGACAGCCAAAGGAACCAGCCGGGGCAAGCTTTCTGGCCTATTGTGTTCATGTGAGAGGCGTGTGGCGCTTACAAATAAATGATCAATGAGACTGAATAGCTCCAAAAAGTGTGTCATCCGAGCTTTGTAGAGTCTCGGTGTCAGCAGGGTAAATGAGAGGTGAATTCATTGACAATGTAGCAGCAGCTAAGAGTAAAAACAATTCGTGCATTTAGCGTGTGTGTGTGTGTGTGTGTGTGTGTTTGTGTGTGTGTGGAATATGAGTGCAACTGTCCATACACAAGAGAACAACTGGCAGGTGTGGGGCTTGGTTCTCTCCCTCCATTATGTAGGTTCTGGGGATCACACACATGTTATGATATTTGCGGGTTAGTGCCTTCTCCTGCTGAGCCATCTCACTGGCCCACCGGGCATATTTTTAGCCGTGAGACCTGGATGGAAAGGCCAGGATTCAGGAGGAAAATTCTCACATTAGCGACAGAATGCCCATGTAGGATGCTTGCTGCCGAAAGCCTCTTCATGCTGAGATGGCAAACTAGTAGACAGACCTGGAGGGACGGGAAGCAACGGTAGCCCAGCTAAGCCCAGGAAAATATGCGTGCTTATATCACAGGTTGTTTAAGGAGCGGAGAGCTGGCAGCAGCCTTTCTGACTAGTGCTGGCCACACCACTCCGTCTCCAGGGCGTAGATGTTTAAGAGGGGGCTGCCATGAACAGTGATCTCTGGCTCTTAAGTGTTCTGAAAGCATGGTGCAAGAAGGGTTCTAAGAGGGGCTGACAGCTAACTGCATGTGGTTCCCATAATTAATGACATAGGGACACAGATGCACGATTAATAAAAACTCAGAGAGAGACATTGGGGTTCAGCCTGGAGACCCAAAGAGCAAAGCAGGCAACCTCAGGCAGAAAGTGGCGATCCTGCCTCCAGGAATCTGAGGATG
Organism: Neodon shergylaensis; assembly: GCA_025134845.1. Lineage (NCBI taxonomy): Eukaryota > Metazoa > Chordata > Mammalia > Rodentia > Cricetidae > Neodon > Neodon shergylaensis. The sequence goes on from JABTXL010001700.1 coordinate 2,713,222, forward strand.
AGACTGTGTCTGAGAGCTGTCTCCTCTTGTTTTATAATCTTCTCCAGGGCTGGGATTAAAGGCGTGCACAGCCCAGTTTCTATGGCAAACTAGTGTGGCTTCTGGGGTTAAAAGGTGTGTGTCACCACTGTCTGGTCTGTACGACTGGTGGGGCAGTTTGACTCTCTGATCCTTAGGCCAGCTTATTTACTAGAATACAAATGAACTAGCACTGCAGTACACAGGCAGGTCAGTGACTTATTCTAGACAGACCAGTGAAGTTCTAGAATTTAACCATCGTGTCTATTTCTGCAGAGGGTCTCTTATCCACAAGCATTCTCTTTCCAATGTGTGATTTCAAATTGGCAAGTATGTATAGTTAACATGACATGCCTGTACACACACACATTCTCTCTCTCCCTCCTTCCCTTCCTTTTTCCCTCCCTGCCTCCCTCACTCTCTCTCTTCCTCCCTCTCTCCCTCCCCCATACTCCCTCCTCCTCTCCCTCTCTTTCTCTCTCTGTCTCCCTTCTCTGTCTCTCTCCCTCTCTCCCTCTCTCCCTTCCTCCTTCCCGCCCCCCTCTCTTCCTCTCTCCCTCTCTTTCTGTCTCTCTCTCCCTCTCCTCTCTCTCTCTCTCTCTCTCTCTCTCTCTCACACACACACAAAACTCCATCTCCATCTATTTTACCTCCTAAGGCTACACATCAGAGAAGAGAGGAGCTAAAATAAACTCTCAACCACTCTTGTATTATGTATCAGATGTCTGGTGAGGTGGTTGGTAAGAATGATGACCCGTTGTATCTATTGCTTTCCTTGTGGGAGGGGTGGCAGACACTCTGACAATTTCAGCATCACTCAGACCTGCATTCGAATCTAGTTCCTGTGTAGCTGAGTAACCTTTGGTAACTTGTCAAACCTGAGTCTCAGTAATCTATTCTCCAAAATGGGCACAATATTGTCTACTTCAATGGCTGAGGGAATGAAATGTAACCGCCGACAGCACATCAGCTTTCGCATCGACATGTTCAGCGATTTCTCGCGGCTCTTGTCACGCTCATCACCTTCACTGCCCTGTCAATATTTTAATCTCTTCCATCACCGCCATCATGACAGTCTTTGTGGGGGACCTAGGAAACACGGGAATCTTGCTCCAATAGCCTCATTCTATTTAAAGGAAAAGGTGCGGTTTTAGGAATGTTCTTTCTTAACGATTCTTATTCTCTGCTCTATGGGCTTCAAAAAACTGTTGGGAAAACTTCAGGCTGGAGTCACTGTGCATCAGGAAGGCTGGAGATGGAGGCTCTTTCTCCTTTCTATCCTCAGGTAAATTTGTCAGCAAAATCCTTCAAGGTTTCCTGACATGATATCGTAGCTTTATCTTTGGCTCTTTTACCCTGGGTGTCCTTTGCTTTGGACACACTTGGGGCAATTCTCATAGTCAATACCCCTTTCAAAGTTTTTTTTATGTAACATTTACTACATCCATAGTGTGATGCTTGATCAAAGGATTCCTGTTGTATCTTGGGACAACTTCTAACCTTTCTTTGATCATCTGTATGTTTCTTACAGATTGAGCCTTAAATGCCCCGAAAGCTTGTGTGTCAAAACCTTGGATGGTCCTCAGCTTGGTGCTATAGGGAGTGGTGGAGACCTTCAAGAGGTAGGGAATGAGAGGTCCTGGATCACTGGGGCATGCCCTCACAAGGAAGTGTGAAACAAAGGTTTTCCTCTCTTACTTCCTGGCCATGAGGAGAAGTGGCCTCCTCTGCCTCTCTTGTTGTGATATACCATGTCATCACAGGCTTGGCACAATATGGACAGATGGTCAGAAAAGAACAGATTCTGAAACTCAAGGGGAAAAAAAACCTTTCTCTTGTAAGTCTTAGATGATTTGTTATAAAGCAGTGAGCTGATTCAACGCTACCATTATCTATATAATGGGGACGTTAACATCGACTTCATGACTGCTATGAGGGTAAGAGATGTGTTTGCAGAGTGCAGACAGCTGGAAGAACCTAACATCTGTAAAGTGCGTTTTTGGAACGGTTGTTATTTACTACAGCTAATATTCATGATGATGCTGGCAGGGGCATTGTAAGACCTTTCCTATGTCCCCAGCCCTTTCCTAAGCCGGTCACAGAGGCCTTCCTAGACAGCATTATGCGTCTTCTGGGGATGTTTAGTTGAGTTCAAATGGATCCTTTATTACATCCTCAGCGAGAAGATTTGAGGGCTTTCTAAAGAACAATAAGTAAACAACAATCCAGGTAAGATTACTTGAATCTAGGTGAGAGATAAACAGAGAAGACAGACATCACAGGGTCCTAGTTGTTTATTAGAGTTGCGCTGTAAATCAGTGTTGAACTTTCAAACTGCTAACTTAACAAGAGAGAAGAAACAGCTACTCCCTTTAGAATATTTAAGACAAACCCATGTCCACAAGGACATGGATTATATCCTTAAGACTTCCTGTGATTGAGTTTTCTGGGCTTTTCTCTTCGAGTCTTTGGTGAGGAGGTTTCTGTGAAGCAGCATCATGGGACCCTAAATGGTCCTAATGTTTACAACAGTGAATGTTGCGGTTCTACCAACCTCATTCTGGTGCTTTAATGACCGATCATCACACTTCTGTGCTTTCCTACATTGTGAACTCTTACGTAAGACCTCACGTGGTATTTATTGCTGTGTCCCACACATTTAACACACCAAAAGGCACTTAACTCTTTGTTGTTGTGGAATATTAGCTGAGGATGTGTTACATTCTTTCATGCCGTGGAACATTAGTTTAATGATGTACAGACGTGTTGCATTCTTTTATGCTGCATTTGTGTAACTCTGTGAAGCTGGGTTACTCTGCCTGTCTAAAACACCTGATGGTCTAATAAAGAGCTGAATGGCCAATAGAGAGGCAGGAGAGAGAAAGAGGCAGTGCTGCTGGGGAGACGGGATAAGCAGGAGAAGAGAGAAGGAAGAGGTGGAGTGAGGAAAGGAAAGGAGAGGAGGATACCAGGGGCCAGCCGTCCAGCCACACAACCAGGCAGGGAGTAAGAAGGGACAAAACATAGAATAAAGAACAAGGTAAGGTAAAATGTAAAATAGAGCAAAGTAAGATAAAAAGCTGAGAGGCGAAACATAGTTAAAGAGGAACAGGACCATTGAAGTTAGGAAAACTGGCTAGAATTAGCCAGGCTAAGACCGGGCATTCACAAGTAAGACTAAGTCTCTGTGTATCTGTTTGGGAGCTGGGTGGTGGGCCCCAAAAGTAAAAACAAACAAACAGGTGAAAACTGAAATTTGTTAAATAACTATATGGTAAGAATGTTAATGGTTTTCAAATATATTTCAGAGACTTAAAAACCAAAACCCCCCACCACCAAGATGTATCTTTGAAATCAACTGAAGTATCGAGTCTTCCATAGCCTACCTGTTCTCTGTCCGTTTTCCTAGGTCACCACACACCTAATTTTATCCTCATTAGAGTCATTTTGACTTTGGTGAACATTAATTTTATCATCTTGAATTTAGTGGACAATGGAGAACTGGATCTTTGAGTCAACATGGAAGAGGGAATCACGACTTTCCAGTGGCATTTGAAATAGACACATTCAATGTCTCATTATGGCTGAGCTAGTGGCAAGGATTATTGTCTCAAGGCCTGTGGTAGGCAGTGCCCAGAAAAGACTTGCTGAATAAACGCTTAGAGGGAGTCAGATATTATGAAAGCTGATGGATGCTCATGTTTTCTCATTTCACTTCTCCACCAAGTACATATTGGGACAGTTGAACTGGCTGTGAAAGGTAGCGCTGGTTTATAGGACACAGTTACCTTTCATTAGAGTAAATTCCCATGTGATCCTTTAGGGCTGAGAAACTTTCCAGACATGCACATTCTACGGGGAAAAACTTACATTTTTTTGTGGTAAAATATTTGGCTCAGAGGAGTTTCTAACTAGGAGAGCTGCTTAGTGTCGTGATAGACATGCTCGCATGGTGAGCACCACACTGGGGGTGAGGCTTTGGGGGCCCCAGGGAGACAGCCACTCTTCCTCCAGCCCACAAGGCTCCTTTGCCTTCTGCTTCTCTACAAGGCTGTTTCCTTGAAGTCCTCTGGAGGTACTTCGAAAAGTATGCGTTTCCTGGAATCGTAGCATTCTCACGACTTTCTCTGGCTCCTCCGAAGAGTCCCTACTTACTTGCCATTGCCTCTTTCGACTTGAGTACCAAGATGCCACTCTTCTGGTAGCAAAGACAGACACTGCATCTCTTTGTCTACACACCACTCATTTTTATGAAGAGTTTTAAGAAGACTTCGTGATGTTTTCAATGCCATTAGGTCTCGATAAAAAGAATAAAAATGACTTTGAAAATGGATAAACATTACTCAATGCTTTGAAAGCTAAAGGAGAATAATAGCCCCAGAGGGCCCTTCTGGGTCAGCTCTCCTCCAAGGAGGGAGGACAGTAAAATTAAGAGCTTTGTCTTGGGGCTGGGGAGAGAGGTCACTGGTTAAGAGCACTTGCTACCTTTAGAGAGGACCTAGTTAGGCTACTAACAACCAGTCACACTGGGTGATTCAACCATTTACAACTCATGTTGATCTGACACCCTCTTCTGGACTCCTCAGGTGTCTACACATTTGGAGCGTGCACACACACTCAAACACACACACACACACACACACACAGACATAAAGTAAATCTTCATAAACAACAACAAAAAGAGTTTTGTCTTTGCAGTGATGACACTCACTTCTGTCTCTGTCACTTTTGTGGTGTGTGACCTTAGGGACATCGTTTATGCATTTTGTGCCTCAGACTTTTCCATATGTAAATCTGGCATTGACATAACATCAGACTTTGGAATTGTTGTATAGTGCCCAGATAAAATGCCAGTTAGCAAAATCCATCAAATATTGATTTTTAAAATCTCTTTGCTAGATACTGTGTTAGAGACTGCAGGCAGGGACAATGATCATCAAGTGTGTGCTTTGGCAGGGGATTGAAAACAGCAAAACAGGAGATTTATGAAATAGATCTGATGTATAATAAAACCATGTCTTATAGTGCTTTAACAAGCTAAAATTTAAAAGTACAAGATTGAAGCTTAATGTTTTAAATACATTATCTCAAAATATGATCTTTGGGTGGGTAGAAAAATTAATCCATGTTACTTTGAATTATTTACCACAATAATTGAATACTGCCTTTTAAATGGTTTCTCCACAATTCTACAGCGAAGCAATAATTTCATTCCTGCAAATGTCTGTTTACTATTTCCCACCGTACCTGGGGAATATGAGTGTGTTTTGTGAATGTAATTGGGAAGCCTGAGTCATTCATATCTTTCTTTCTTCTCTCCCTGTTCATAACAGGGGCTCCTTTAGGAATTTGTCACCCGCGTGGGAGGTAGAATCATTGCTAAACAGGTATCCATGTATTTGTGTTGAAAATCACCACGGAGTTTGTTTTTGCTTGGTTTGGTATTGGTTTTTCAAGACAAGCATTTTTCAGTGTAGCATTGGCTGTCCTGGAAGTCTCTCTGTGACCATGCTGGCCACAAACTCACAGAGATCCAACTGCTTCTGCCTCTGGAGTGCTGGGATCAAAGGTGTGCACCACCACTGCCTGGCTTTATATTTTGTGGGTGCTGGGCACGTATGCCACAACACACATGTAGAGATCAGAGGACAGTTTGTGGGAGGTAGTTATCTTTTTCCACGTTTGGGTTTTAGGCATCAAGCTCCTGTTGTCAGGTTTGGTAAGGTAGTCACTATTCCAGTGTGACTGCAAGTGAGTGGCAGCGGGTGGAGTCCCATCCACCCTGACCTGCTGGGACCTCTGCTTTCTCATTTCTGAGAGCAAAGAGCACGGGGCCTAAGGCATCACTGAAGAGTGTGCTGTGAAGGCGCACAGTAGTCTGCCTGCTCCTGAGAAGGTCCCTCACGCTCCCAGACTCCAAGCACCTCTCCTGCACACACCCCACTCTCTTCACAGGGCTGTTTTGAGAGGAAAATTAGATTAAAAAAATGTGAGTGTGTTTAAAGATGAAGCAGAGTGCAAATGGAAGCTGATGCAATGTTTGGATTATCTAGGGTCTGGGAATCGAGTGTGAGACAAGGACAGTCAGTTTCTTAATACCCGTCTCAAATTACAGTGTGACTCCCGCCAGCTTGATGGCTTGCCTTTACTTTTTAGTTTTTCTGTAAAATAGAAATAATAGCATCTGTCATAAAGCATTACGGTGATGGTTAAATGAGTTTTATAAATCACCTAATGCATACCACATGCTTAATAGTGGTAACTACTGACAGGGAATAGTGATGCAGGCTTATAATTCCAGCACTTTGAAGGCAGAAACAGGGAGTCATAAACTGAAGACCAGTATAGACTATATGTCTCAGCAATCACTATCACCATCACCACCACCACCACTATCACCATAACAACCATCACCACTACCACCACCATCACCATAAGAACCGTCACCACCACCACCACCATCTTCACCATCACCATCATCATCACCATCATTATCATCACCACTACCACCATCATCACCATCATCATCACCACCATCACCATAATCATCATCATCACCATCACCATCATCACCATCATCATCACCATTACCCCATCATCACCATCACCATCATCACCACTAATAGCTGCTAAGTCAAGAGGGCCTCCTTGGAGATTACATACGAAGTCAATGTATCGAACTACGTTCCTAGCAATACAACAGAAAACAAGATGGGCGATCCCTCCTATCATCTTACCTGTCACTCTTTGTAAAAATAAGGGAGTTTTTTTGTTATAGCAAGGGCTCAGTCTGTCCTAAAATCATTTCATCTAGTTAAAGATGAAAATCTGTTAATCAGTGTGAAAGAGTAGCACTTAACAATGTTGCTTTTATTCTTAAAAATGGAAAGACACCCCCCCTCTAATATATCCGCACTAATAGTGTATAAGGTTTTCTTCTTGAGGCTGGGGAGTTGGCTCAGCACTTAAGAGGACCAGGACCCACATAGCCCCCACAAAAGTCTGGAATCCCAGTTCTAGGGTATCTGTCTCCCTCTTCGGGAATTCATGGGTTCTGTGTGTATGTTGTATATAGACTTACATGCAGGCAAAATATTTACACAAATAAAAATAAAACAATAAATCCCAAAAGTATTCTTCTTACCCTAAATTTTGTCTATGAATGTATCTTTTATCTATCTTCCTTTTAAGTAATAATCTTAGCAGTCTTATGTCTCTGTATACTCTGTATATCAAGTCCATTTTTGCTCTTCTCCACAGTCTATTGTAACAAATCACCATTTAGGGAAGTGGTCTTTCCATAAACTATCATTTAAACACTAGCATAAAATATTGGTGATATAGGTTGCCATCTAGATAAACAAAGTAGAACTTGAATTCAAATACTTCAAAAGTTTTTAAGCATGCTTTGATCTACAGCTATAATGAGAAAATAATAAAGCTTAATACAGGAAAACGGCCAAGTTTATCCATGCTAACACAAGAGGCAGAGAATCTTCCTTGAACTGCAGGAGATCATAGTAATAAACCAATCTAAACCATTCGTTTACCAGACCAGGGTCAGAGAGATCAGTGAAACTTGGTGCCGAGCCATGTATTCAAATGTCAGACACACAGGGCTGTAACCTAAACTGACATCATAATCCAGGACACAGAAAAGGGGTTTTGAAAAACATCTCTGAATTAATGGAGACATGAATTACATCTTTCATGTGGGCTGGCGTGGTGTTCCGGTCTGTCTTGCTAGTGGCCATCACCTGTCTTATTCAAGTATAGAGCCTCTTAAAAATGACATCAGTTTCTGCTTCCTCAGTTTGTCCAGGTTCTGTCAGACCTCTGATAATGTTGGCATTCTCCATGCTAAATGTGGTTCCTCTTCTAGAGCTATGGAAGACCAAGAGGACCAAACACCCAAAAGCCACTTTAATTCTAAAAAGAATTCTGTTCTTTCAGTATGCAAGTCTCCGACACCACACGATCTCGGGAAACTTCAGGACAATTTTGACTCTATGCAATTTTCACTTCATCTGCGAACTACAGAACTGATTTTTAGACTGAGAAATGATTCTGAAGTCTGTCATGACAGAATGTTAGCAAGAGATAATCTGTTGCTCCTGCACGGAATGCAGCTCAGTCAGTCTGGTGTAAGGTGGAAGAGCTGCTTCACGAATAGAACCATGACCTACTTATCACATTGCATTGGCAAGAGGCAAAGAGAGCGAGCCCAAGAAAGATGCTGGCATCACGCTCTGAGTTACCTCAGCAGCCAGCTCTCTGGAGTTGGGTCCCTCCTCCTGCAGGAGGGACAGCAAGACTCCATAGGTCCATAGGTCCTCTCTGTGCAGAAATGCAACTTTCCACACAGTTCATACCCAGCTAGGAAAGTTGTCTGCAATTCGCTTAAGCAACAATGCCCACCCCTGCATCTCCACAGTTGTCTCTGTCTTTCTTCACAATAGAGTAGGAGGGAGCATGCTGAGCACAGCACAGTGTGCTGTCTCTTGCTACCCCTGGTATATCTGTCCCCTGTCTCTGGTCCGACGACGATTGGGGTTGGTGTACCTCATACAGCTGCCACCGCAGGAGTTTTCCCTGCCTGCTGGCTACCACCCAGGGTCACTGTATAACTATTACAATATTTGCCTGTGTTCACCTTCTCCAAAAGGACCTCAATGAGGGCTTCGTTTAATTTCATAAAAAATGCTTAAACTCAAGCAAACAGCAATGTGACTATGCATACTCTTCTTTGACAAGTAACGTGTGGTGCTCAACCCCAAATGATGTAACTTGACACACTACTCAACTCGAAGCTCAGGGAAAAGCCACAGAAGAGGGAGCAGGAAAATTCTAAGAAACTGACCAGGATGCCTGCTGAGATAGCCTTCTATCTATTCCATGTCTGTGAAAGGGGAGCTCCACCATGGAATCTCACAGTATGGCTGCATAAGAAAGACCTGAATAATGACACTACCGGCTGACAGGCCAGCATGAGCGGGGAAAATTTCCCAAGGCCCCATTCCTGGATGAGGTTCTACAGCTGTTCATGGCTGCTCAAAAGGAAAATTGGCTTTCTCCGGAGAACTCCCTGACAGGTCCCATCCCAGGCAGTCAGCTTTAAATGCATGTACAGATGAGTAACACTGAATAGATAGTTATGTATTACTATAATATGCATTAACACAATAAAAGTAGATATCCCATATCACTAAATATACATACATACATATATGCAAAAATAATAATTAAAAAAGAGGGAGGGAAAGGCCATAGGAGGAGTTGGGGAGAAGGGTTGGTATGGAAATGATGTAAATAACTATGTTTGAAATTCCCCCCCCAAAAAAACCCTTAAAATAGTCTCAGAGAAAAACTGATGTAGCAATATTTCCTTTTCTTTTGCTATTGAGGTGACATCAATTAAAACTATGAAAGTTATTTGTGGAAAAAAACATTTGTGTTCCTCACTAAGCTATGGACAGCTCTCTCAGAAGGCGTGAATCTTTGCCTTCTTCAGGGTGAAGGAACTGGTCCACAAAACCATAAAATCTACATGGGTCAAGCAGGGAGAGCTAAAAGGAAAGTCCTTAGTACAGAAGGAAAGAAAGGAGGTAGGAAGGGAAGAGAGAAAGAAGCAAGGAGAAACGCCTAATTATAGAATGGGTATGTTTTCACACGTAGACACCGTGACTTTCTAGTATATACCCACAGAAAGCATATGTAATCATTTCTCTTCTGGTAGTGCCTCTTGTCTAACTCCAAAGCTTTTTGCTCCAGGGTCATTCACTAACTACAAGAAAACACTTTGTCAAGTACAAAATTTGGACAACATCTAAAGCAAGATGTTTTACTGGGGCCCGTCTTGTTCTACATGGCTTAGCCCAGTCTTACTGGCTATATGCCCTCGGAGACCTCAGAGATTGGGTTCCTCATTTGTAAATGTGATTGGCACCTGGATAATGAAGGTGGAGGCATGCTGAATGCTAAGCTGGTGTCTTTCAGAGGTTGTGTCTTGTATTATCACCACTGACACCCAGCTACTTAAGATGATGTACGTGCTAGGTAATTACACACTCTAATTTCCCTGTGTACGTCACTGGAACCTGCAGCCTTACCCTCTCGCAGTCCTTCCTCATCAGTATTGTGTGACTTAAGGAATTTCCACCAATGCTAAAGAAATGCTATTGTTATTTGTGCTTTTCCGGCCATGACAGTAAGTTACTTGTTTCTTTACAAATCAAAATGCCCCATAGAACTGTTCACTTTGTGTGTTATATTGTCATCATGAAATTACTGGAAAATCAAGTGTTACCAAAAGAAGAACACACACACACACACACACAATTATTCTTAATAATATAAGCTAAACTAAAAGCAGCGTTTTGGATACTTATGACAAATTGTGCTACATGCTAACTCTGGAAGGAAAATGCCTAGTGTTTTAGCCTTGTAAGAGCATCTGTGCATTGGTTTCTTGTTCTATGAAGTGGGATAATGACCCAGACTCCACAGTTCTCAGGGGAGGAGGAAATCAGCTTGGTCACCTACAAAGACTGAGTGCTTATGGCACGCGCGATAAACGCTTCTCCCTCCCCACTGCCCATTCTCTATTCTTTTTCTTCAGCCTTCCTCCTTTGCTACAGTCTGTCTCCCCAAGATCTCACATGCCAAGTAACTAACTGTGCAGCACAATCGTGTGAGAAACAGTAGCCGAGAGGTCCAGAAACTGGTCACACAATTCAGAGTACACTTGAGAAAAGGCCTGAGCGTCACGTCTGATCTGCATCTTCAGTTACATTCATTTATCCATTGGGGAAAACATTTATTTCTTGAATATGTATTTAAAAGCATCAAAGATATTCTTGATATTTAAGAGGTGAATAAAACTAAAACAGTACGGTCTAGTATCCACTTAGAACCTGAAACAGTAATGTCCAGTATCCGGACAATTAGAAACTGAAACAGTAATGTCCAGCATCCAGACAATTAGAAACGAAACAGTAACATCTAGTATCCAGACAATTAGAAACTGAAACAGTAACGTTCAGCATCCAGACAATTAGAAAAGAAACAGTAACATCTAATATCCAGACAATTAGAACCTGAAACAGTAACGTCCAGCATCCAGACAATTAGAACCTGAAACAGTAACTCCAGCATCCAGACAATTAGAAACTGAAACAGTAACATCCAGTATCCAATTAGAAACTGAAACAGCACCATTCAGCATTCAGACAATTAGAGAGCAAGATTTTTAAGCACATTCTTTGCTTATTTCTAACTGTACGTGTTTTACATGTGTACTTTAAAGAAAAGCTTTAAGCTAGGAGACTTTTTTTCCCCTTGGAAAATCTAGAAAATGACTCAGGAGAGCAACGTTCATATGATGGGATAAAATCTTCTCGAGCCACTTTCCACGTCCCTACATCATGACAAACGCTCATCAGAAAGTGGGCGCGCTTCCCCCTAACACTCGGCTCTCCCTGACGATATCCGGCAGCCCTTTCGGCAACTGCACGTGAACCATGTCTTAGAGCAGCAGATGTGTGTGTGACATCATGTGAGAAGCTTTTCAGACCTTTGCATGAAAATCACATCTGGCAGTGCCCGCGACGATTTGACGATTTTAAATGTCGTTCTATGGCTGACTTTCTCTCTCTGTGCCAGGGGAGGCAGCCTGCAGGAAAGCCATCCCAGGAAACTGTGTCTTCTGGATTAGCTGCTTAAGTAAATTGTGTAACTGCCATTAAAACCAGAATGTACCCAGCAGACATAGTTTCACAAAAGAGGTGAGAAATCCACATTTGTACAAAAGTCACAGCTGTTCAGCGTCACGGTTTGCACTTTTTGCATTAATTTTTTCCCTTCCTTTATGAACGGTGACAGTTACATTTCTGGTTAGCAGCTTCAGGACTTTTTAATACATCACTAAGTGTGGCACTAGCATGGATTTGGTGTCCATCAGGAAAACCTGGCTTTACTTCTTTTGGCTGGCATTTAGAATAGAGCTCAGTCTACTGTCTGACTTGCAGATGACATGAGATGTGATGCTGATAGGGCCCGCTGTACCACACAGTTCTGTGTGCTGTGAACAAGTGCCCCACACTCCCTGACCTGGCCCCACGATGCCAGGGGCTTTTTCTTCTGGTTCGGGTCTCATTTCCAGTTTCTATATTGCTTGGGAACCCTCTCACAGTATCAGGCATGGACCTGGTAGCTCACAATGCTCATTTCACGGGCTGGGTAGGGAGCATGGCCTTCTAGCCTTGAGCATCTTGCTGTGGAATTGTTCTAGATCTAGAGGGAAGTCATCATGTTCTTGTAGGAGTCCCATTTTCCTAGGGTTGAGACTCAAAGGCTTGTATGGAATATTATGGGTTGTATGTGCAAAATTTATGAAAGGCATGATTCACAAGAATCTGGAGTCTGGACCCTACAACTGAACCGCTTCTGCCCACATTTTAGCCCCAGGGTCAATGGTGTGTACTTCCTAGGGAGTCAGCTTCTTTCGAAAGGGTTCCCTCCACTGTGAACTGGAGGCCATTTGCTTTGTCATCACCGCAGAGGGTGGTAAGTGTGGTAGAGGAACCCAGTTCACAGCACACACTGTATACTGAACAGATAGTAATTATTCTGTGTGTATGTATGGGATGATAATGAGAAGGAGGACTTCTTCCTCCTAGCTCTTAGATACAGTATACCCACAATATTTAAAAATCAATTTACTCAGGACAAAATTAGACCATACGGGGTAAGTAGAGAGGGTAAAACCTGTGTAGTCTAGGCTTTGCAGCATCCTAGCTGTGCAAACATACTTTGCTATTGATTGCTGGAATTCCTTTCTGCCTGGCCATGTTGTTTGGCAGGAACAGGTGTGTAAGTGCAGCTGAGCTAAATGCCCAGCACTGGTCTCAACTTGCCATTCCTGGTGAGGGCAGAATCCACTGTGTAGCTTCTTCCCTGAGCTGTTGCTGGCCTGGATGAAGAGTCACTGACTGCTCAGGTGTCCATCCCTCTAGTGTCTAGGGGTGTAGGTTGCATTTTTAACTTAAACAACTGGACAAGGCAGATACTCTTTATTACTTTGTAACCAGTACTTATAACTGCATAAATGGATGTATGATTGGTCATAAAAAGTGGGAACACTACAAAAAAATCACTCCCCACTGCCACCAATGCCATTAGCAGCATTAGTGAGCCAATATTTTCTTGGGCATAAATTTACAAAGATTTACAAAGGTAACTTTGTCTTTATTAGTTTTATTTTTGAGAATATAATTTAATTATAACATTTCTCTCTTTCCTTTCCTTCCCCCAAACTCCCTTCTATTTCCCTCTCCAGTCTCTTCAAATTCGTGACCCCTTATATCACTTATTGCTATTACAAGCTTATATGTACACTCCTAAATATAACCAGCTCGGTCTGTATACTATTCCTTGTATGTATGTTTTCAGGGCTGACCATTTGATAACCCTGCTTTTAAAAATTAATTAAATCCACAATTGTAAAAATGCTTACATTAATGTTATCTCTGTAATTATGAATGGTATATTAATGTAAGGCGTGTGTGTGGTGGTGGTGTAGACTAGACGAAGAACCTTGAATATGCTTGGCAAGCCCTCTAGCACAGGATGAAACCTAAAAATGGTTTATTTTTTTATTTATATCTGTACTAGAAAAGTTTGTAAGTTAACTTAGACTAGAAATGGATTACTTTTCTGCATAAAATACCACAAGAAGGTACGTGACATCCCTCCCCACCCACAGCAATCTCAGACTACGCACCAAAAGTGCCACCTGGCCTCTGTTTGTATTTCTGTCTGATAAGTTTCATGAGCAGGACTGCTTTCAGAGCCAAAATGCACCTGTGCCAATGGCAGCATACAGGGGATGATACACAGTTGAAAAAAATCATGTAAATAGATATACTCTAATAAAAATACATGACAAATTCTCTGTTTTGATGGAAGACATTTGATCTGACTGCATGTACTGGCTTTTTGGGAGCCTAGTCTGTTTGGAGGCACACCTTCCTAGACACGGATGGAGGAGGGGAGGGCCTTCGACTTCACACAGGGTAGGGCACCCTGACTTCTCTTAGGACTGGAGAGGGAGGGGGAGGGAGAGGGGGAGGGCGGGCACTGGGAGGAAAATGGGAGGATGGGAGGAGGTGGAATTTTTTAATACAAAAAAAAAGACAATTTAGGAGGGGTAAGTACAGAGATCAGTGGTAGAGCACTTTCCTAAATATGAAAACCATAGATTTGATCCTGAGTGTGGCAAACAAACACAAACAAGCATTCAAGCTAAGACTTAGTCTACTCAGTATACTGTTAAATTTATTAGGGATAAAATTTTTTTACTATCAAAACAAGTATTTACCTCGATTATTAGTTTAATAGGAGTCAGAGTTCATGCAAGTATTTACAAATGATTTTCCCCCTCTCTTCCAGCCTATCTCTCATTTTTGCAATCAGGCATAACTATGCATTTATCTTATTTTTTATATCGGTTGAGTGTCCACACACTAGAGGGTAAACACTCTCTTAGAAGAGTGTTTATAATAAATGAGCTGAATTCACCTGGGCCAGGAGTATGTAATGATGAATTGTGGGGCTGAACTCGGGGCTTCTCCAGAGGAGCATGGGCGGGGTCAAAGTCATTGAGACAAGTGCTCATGCAGGATGAGCTCAGGGCAGTGGGGTTCACAGGGCTCCCTCATCTGAATATCTGCAGCACCAAGAAGGGCTTGACACCTAACCAAAGCCAGTAACTGCTTGGATGCTATCACAGAGCAGTTTAGTAAGAAGCCATTAATATACGACCCTTGGCATCCTCATTATTACTGTACGTGGCTTATGATGAGAGGAGAAAGAATTCAGTTTTGATAAACACTGTGAAAGTCATTGGCTTTGCAAACACTGCATTTCTAAGATAGTATTGCGTACAGAATTGGCAGTAACATTACAAATACCATATGATGAATAAGAGTTAGCCATTCTCAACCAGAAGAGAATGTAATTGAGAGTAAATTACACAATAATGTTAGAGAATTATGAATATCATTCTATTTTCTTAAAAAATATGTGTGTAATAAGTTAATCATTGTAGAGTCTCTAGTCTGAGTTACACAATATGTAGATGGAGATAGTTCATGGTATGACCAGAGTGAGATGCAGCAACCAATATGAAGCATAAAAGTCCAGTGTACTGGAAGAACACTGCAGATATACTGTGGGGTTCTAACGAGAAAGCACCCAGACTTTTTCTTTTCCTTCAATGGGAAGGCAGGCCGGATTCAGTTAGCTGAATCTGAAATCTCTTTGCACAAGCAGGCAGCTCCCAACATTCTGATTTCCAAATGAAAGGCATTCACTTAAGTGTCTTTAATCATCGCTCATTCAGAGGACAGTGTGGAACACACTTCCTGAATTGACGTTTCAGAACCATGAGTCAAGGAAAAGGAACGGCCCATCAGCCAGCTGCAGAATCAGGAAGTCGCTAGCCAGGCCCCCAGAGTCTTTGCAGGCAGTTCGGATGAAAAGGGAATGGAAGGGACTGTTAGCCAGGCACGCTCAGCAAATGAAACGCTGACACAATCTCACGACACATTAGTACAAGTTAACATCACACTTAGAGACTTACTCAACATAGTAAGTGCCGTATATGGGATCATCGATTTTTTTCCCAGCCATACGGAAGCTCTGAAAAATAAAAAGTTATTTCTTTCAGTAAGTAAAGAATAGATATCACAATTTCCTAATAAAAAGTAATATAATTTAATTGTTCATAGATTTTTAAAAATATGGCCTTCCAAGCAGAATAAAATGAATAAAACCGATAGGGGTGGACCCAGATTTCAGACACACTGAGGGAGCTGTAAATAGCACTGACTGGAAAACTGGCAGTTAAACCCGAATCGCCCTTCCCTACAGATTTCCCGCTGGGTTGGGCTGTTTGCTCCTGCCTAGGATGAGGTTCGCGCCTCATCGTGTTCCCACAGTCCAGCTCCGTACAGAAGGCTAACCCGCTTTCCTCAGAGAGGATGCCGCTCTCTAATTTGTTTGTGTTGTGAAAGGAGCATTTTGGAATAAATACCATATTTTCAGAATACATTCCTGAGGATAGCAAATTGTGGTGACTGAAACAAAGATGTTGCACATTCGCAATTCATTAGAGTAGCAGTGGGCTGGGACGTGCCATTCCCACCACGCGGGTCGCAATTTCTCGACTGAGGTAGTAGCGGGCCGTGCCATTCCTACCACAGCGGTCAGAATTTGGATACTGCCAGGATTTTTACTGGATACATTTTTTTTAATTTATTTACTTTAAAAAAAAAGTCTAAAATTTCCAATGTAGTTTTCTTGTGAATATTTCTAATTCTCTAGGCTTAATTTTAGTACATGCACATTGAGAATATCAATAGCTTTATAATTCTTGTTACTGTTAAAAACATGCTGTTTAAAACAAAGGCTTTACTGTCTAACTCTGCTTGCCACATTCCCTGAGGCTTCGTAAGAAAGTCTGACAAAGAACATCCATTTTCCTTGCTAAACACCAATTCTATACATGTAATTTGAGAGCCAATTTATGCATTTGCATGCCTATATATAGTACATTGAGAGATATTGAACAGTGTTATTGTAGTAACATATATTGTGATGAACCAAGCAAAGTTACTGGAAAAAAATAGAATTATGGGTAATCGTGCCACACAGAAATAACCACTGTGAATATTTTGTGTTTTGTTGAGTATATTTCAAATTGCTCTATACTTACGGGCTAATTTTTAATTAAAGTACTTATTATTATATAGCTTGATATATTACTTGACAAAGTATCAATGGTATGAACATTATTGCAGGCTTTAAATATCACAGAATAGCAGTTTGAAGCCATCTACTATTGACCGTGGTGAACTTCCTATAATACGCACCATCTGGGCATGACACACTACCAACTAAACCCTTTATTGCTTTTCTATTGAATATATTAGCAATGATAAATTCTCGGAGGTAGAATGTTGGATTAGAGGATTTGTGTTTTTTGTATTTATTTTATTTTTTGAAATTAAAATATAATTTTGTCATTTCTGTTATCCCCTCTCCCCTCCCATCCCTCTCACATACACTCACCTTCTCTCTCCCAGTCCTTGCTCTTGGCCCCTATTTTCACACTGCTGTTACATAGATAACAAATGCTTAGTCCATTTAATGTTACCTGTGCACCTCCTGTACCCGAGGCTCGGAGAATATTGTGGAAAACAGGGCAGAAAAACAGCAAGAGACAGAGGAGTAAAAAGTTTGCTCTGTAACACTGTGTCTCCTAGAAATATTGGGGCATCTACACTCATGAAGTCGCAATAACATGACTGCTTCAACAAGATGTGGACAAGAATGACACCAAAAGACATGCCAGCATGGGAGGGAGACTCTCATGGTCACCAACCCTAGACGACAAGCTACAGGAACGCAAGGAATCCCGAAAGCAGGAGAAATGGTCCTCCCCAGGGACGAGTGCTCAAGCTCGTTATCCAAAGCCAACTGGATGTTGCTAGCTTGCCATCTTCCCATTTACAGGAGTGCAAATTCGTAGTCTCAATGGGAACATATGATGACTGTACCATTAAATTGATTATGGTTTCATGATTTCTCACTCCAAACTCTTAGGAATCTGTAGATTTAGGAACTCAAACTTTGTGTGTGTTTAGAAGGCTGACCCAATGCAGTTACTCTCCTATTTTTATGACATTTCAAGTAGAGTTTCAGGTCAGTGCGTGAGGAGTCTACAGCCCAATGTGATTTTCACGGAAGGGAAGATAGAGGATTCACAATGCAGAGGTTTTCGTCAGGTACCCAAAGCTAATGGAGACTCTGCCTATTAAAAATTCTTCCCTTGATGATACTTACCCAGTGCCTTTTAAAAGCAACTAAAGCAGGAGAATAGATGTAGGGCAGAATGTATCGTGGGCATTTGCTACTTATGAGGCTCAATGGAAGAATCCACATTTCTAACATGTTTAATACCTTGACAGGTAGATAAGAGCATGGAGAAGCAGTTCGCAATGAAACTTCTAAGCAACCTTTCATCTCATAGACCATCCCCTTTCTCTTATTTCTTCTCTCTGGCTCTTTTGCAGGTGAGTCACTCGTTCTAGCTGGAGCCGGAGGTAAAAGCCGTTGGTTATCTCTGTCAGATTTACAATGGAAAAGGACTTGGGGACCACTTGCTATACACGGTTTCACTCGCCACCGTGATTTCTCAGAATTTAGGAAGAATCCGTTTTGCTCTTCCCGAGATGCTGATTTGTTTACTTGCTTCATATTTCCAAGAAAATTATTTAAGAATTTCATGATAAAATAAAATTTTGTTATAAACATATATACATTAAAATTATCTATTCATGATTTGGGTTCATACTTTGGGATGGAATATTACAGTATAGCCAATTCCCTACTACAAAAACCCATCCCTGGCTTTATTTTAAATACTCGCAGAGTTGACAGACATATAACAGCATATACATAACAATAACAAACATATTCATTGCTTCACTTGTGAAGGTAGTAGACAGACCACCAATGTTTAAAAAGATAAGCATATGTGTATACAAATGTATGAATGTGTTTGTGTGTATATATATGTGTGTGTGTGTGTGTGTGTGTGTGTGTGTGTGTGTGTGTGTGTATGATATGGGACAAGCCAGAGTGTTGTGATGTTTTAATATCTGTACATTTTGTACAACATTTCAGACTAAGCATATCTACATCTCCAAATATTTGCCATTTATTGTGGTGAAGTGTTCAAAATCTTCCAGCCTTAAAAAATACTGGGTAAAGGATTACCAACTATGGTCGCTCTACTCTGGAACAGCACAGCAGAAATCTTAAGTTTTCGAAAGGCACCGTGGTTGTCATTGACAGAGTTTTTGTTTTTGAAAGAGCGAAAGTGATCTGAGCTAGGACGTTAATGAACAATCACAACATCCACATGTAATAAAAGCAAAATTTAGATTATGGCTAAAGAGCACACATCTAGATGGTGGAAAGTTAAGAATTACTCTTCATTGTTAAAAAAAAACAAGTTATTTAAAGTTGAATAGGCTCAAAACCTAATTATGTCCTCCTAAATTAAGCTAACAAATCAGAGAAGGAATTTCTAATATTGCACTATTTACCCAGCCAGGAAAGTATGCACTCGGAGGCTCCTGGGCCCTGAACCATTTAGAACACTGTATTCAGCAGCACCTGACAGTTCTGAGATGATTAAGGTCACATTGACAAAAGAGCACAGACTCCACAAAGCGGAAGAATAAACATTTGCGGTCAGCAAGGTTAATGCAGAATTAAGAACTGTTTTAATTGAGATTTTCTTCAGGTCACGAAATTGAGATGCAAACTTGGTGATTAGATGTTTCAACCCTGCAAAACTTGTATGTATGTCTAAGTTCATCAGTGGTTAGTCTTCAACTTTTTATAGTGGGAACAGAATTGGAAGATCACATCGGCATCCATTCCTATGTGGGGAACAGAATGGGAAGATCACATGGGCATTTATTCCTACGTGGGGGAAAAGGATTGGAAGATTAAATGTGCATCCCTTCCTGTATGAATGCTGCCAGTCACTGCTTTTCTTTATTTCTTCTCTAACTTAAAATTCATTTTATTACATTTGGAGACTTTTTCCCATATCACCAATGGGCATTTCATTAATTTATATTTTATTTAATTTTTTATATGATATGTTTTGATCATAATTTCCCTCCCCCAACTCCTTCCAGATTTCCCCCACCTCCCTACACATTCACTTCATGTTTCCTCTCTCCCTCCCCCCTCTTCTCTCTCCCTCCCTCCCTCTCTCTTCTCTCCCCCTCCCTCTCTCATCTCTCTCTCAAACCAAACTGCTCTGTCCCATTTTTTAAAAAAATGTTTTAGGTCCATTTTAATTACAGAGAATAGACACATTTATGCTAGAGCAAAAAAAAAAAACAAAACAAACCAACAAAAACAAAATAAACAGCTTTGGGTTACATAAGGAATATTTATAGACAGTTCAAAGATGGCCTACCTTATGGGAACGAGTTGCGTATATGAGCGCTGTGTGCAACATATTTTAGGGTTTCTTAGGAAAGATCCTCTTTGTCTGTCTTGCACCCTTGTTCTTTTGAACTGTGGTTCAACTTCATGCAATCTGCATAAAATCATTCAATAATTCTTTCTTCTCATGTCTGGCTGGCCATCTCTGCTTGCTCATTTTGAGTTGTGTCTGAGTTTGGTGGCTTTGGTATGGCTGTTGCCATTTGGCCTCTTTCTCAACCTGTATTTCATATTCCTAAAGAAGTTATTCATCTGGTTGATTTTTTCAGTCAGTATTTTGATGCCATAAACCAAGGAGGATGCAATATGACCTCTGTAATTTTTTTCCTAAATTGAACAATTTCATTTGGATCATAAGAAAAAAAACCTGCAATAGCAAATAGAGGGATACTACACAAAGCCACAGGCCAGTGTTCTTCAAAAGTGTGTGGGTCATCTAAAGGAAGGCAGACTGAGGCACTGTCCAGAGTAGAAGACCTCAAGGACATGATTAATAAAAGACTTTTGCAATATGGGTTGGATCTTGGACAAGAAAAAGGACAAGATTCAAATGAAGCTTTTAGATTAGTTTAATAGTTTGCCTGTTATTTTATGGTTTCAGTAACTGTACTTGGAAAAATGGTATTAGGGAAAGTGGGAAGAACCATACACAATTTTCAATATAATTTTTTAAAAACTAGCATTAGTTATCATTCTGCCATTTCTAAGGAAAATTTGCTACTGCTGATTCTCCTTCCTCATCACCCTAACCCTTGACTCAGCTCTCCCCCGTTTTCTGTCTGTTTTCATATCAAACGTGTTCTTTTTGTCTTTTTTGAAATTCATAGTAATGACCAAAGGGAAACATTGGAAAAGGATATTTCATTTATTCTCACTACTGATTATGAAATCTACTTAGCAATGTGCCGTCAGATGCTCAAATCATAAGATATATTTAGATGGATAATATCAGATTTTCTCCAGTACTCGAGGTTAAACCCAGGGCCTCACACATGCTAGGTGAGACATCTACCCCTGAGCTCACGGGTCCAGCCGTAGCATTTAAATGTCCAGTGTTTAAATAAAATGAGACTGTAGGTTGTTTAAATTTATATTCTTTTTATATACTGTGATTTTCAACAGGCAATTTGAAGAATGTGAATTAATTTTGCCATTTCATCTTTTAAAAATTCTATTGCCCCATGCTCTTCTTTAAGAGAAAAATATTATTACAACCTTGTGTTGCTTGTAGAAGATTCAGGCTTAAGGGCAGGAATGCAAGATCTAGACTGATAGCTGAGCCTTCCCTGTGAGGCAGATTGGTATGGCTGGGCGATGATAATTCATGAAGGGTATGTGAAGGTTCACTCTGGTGGGCAGCCTAATGTCCACCCCCTCCCCAAAGTCAAGAAGGCAAGCAGGTTGGAAGTGAGATATTGGATACTAGAATAGGGATCAGAATAAGGAACATCTCCTTCAAACCTATATTGTTTTCATTGACTTAGTTTCTTTTTTTTTAAATATGTTTTTCAAATTGAAGTTCTTGTTAGATTAAATTTTAGAGGCAAATATTATAGAAAGAAAGAAGAAACTGGGATTCTTTAGTTGAGTAATATGACATATAGGCCATGCATCTATTAAAAGACCCGGCCTTCAATATTTTATGGTTTTGAGTATATATTAGAAAACATAATGACACTCTCCTGGAAAACTCATGCAGAAGTAGTAGCTAGAAGTTTTAGGAATTCTTACTGTGAATTTTAAAAATGAATCATTTAGGGCTGGAGAGATGGCTCAGTGGTTTAGAGCACTGACTGCTCTTCCAGAGGTCCTGAGTTCAATTCCCAGCAACCACATGGTGGCTCAAAACCACCTATAATGAGATCTGGTGCCCTCTTCTGGCCTACAGGCAGGACACTGTATAAATAAATAAATAAATCTTTAAAAAATGAATAATTTAATTGCTTGAAAATTTATAGATGCATAAAAACATTTTGATCAAATCTACCGCTGACCTCTTCCTCCCAATTCCAACCCCTTTTCATTCCCAAACACGTGTACTCCAGTTTCATGGTTTTCATCCCACTGAGCCAAATTAGTGCTGCCAATATGTGTGTGGGGATAGAGCCATCCACTGTCATGTGAGCTGTTTACCAGAGGCCATGTCCCTGAAGAGAACTGGCTTTCTCTTCCCCAGTAGCCACCAACTGAATCTTTAGAGAAAGTTCTTTGGGAGGTGGGTCCTGTGGGCTAGCTAACTGGGTAAGAGCACCAGCTGCTGAAGTGTTACGATGTGAGTTCCTATCCCCAGTATCCATTTTCCTTTTTGTAAGAGAATTTATATACTAGTGATAAGCTAACCTAGACTGGTTTCCCAACATAGAAATTGCAAGAAAAAGTAACTTCTATGCCTCTATTCCATTCAACCTGGAAAACAAACAACTTAGTTAAAACTAAAAATCCTAACAACACAATAAGAGAATGTAGTCCCTTTCTGTTGTGTTCTGTTGCCTTGCACTCTGATATTCCTGTACAGAGGAGCAGCATCATGGGCGTTACCATGGGAACACAGGCTGGGAGGCATCCTCAGGAACTGTGGTGTAGCGCATGGATGATTTTAGACCTAGTAAAGAAGAGCTGCCTGGACCATGCTTTATAGTGGGAATATTTAATTCATGTTATCATATAGATTAAATATGAGTATTTAATTACTACAGCATGCTAATGAACTTTAACAATATTGACCACAGCCAACTACAGGTTTCTTGTTGATAATCAACACCCTCATGCTGGAAGTTCTAAATAATACTTTGCTTAGAGATGGACCACATGTGCGTGACGGAGACCCCACAGAGTTACATCACCGATTGTGGGGTGTTTGCTGTTGCTTTTGTCAGTCCACTCGGTGATGGGCATGACGATGGAGTTCCTTGGGCCCTTGTCTCCCGGAATAAACCCTGCAATTCAGTGATACTTGACTATAAATTAGTTTCTTAGCACATTTTTACCAAATCTGAAAAGAAATATGTGTGATTTCCTTGGCAGGCATTAGTGTATGAGCAATTATGTGTGCAGTAATATTGTGGGGACTTACTCCTTTCTACCTGGCAGAAAAAGCTGTCAAATGCAGCTGTGCAATTCTGCGATGCTAACAAGTCTGACGGACCTCCCTGGGATGGTGACAATAAATGGCAGCAGGAAAGTGTAGCACAATAAAGATTCTGCCTGGTAAAGGTTTAGATGTGGCTGTATTTGGCTTAAGTTTGCAAGCTTCATTAGAAAGCCGAGGAGCGAGAAAATCAGGTGGGATTTGTCTTTTGTTCTTAAAGCACTGTAGAAAGTTTGTGGCTACAGAGAAAGAGTTGGAAAGTATCTGTGCTCAGGATTCAGAACACACAATTCTATTTCCTTCTTATCTTCCTTAAATCTATATTAATTCAACCTTCTCACTCTTTGTCAGTGGAATTCACTTCTGACAGCTTTCTGAAATGTTCTTGGCTTCTCACTGTGGAGCCTGACATCTAATTTGAGCTATAAGTAGCTAAACAGAGTAACACAGCTATTCATAACCCACATGGCAACAAAATTAGGGGAAATAAACAACTGTAAGAGTTACAAGTTATGTTTAAGTAAGAACAGAAATGCTCCAGCCCACTAAAGTCTCTTGGTCACATAGGGAGTATACTAGAAAGAGGAGTCAGGCAGGAGCTTGGTGTGGACTCAATTGGAAAGACAGAGAACGTCAGTCACAAGAGAAAAGTTCCCATCCTCATGTGGGGAAACATAACTGATAGATTTGGTAGGTTAAACCATAGCTTCCAGGGTCCTGGAAGAAAGGGGTTTGGAAGCCCCGGGAATGAGTGGTGTAAGTACTGGAAGACAGCATTAGAGGGAGGTGATGTTGGTGGCCTTGGAGACTTAGGATGAGATAGGACCACATGACTGCAGTTAACTGTCAGCTGAAATAAAAGATTAGGCTGGGAGAACCTACTGTGAAAACTACACTCCTCTAAAGGAAAAGGAGAAGGTACTCCTGAGAAAAAGTGTAATCCATCTGCTGGTCTGGGAATAAAAGACATTTGAAAAAAAAAACAGAAAATAGCAGATAGTATTCATATAAAATTTCTATAAAAGGTCAGAAATGAGAGTCAAAGGAACATAACCAAAGAGACCTGGTCACTCTCCCTCACATGGAGGCAAAAACAGAAGCACGAATTGTAATAAGACGGTAAGGTATTCTGAACCAAGCTCATAAGACTACAAAACAAGGTGCCAAACCAGATATTTAAAAACTCTGAGCACAAATAGATGAAGGAGCAATTGATAGAGAAGAAGAATTTGTCAAAATGTTATTTTTGATGTTTGGTTGTAAACCTAGCCTTTATCAGCAAGTTATCTTTCTAGCTCCAAAATACCGTTGAAGAAAGCTCTGTGAAATAAATGGTAAGTTACAAAGTGCCTAAGACAGAATAGATCCAACTGAAGTATAACAAAGACCACTGAGAAAGAGCATGCAAAAGTCAAGAGAATGCAAACTGTGAGAGAAATAAAAAGGTGGAAAGAATTGGTAAAATATCAATATAGAAGACAAGCAAAGACAGTTCAGTGTGGAAATGGGGTGACATGAAAAAGAAAAAATAGACAATGCTTAAAATGGACCCCATAAATCAAAAACTCTCCTTCAAGATTACTCCCCAGACACCTGCTTAATTGAAAGAATACTTCAACTGAACACGACCTGAAGAAAGGTCTCAAGGCAAACATCCAATGCATTGAATTATAGATCCAACCTTGCAAGAGCTGAAAAAACAATGACAGAAAAATGTATATGCCTAGACATATACCATTTACCACATATCATATTTACAGACACCACATACCATACATCGCTAACAGGAGTAAGAAAGAGAAGTGAGGAAAAACCTGGCTGGCCAATTGCTTCACCGACCCGTGCTTCAGCAACAGGTGGGAATCAGTTGATAACTGATTGAATAAGGACTTATAAAACAATACCAAGAGAAGGAGAAAAAAAATAAATGAAACAAGTTGCATAGAGCAATGTTTAA
This sequence comes from Neodon shergylaensis, assembly GCA_025134845.1. Classification (NCBI taxonomy): domain Eukaryota; kingdom Metazoa; phylum Chordata; class Mammalia; order Rodentia; family Cricetidae; genus Neodon; species Neodon shergylaensis. The sequence goes on from JABTXL010001700.1 coordinate 2,738,376, forward strand.
CATAATATGATCAATAATCATAAACTCTGATAGATTTGAAACTAACAGGAATAGGTACAATTTACCCTTCTTGTTAGGATTTTCTAAATGACTCACAAAGAAAACACGACTCCATGCTACAAAAGTGAAAGGGATTTAGAAATGGTAAAAATGAAAGGCAGGGCAAAGATATGTCAGACAAACAAAAGCCAAAAGTCCAGAGCAGATTGAAAGAGATCTAAATGTTGAACATGCGAGATCACTGTCTTCTAACAAAAGGGTCTCCCTTCATGTCAAAACAAGTTCTCCCTATCTGCGCACTCAGGACTCAGCCCGGGGGAGTCATAAAGCAGAACCTGCCATAGGAGTGATGAGAAACACACCGGTAAGAAGCCGTTTCCTTTTAGTCAAAGACAGATACAACCAACAGATTACACACAAGGCAGAACTCAATCTTTGTTAGATGTAGGACAGATTTGGGGGGTATGGAGTGTCTTCCTCCCTCCCTTCCACTTGCCCATGTCCAGCTTTATTCTCCAGAAGTGTGAAATGTATATTCTCCTCAAGCATACATAGGATATTCTTCAAATATTCAGATTATATTCCAAAGTATCTTTATTGCTAAAGAAGAAATAACGCAATCGACACTCTCTGTAGTACCATAAGAACCAGATATTGATATCAAAATTATAATTAAATGAACTTTTACCTAGAAATTAAAAACATTAAAAAACCCCACAACTCTTGCAACAAAGAAAGGTAAGATGAAGCTGAAGATTTTCTACAGGTACGAGAGTGGAAACAGTAAACATAAACAGTTACAATAAAATGTGTGGCTAGAGGAAATTTGATAGCATATATGGAAAATGGAAATAATGAAAGTTAATTTCTAGTTTTAAAAGCTATACATATATATTACAGGAGCTGGAGATATGGGTCAGTGGTTACAAGCTGTTGTGGCTCTTCCAGAGGGCCTGGATTCAATTTGCAGCACCCATAAAATGAATGGCTCACCACCATCCTTAACTCCAGTTAAAGGGTCTGGTGCCCTCTTGTGGCCTTTCTGGGTACCAGTATGCATACAGTGCATATGCACATACACAAAGACAAAACATTTATACACATAAAGTAAAAATAAATAAATCATAAAGAAATCATCAACTATTCATCTCCTGCAGAATTGTCCTTGTGAAGTTTGTTTTGCCTGTTGAACTGTGTGTAGCATTCGGGGTGTTGTGTGTTCTCAGGACAAATGTGAAACAATGCATTTGCTCATTGGCTTGATTTAATTGTATCACATCATCTACATAGTCCTCAAACTTCTGTTCTATTTGATTTAACTGTATCACATCGTCTACATAGTCCTCAAACTTCTGTTCTATTTGATTTAACTGTATCACATTGTATACATATAGTCCTCAAGTTTAGGTTCTAT